>JAOTQJ010000002.1:23147397-23161941 GCA_025642045.1 Solanum sejunctum
CTTAGCATGCCAAGTTAGATACGGATTGGAACAACATTTAAGACAGAGCAAAGATGGTCATAAGACTTTAACTATTCCCACGGATCTCCGACGTCGAACTATTTTTTATACTAAATTGGGATCAAAACATAATCTGCAGCGAGTATGCAACTTCATAAGTTCATCAACTTAACAACAACCCAATTTTTACATTTGTCTAAGTAAGACAAAGCACAAATATGGTGAAGAACTGTCAATAAGTCAACAGTGATCCCAACATTCCAAGTATAACATGCTAAACTTTATAAATCAATAGACAAGTTGAAACCAAAAAGAATCAAGGGAAGTTGCAATTTATAATACTTGAAGCAAGTAAGCACATTTAGGGCAAAATAGAGAAGGAAACTAGCCTAAGAGTCCAGCCAGAAATCCAGAGTAATCAAGAGGAATGCTTTAGCTCATGCTAAGGTGAACATAGATCAAGACTCACATACTATTTAGAGTATCCTAGACAGACACAAAGCGATACAAATAAACAGAAAAAAAACATGTCTCCAGCAACTTTTAATAACTTTCAAGTAATGTACAAGAAGATTTGTGATCAAAGAACTCAGGCCTTAAGAAGAACTAAGTAACAATAAAACAGAGGTAACGGCAGCGGCCTCTTCAGACAGCATACAGCACCATAAGTACATATTCCTTAATCTAGGCCTACCATTTGAAACCATTTTAAGCAAAAATTTAACTGGCGTCAAAATACAGTTTCCAACAACATGAGATAATGAAACGACCTGTCTTGATGCATTATTAACTGAAGGCTTGAACTCGACCAAACACGACAAAGTTTCGAAGAAAAGCGTGAAATCAGTATTGAAGCAGGACCTTTATAGCTCAAAGATTACCATGTTACTTCACAAAAGCATATTGACAAACACAGTAACATCACAATATTTAACAGCCAACGGGAAACCATTTCGACGAACACAACAACATTACAATACTAAGAGCGTCAGCATCATAGCACAGTCCCAGAAATGTCTTAAGGACCAAACAACAATGACACTACAACAGTTACTTATCATAACAGGGCATTTTCCAATCAAGACTAACAAAATGTATATAGGACAACTTCAATATCTCTCAGATTTTCACAACATATGACACTTAAACAGAAATGAGATAAGCGAAACAAAGGCGTTACCTTTTTTGGGACAGCGAACTGGGACGACGAGTTCGACGAAGCTTCAATACCACCGAAATAGAAGCTGTAGGAACTGACTAGAGCTTTCAGCTAAAATCGACCTGGAATCAATTGAATGTTGATAAGATTTTTCACTATTGATTGCTCACTATCTCTTCTAATTTCCGTTTTTCGTCCCCCTTTTAAAATGAAGAATCACAGGGACTATATAGAGATGGAATATTGGAGCAACGGTCCTATTTCGACAAGAGGGGATGGGTTTCTGGACTTGGCAAGCACGCGTGACATGGTGCAGCGTCAGCTTTAACAGAGGAGTCGTGGGTGCGATCTGAACGTTGTTTGTCAGATGGTCGGGTCTGGGCTTTGCTAGTCCTGGCTTTGAGGTTGAGGAAAAAACAGGGAAAAGGAGAAGAAGGAACGAGTGAGGGAGAAGGGGTTGCGGCGGCGACCGGTTCGGAGGGTGAGGGGAATGGAGGCGGCGGCGGCGGTTTTTTAGGTTTTTTTCGGGATGAAAAATGGAAAAAAATGAAGAAGAAGAAGAAGATGATAAATGGAAATTGGGGGCACGTGGGTATCACACGCCCACGTTTAATTTTTTTAAAAAAAATGGTATAAAAATCGTTAAAACAAAAATAAAGCTCGATGATTAATTTGACACCGTGGAGGGTAAAAATTGGGTGTCAACACTCTGTATTTTCTATTTTATTTTTGAAATAAGAAATGACATCACTGTTCCTGCCGCAGAATTATGAACTAGTATCCAGTATCGGATGCAATTATGAAAAAAAGAAAAGAAAAAATAGTTCACAAGTCTTTTCGGATTAGAACACTGAAAAATGTTCCTCCCTCGTCATGCATTAGCTGCACTATTGTCCTTATTTTCATTTTCCAAGGTTTCAGGTTTGCTGCTGATCGCAGGGGCAGAATCCATCAAGCTGGCGGTAATTGCAGCTTTCAGATCCTCATCTTCTTCATCTAAAAGCATCCCTTGTTCCTCGTATTGGCGGTAGGGAGCAGAAGCCCACTGATTTTGACCACTTCCGCTAGCTGTTCTCTGCGCAGCATTGTAGGACTTGGTAATCCTCTCAGCATCTTCTGGTAACAGCCACTGTCCATAACCGCTAGAAGCTTCAGAAGAAGAGATTGGACATTCCTTGGGAAATTTTCCCCTCACCAGGAAAATGCTCCAGCCAAAGCCTTTCAAGGAGTCCAGATATGCTGAAAGGTAAAATTTGGAAAGGTGCTCAGGAGCTGGCTTGAGACTGTCAAAGTTGTACCACTCCCCATTTACTTTCCTGATACAGAACCAATGGTTCTGCAAGTGACAGATAAATGCATTTTCCAGTTCTGGGTCAATCTGAGCCGGTTCAGCAACTGGGCTATCCAGAGGAATGATTTGAAGATCCCACACCTCCAATGCCTTTTGCAAAACCTGTAACCAAATTTCAAGTCAAAATTTAGCTCCTAGAGCCAAAGCAGAAAGGTGATTTAAAGAAAATCATTGGAAAAATAGCATCAGTCATAGGATTATGCAAGTCATATGGTAATAGTGTCTCTCTCCACTTAGTGGAAACTGGTATCTCAATTTTCACATGCTATTGTTTCTCAAACTCAAAACACATTAAACAAAACTTTGTGCTAGATAAATGAGCATAAACTCAGGCTAAAGCTAGATCCTACAGGACAAACTATAGGAGTCGTTTAGTTGGGAATAACTTATCCCACGATTAGTTATCCCAAGATTAATTATCCTAGGATAAGTTATCCCACCATATATATGGGATACCTTATCCCATCACTATGGTATAAATGGTGGGATAAGTTATCCCAAGCTTGGCAACCAAATAAGATACCAAAATTTTATCCCTTCACTATTTTTTTATCCCATGACTACTTATTTTTATCCCTCACACCAAAGGACCCCTAAGAGTTCTGCATCTCCACCATTGCAACATAATTTTTGTTGTCTGGTATTTCAACTTTTTGCCAGATTCACTAGCTAGTATATTTAATGTTTAACCTCAAAATCGTTACTACCAGCATTTCCATTGAAAAGGTGATCATCATTCATCAGAAAAGATAAACAAAATGAGAACAAGCACGAATGCACATTGCATGCAAGAAAGGAGAATTACAATAAGGATAACCAGAACTTTAAATTCGAAAACAGTACAGCCATACAGACATAAAATTAGGAACATTACGATTTAACTGGTGGTTCTCAAGAATCGAGATAATGCTTAGTGGCGGAAACAAGCATCACCCCGCATCTAAAACACTAGTCCGGTAAGCCTATTGATCCAAGCAAGTCCAACTAGTTTAAGCGCCACCTTCGAGACTTCTAGAAGCAAACTAATGACTATTCCATTTGGTACTTCTGGTGCTTATGTTGTATATAATGTTAATCCTGTAGCAGATCAATATAATGTTAATTCTATAGCAGATCAATTCTAACGAGCCTTTCAAACTAGTACTATTAATAATCGACTCTATAGCTTTTTCAATAAACGCTGGTTTTTCGACTTAAGCTTTCCCCAAATAAAACATGATCTACTTAAACTAATATAAATCACAAGGGATGCTGACAAATTATTATCATTTCTTCTATGTCTGTGATAAAATAGGCTTGCTGGCCACTACCATAATCAGAAAAAAGGGGGCTATGCTTATGTTTTTGATTGATTGAATTAATGAATTTGAATTCTACCAAATATTTAAATTATTTGACACGGGTTTATATAGAATGTGCCTTCATTCATATGATTACTCTTTATATTGGGAGAAAGGATATGATATTCGATAATGAGGCTAATATCAGACACCACTTACTGTAGTCACAAAGCTACTTTCAATCTTTCCTACGTTTTACTCTTTTATTACAGTGGTGCTTAGGCCAGCTTGCATGCATCTCAAGTACTACTAAGTCAAACTCTTCCACAACTTCTCAAACTCCTTAATCAATATCAACAAGATGTCGCGAATGTATATAAATAGAAAATCATAACTGCAGTAGAAACCAGAGTCATTTGCAAAACAACATTTCCAGAACAACAGGAACCAGAGAAAAAGTTCACCAACAGTTTTGTTAACAAAATGTCGCAGAAATATAGCAATCTTCAACTGTATTATGTTCTCTCTATATTCTTTTTTTTTTCCTCAGTCTCATCATTTTTCTCCCCTCTTTTTTTTTTTTCTTTCTGACAATACTAGTGTCAAACCACCTTTGCATCCTGAGTAATCCACAAATACCTGCTACACTCTACAACTTTGCATCCTGAGTAATCCACAAATACCTGCTACACCCTATAAGCACATGTATCGAGTAACTCTGTCCCCTTAAAGGCTGCTATGGGAGATGACAAAGAATTCACCTAGTTTCGCCTCTATTTGGATTCAAACTTCACTAGGTTGTACTCCACCTCTTCGACGACTAAGCAACATCCCGGGCTTTTTCTTTACTTCCTTTTTGTTTTATATATTAAAAAGTTCATTTTTGGGTCAATTTAGAGTGTGCCATATTTTTGTGTACTATGGTGATTAAGCACTCGTTTAAAAGAAAATACAAGACCAGTTCATACTTAAAAGTTTCTCCCACATCCCATCAGCACTCGAACTAAATTATGATAGCAATTCTACTTTTTAAACTTGAATCATGTCAGGACTCGGATTGAAACCAATATATTTCTTCGACATTATGTTTAGGAGAATTTCATTATACCGGCATTCATTGTTGGAATAATCTAGTATGATTTTACAACATCATACCAAGTAGATGCCAAAAGTAGAGTCTAGGAGGGTAGTGCGTATGTAAACCTTACCTCTTACCTTAATGTAGAACGATTCTAGTACCCTAAAAATAAAGGCCTCATCTTAATTTAACAATCAAAGAATTCATTATGCTTGGAAGAAAACAGGAAAGCAAGAAGAAAATTAGACTTTGATACCTGAAGAGAATATAAAACCATGACAAATCTTGCAAGCATAACAGGTCTTATAGCCTTAAAACTTAATCTGACAAGAGTGCCATATGTAGCCTTCTCCTCTCTATAAAGAATTGATTCCTTTCCCACTAAACGTTATAGAAATAGTTGACATGCTAAATTCATATATCTTGTACTGGAATTTTGATATCTATACCATTCACAAACACAATGACATCATATTAAACTTGGATTCTGCAATCTTTATATACAAGATTCCATTGCAATAGAAGGCTATGTTGCCCAAACTCTTCAAAAGTGTCAGCAGGTGGGTTTCGGATTCTACAAAAGTAGTGTATTTTTGGGGAATCCGACACGGGTACGGCATTAAAAGTAAAAAGTCCACGTAACTTAGATAGAAGGTCGGGTTTCATTGTTCATAATAAATAATAATATGACCTACAAAAACTAACAAGATATTTCCTAACTTTATAGGTCTACAGTCTACACATTATGACAAATAAAATTTTTAATAGTCATAGAAGTTCAGTAATGCTAAGTGTTCAGATATTAGAAATCACATAATAAATTCATCTTACAAACTTCACCTAGAAATACAAAGCAATTATAGATCTCCACCACACAAAGGTCCCTTAATGCCATGTAATACAACCAGGTAATTGTGCTACACAAAAGTGTTTTCGACATTCCTATTACACACTGTAGGTGATCATGATAACTCTTTGTGTAGGAAAGAGATGACTACTGATCAGGACACTAACATCACACCACATTTGCTGGAGACTAACATAACAAAGCATTTACTGCAATCACATCAAGGTATTTTAATCAAAATTCTTTCACAACTAAAATACCTTAACTTAAGAGTTTCCAAATTAACATCCAACGTGAGGATTGAAGGGAAAAATTAACCAAAGTAGAAACCAGAGTAATCTGCAAAAAGAAAAGGATCAGAGAAAAGGACCCATCAAGGGATTTGTTAATAGAATGAGTAACTTATACATAGTGATCAACATCTAAGCTATGTTCACCTCTTTCTTTTTCCTTTTTAAGCTGCTGCTCCTTTTTTCCCATTTGGAGTTGGAGTGGTTATATTTAGATCATGCCATATATGTCACATAATATGGTGATTATTGCTAGATATAAGAATGAGAATAGCTCCTAATTAAAAGTTGAACATATCAGTGCACAAATTCAGATTTAAATAATGCTTCTCCTTTTTTTACTCGATTCATCACACTGAATCAGCTGCTTCCTTATGTTGAATCATGCAGTACTACCAAGGAAGAAAAAGATTAACTTGCAGAATATTACAGCAAACAACCTAGTATGAATCTGGTCTCCTGATTAGACCGGAGATAATCTATTATCTTTCCCTTCAAAAAAGGATTGAGAGGTTTAAATCTCCCAATCCAATATTCGAGAGGCAATAGATGTGACCTGAGTGTGGTCCATAAAGTTAAACAGACATTTTTATGGTACCTATCTCATCAATTCTAATATCTTATTACAACGAGCGAAGCCCTCAATTTAGTGGCTTCCCTCAACCTCATCTTTCACTTTCGCTTAAGCTTCCTCGCTTTGTGGGATTAATTGATTGGATACGCGAGACCCATAATCTTTCCTAGGAACAGCTTCTACGACGATAGGCATAAAGGCATGATTAGTTCCACAAATTTCACTGCACTAACCATAGTAAACTCCTTCTCGTTGACCGAAATAGAGGTCTGATTTAAACTACCTTTTCACGATTGGGTTGGTGTGAAGTCTACCGCTTGTCCAGCCTATGCTTTGCCAACACTTCCAAATGCCACTTCTTCCCATCGCATCCGTCTTCAGGACGATATAGCCATAAAGATGCACGTCTTAGTGGGGAAAAGATTTTGCCCGCGGTGTAGCTCGAAAGTCGTATATAAGAGAACTCTTTTCAGAGTATCGCTAGAAACATGTGAAGTGAATGGCTAACCCCCTTAATCTGCATCCGAATATGGAGTAAGGATGAAATGAAATGGAGTGGAGTATATACCATTTGATCCCTCTATCAGCCAAAGAGACCCCATCTTTAGTTTTCACTTATATAGAATTATTATGCGTGCCTAACCACCTAACAGAAATCGCATATATAACATTTTCTTTGCCAACTGAAGACACTGGTTGCACACCTTAGATGCCTAACAGGTAATTTGGATCTAGAACCCAGCTCATACCATGTTGACAGATGGGGCCTTCTCTCCAGTAGAAGATCTGCTCCAATCCCCCACATCCATTGCAAAAAGAATGCAATCTCTATCCTTTCAGAAGTCTCCTCATTGCGCTGGCATTCTGATATCCATTTCATTTTTAAACAAGATAGTGCATTAAAGTTGGATGCTTTCCTTCATTGTCAGTATATACGACATATGTAAAATTGATAAGATATTTGTTTTACGAAACAAAATTTCGTTGAGGGGCAGGACTAGCGCTTTTTTAAAAAATATTGAGGATCACACTTTGAATATCTACAAATTCCTTACCAAAAGGAGACGACAATCAACAAGTTTGGAGATTACTTGGGGGAGTGTGATTTGGAATCTCAAATTTAAAAGGAACTTTCGGTCGATGATAATGGAGTTTCCAATTCTTCAAATGCACTATAATCAAACCTCACTGGTAGCAGATTAGGATTCTTGGAAATGGAAGTTCGGGAGCAGTGTGCAGTCATAGTAAAGAGTTACTACTATAAGTTGCTAGTTGGAGAGAAAGATTTCCTTCTTTTTTAGGGGGAGGGGGGCTAGGAACTAGGGAACCAAAGAGGGGTTCTGTGGCTTGGTTTGTGATTAGGGGTGTGATTCTGATAGCAACAGAACCGGGGAAAGTATACAGAAAAGAAAGTTTGGTTTTGACGCATCTTAACATATCCTCCCTCTAGCACCATTCACAGTTGACTCTCAATTTCATTTCTGATCTGAGGATGGGAAGAAAGAAAGCATTGATTACAAGGGAGATGTCTATGCACTTAAGACCGTCCGTGATTCCCACCCGTGAATCACTAATGAAGGAGCATGTATATTCTTTCAAGCTACAGGACCAGTCGAGAGCGATATAAAAGGCTAGAAGTCGACTTAGATTTATTTCAGGGTCATATATGCATGTTTAGTGTAACTGCCACTTCAAATCAATTGAGTCAATGCAAGCAATGTTGTTCCCACACGTAGAACCTTTCATCCAATGCTTTTGATTCAACTCCCAGACAACCAAAGAGGTATGTGGGAAGATAGGGTTAGCCCCTGCGGAAAGCATTATCGGGGAATGATTATCCAGGAACTGGAAGATGGTTTGTGTGACACACCTAAATCCCCCACAATCAATCCACAAGGCGTCAGGCGACTGGAGCAACCTTTGAAGGCGCTCGGCCTGAAAACTTAAGGATGATGAGAATCAAATATGTTAATTGGTGTTTCGTGTGCAAACACTCAGGAGAAAACATAGATCATATCTTACTGTGTTGCCGAGTAGCATCACATCAGGGTGGGAGTTTTAAATATGATTCAAGGATACAGTGGACCACAACAGGTATCGTGAATCATCCACTATTTAGTCGGACTTTTAGAGGACAGAAAAGGATAAGCTGGTTGTGGGTTGTCGCTCATTAGCACTTATAAGGTTAGTATGGAGGAAACGAAATAGTAAAATTTTGATGCAGAAGTTTGATTTTGTGTATATGAGGAAAAATCTCCTTTTTGGTGCATCCATGAGGTTCTATTTGTATAGAAAATTGCATTTCTTTATAGAGAAGTATATCTTTACATGGACTCTTTACTTTCACGTATACCCTATGAGTTCTTCATTATTGATAAAAGATACACTTTACTTGAGAAAAAGGGAGTAAATGATCATATACACGACAAAAACGAAGTAAATGATCATAATGGTCCTTAATGTATGGGATTTGGTTCAATTTGGTCCTTAATGCATAAACACAACCGCAATGGTCCTTATCGCATGGAAATTATTTCCGTTTGGTCCTTAATGTAATAAACACAATGGAAATGGTCCTTAATATATTTCCAAAATAATCAATTTGGTCATAAGACATACAAGTAAAGATAATCGCTTCATAAATAACAACTACACCTAGTGTAATCCCACACAGTGGGGCAGGGGAGGGGAGGGGGTTGGGGAAGGTAGCATGTACCCAGACCTTAACTCTACCCTCAGACCTCAGGTTGTTACCGATAAACCCTCGATTCAAGACACAAGTAGCTTCACACCTCCTTACAAATGTATCCACACACCTCATCGTCAAATGCCCAAACTATCTCAACCTCACTTCCTCTATCTTGTCTACCATGGAGGTCACTCCGACCTTGTCATGTATAATTTTGCTCCTAATCCTATGACTCCTAGAATGCCCACACATCCGTCTGAGTATCCTCATCTATGCTACCTCCATCTATAGAACGTAAACATTCTTGATGGGCCAACAACCTGCCTCATTCAACAATGTAGGTCTAACCACCACTCTATATAACTTACTTTTAAGCCTTGGTGACATTCTCATCACACAGTATCTCAAAGGCAAGCCTCTATTTCATACACATGGCAGGACTAACTAAACCATCAAGTACTAGTTTTTATTGATTGTAGTGCCCAAGCTAACATGACACACTGCATCTATTTCACGAGGTATTGCTACCTTTCATGAGCACTGGTACCAATTAAATGGGGAAAATCACTTAATGTTTTTTTGTCTGTGTCGGGATTTGAACTTGAGATCTCATACAATCAAACCTCTCTATAAGAGTATCGTTTGTTCCGATATTTCTTTTATTGTTATAGCAAAATGTCGTTATAGAGAACATATGATGCTATATAATATGAAAGATTGGTTCCAGAGAAAACATGATTGTTATGGTGAAATACTGTTCTAAAAGGTGGTTATTATAGACAGGTTTGGATGTGTGTGGTTGTCAATCTATAAACACGTTGCAACAGTTCAAACCCTTTGCAAAGTAGGACTATGAGTTCCGAAACAGGATTTCAGAATGATTTGAACTGTACAAGCTACTACTTCCTCCTTAAAGTTAAATATTCATGAAAAAAGAAAATCATATAATGAAAGTTTGAAAATACAGAAAAACCTCTCAAAATTTCCTTATGATTCTTAATTTGAATTAGCATTATTCAAAATCTGACTAATACTGAATCCTCAAGTTGCTCCATTTGTCATCCAAAGTCAAATAAAACAACAACTAAACATCAACATAAGCAACTTCGACATCAATTTTCCTAACAAAATACAACCTTTACTTTCATATGCTCAACGAGAAGGTAAAAATATTGACTACACATAAATTAAGCTTCCATTCAAAAAAATGCCTCGAAATCATAGGACTTCAATTTTCATCAATTTTCCTAACAAAACACAACCTTTACTTCCGTATGCTCAACGAGAAGGTAAAAATATTGACTACACATAAATTAAGCTTCAATTCAAGAAAATGCCTCCAAATTATACTACTTCAATTTTCAATTAGCATAAAATGCATAAAAAAGAAAACCCCAAGTGGGAGCCAGAAGTGTAGAGCGGAAGTAACAATATTGGAACCTAAAGGTCCGAATCCCAGTATACTACAACGGTCAATAAATCCTTCACGTCTACCTAGGGTATGGTGGCACATTTAACTATACATATAACAGTAGATTAGTGGAGGTGTACCTAACCTGCTTAATATGACCTAGTCGAAATAATGTTATTCGAAATAATTATTTTTAAAAAAAAAGGAAATGGACAAGTGAGTGAACCTGGATGCTGAAATCGCCGTCAAGGGAAACATTATGAGACTCTTCGGGAACAAAGTCGCCGCTGCCTTGAACCATCATCTGCCGCTCCTTATGGTCAAGATCGGAAGCGACTGCCGCCAAATCGAACTCTGAGAAGAAAGGCCCTTGTAAAACGGTGTTTACACAATGTACAGCGCAAAGCTTAGATTCTTGTACCTCGTGGTACAACATCCCTCCATTGCTAACTCCTTCCATTCTTCCTCCCAACTTTCCTTGTCTTATCACGAAGCTAGAGAAACCCTAGGTTAGGGTTTCGATCAGCAGATTGCCCTTTTTATTTTGTTTATTTGGAATTTATGAAAATAGGAATGTGATAACTTCAGTTTATTTGGAAGGTAGAACTGGTGATACTTGAGAAGTGCAAAAACAGTTTTTGGTCACTTCACTTTCTTACTTTACACGTCATCTGATATTCTTGGGCACTCCAGATGAACAACAACAAACATAGTTTAGTTCCATTCTCAGGTCGAAGAAGAGCATAGTGTCACGATGAAGGGTGTGCAAAAATTAAATTATTTAATAAATTGAATTGAATTTTTTTTTATTAATTTATTATTATTAGGTTATTGAGCTAATTGTTATTTAATTTATGTCCTCTATTGATTGTGTGATAGAAGGATCTACCACAAGTGCCAACTTAATCTGCTTCGGTAAATTTTATTTGTGTCTAGGACTATACTTTATCATCATAAAAGCAACATAGGCACTCGGCCCTTTTTGCTTGCATCTCTGCAAGAGAGAAATGGTCCTTCTAAATTTAGGATTGCCATCATTGGTGATGTTGTTTATGATAATCATGAACCCTGTAGAATTTTATTGGTAATTAAAATTGAAAAATTTAGCAATAGATTCTATTTTTTTTATAGAGTAATTTATTCAAATTCAATGGCGTAGATCCTGTAGCATTTGCAAACAAGGTTGCCTTGGCTAGTCTAGCTAATCCACAAGCCTTTTGCAAAGTTTGAGATTCTTGCATTATAACAATACCTAATAATTTTTTCTTTAGTCCAGCCAAAAAAAAAAAAAAAAGAGCAGCTTGAGGTCTAGTTAGGTTGCACTAAGCTAACAATTTGTTGAATGAGAATTGAAAATCTCTAACCGTGCTTATTTGTCTCAAGTGTTTCAATTTCAACATAGGCTCAGAGAAATCATCCTCAAATGTTTCTGATATAGCTGTTAGATACTCATCCTAATGAAGTGGTACAAGAGTATTTTTGCATTTTACATAGGACTGATGTCAAACTAAGGCTTCATCATCTAAGTTCATAGCAACAAGCTTAATCCTATAGTAAAGAAGTATTTTATATACTAAAAAATATTGTACAGTCCTGTAAAATCAAATTTTGAGATTCTCACTATTGAAGCGAGGGAAGTTGAAGTTATGACTTTGAATATGATTAGTTTGATATAGATTAGATTTGAGAATACCCGTTGCAACTAGAGGCCCTATGTCTGTGGAAAATGGGAAGATGCATTCTTCCTGGTCTGATGATGTAGGGTGAAGTCCATCTATTGAATCATTAAATGCATTCACAATTCTCAACATCTTTACTTGTCGCCTATCTTTCAGTTTAAGATGTTTCTCTTCCATAACAGTGTATAAATTAATTTGTTGAGTGGCCAAGTCTTCGTATTGTTCCTGGACATCATTTGTAACTGTTGTTTCCTTATGAGGATCCATGGCTCTGATACTAATTGATACCTAATTGAAGGCATCAAGACAAAAAAAAAAGGAGAAAAGAAAATAACAGAGAAGAGCAGAGAGATTGGGAGATAGAGATAGAGAAAATTAAAAAAAAAATTGATAAAGAATATTCAGAAATCACTTCTTAGCATGTCTTTCAAAGAGTATTACAGATTCTTACTTAAACTAAAATTAGGAACTGAAAGCAGTTACAGTGAAAATAACAGTAACTGGTTTTAACTAACTTTTCTCCAAAAATCAGAATATAAATGGTGTGACCAATGCTACTCAACAATCATGTGGCCTCACGGATATTACTCAACTCATATTAGTATCATTTCACTTCACCTGCACTCAATTATTCTGATTTTCTATCAATTTTGACTTATCAGAAAAAAATGAAGCATTAGAGTCAATCTCCTTCAGTTTTCAATACGACTCCTCTTATATAGGTGAACTACATCTTATTTTAAGTAATATATATAAATATATATAAATATATTTTTCTCCATTTGTGACTTTAGTATTGTATGCAACTTGGTAGGTGCACCTTCCCCCTTAATGTCATAATTTCGCTGCTTTCTAACAATGATTACATGAGAATGGTTTATCTTTTGCTAGTTAAAGAAATTAATGTTAGTCCATAACTTTTATCTAGGATCTTACTATTAATTACTTAAACTATTTTTCTAACTTTAATAACATATAATACCATAAAACAAATTGAAATGGAGTAGAGTGTGCAGTGAAAGATAAAGTAAGGAAATTGAGATTGCCATTTCTTGGGGTACATGTTTGTTAGAGTCATTTTCGTTACTAAGAGCCCATTTGATTTATCTTAAAAAAAAATAACTTTTAAAAAGTATATTAGAAGTATTTTTTAAAGTGTTAAAATTTATTTAAAAAATAAGCAGTTACGTGTTTAAATAAAAGTGTTATAGTTGAAAAAAATTTCTTCATGTATTTGTCACATAAGTGTTGTTAAACACTTTTTTTAATTAAAAATGTCTGAAATACCCTTCAAGTTATTAACATTATAAAAACTAATTACTTTAAGATTTTTCTGTCTAAAAAAATAAAATAAAGTAAAATAAATTTATATTGTAATTCAATATCTATATAAACTTATTATTTAAGTAAATTTTATATACACAATTTCAGGCATGCAACTGGTTACTTTAACTCTGATTTTACAATATTGCCTTTGATTTTTTCAATTGCTTCAACTGTGATTTCGTTATATCACCTTGATTAGTTACTTTAAATTGAGTAAATACTGAAACTGAAATTAGGATAAAATAATTTTTTTTTTAAATTGGACAAATAAAATTAAATAATTATTTTAATATCTTTCCATTATTATATTTGTGTCAAAAAGAAAGTACTACAAATATACATATAAAAAATTAAAATCACTTAACCATTAAATTTAAAATTTAATCAGTACTAATAATATTTATCGGATATTAATTTTACACTTAATGAGAAAATTTAATAGCGTTTAATTATATCATTAAAAAATAAATTAATATGAATAATTATTGGGCTCGTGCATTGCACCGGATATTCGTCAACGTTCCTCTTTAAGCTATCTGCTTCCTCTTATACATTATACGGGGTCCCCAAAAATATTTCGTAGATTTTTTATTTAATCTTTCTAAATAAGCTACTTACTTTAATTATGATTTTACAATATCACCCTTAATAAATAATTTCCCCAGTTGCTTCAACTATGATTTTGCTATATCGCCCCGATCAATTATTTTAAGTTAAGTAGATACTGAAATTAGGATAAATCAAATTTCTCATTAAACCGAACAAATAAAATTAAATAACTATTTTAATATTTTTTCGTGATTATATTTGTGTCAAAAAGGAAGTACTACAAATATACATATAAAAATTTAAAATCACTT
>JAOTQJ010000003.1:0-27541 GCA_025642045.1 Solanum sejunctum
TACTAGCCTAGAGTCTTCTAGAAGCTCCCAATGCCTTCTTGCAAGTTCCACATGTTTCCAGAAAATTCTAGAGAGTTTCGGAGTCTTTCAAACTGTTCTAGATAATTAGAGAAAGTAGAAGATGATAATTTCAACATTGTCCAATGTAAGACCATTCATCTAAAAGATCATGATGAGGATTCAAATCCAAAATTTCTATTTTTGATTCGCATTAAGTGTAATTATCTTATTTAAGAATATATTCTTTTTTAATAATTTAAATTTTTAATTGAAATAATTACACATTTCAATATAATAATTACCAACAGACTCAAATTCATCTTTGTTCTTGATTTTATCTGAATGTGCCTCATTTTATGTTTTCCACGCTATCTCTAATTAAGTAGGTCTGAGAAAATCATTTTTACCTTATAGTATATGATCGTAGATCAATTCTTACCGCTTGACTTAATTTTCAGAGTTTGAGTTATGTTCAAGGTCCATTACTCAATTACTCGCTCTATCCCAATTTATATGTATGACTCACTTTTCTTTTTAGTCAGTCATAAAACGAATGACATATTTTTATATTTAATAATAATTTAATTCTAAAATATTCGTTGTATCTTTAATTAAATGATTTATAGCCATACAGACTTCTATCACTTAATTTAGATCATACATTTTAAAAAAATATTTTTTTTTAAATTATGTGTCAAATTAAATTAACTCATATATAATGAGACGAAGGAATTTTTGTTTTTTTTAAAAAAAGAACTTCTACAATAAATATTTTTCATAATTTTAAAGCAAACGCGTTTTAACCCTTTAAATAAGTTGGATAATGACTTGTTCTTTTTTAGCTTTAATGTATGGTCTTTGAGAAGACTATTCCATGATTGATTAATTGACCATACAATCAAAAAATTTTGAACATTATTTTTTTTCTTTTATGATAAAGAGAGGTGGCTCTTCCTATTCTAGAAAGTCACTTAAACATTTGTCCTAATTAACTATTAGAAGAATTAAACACCCAATTATCCAAGCTTTTAGAAAGACAACTAATGAAACCACATATTAAATATTGTTTTTTTCTTCTTTGTTCCAAAAAGTTAAGATAAGGATCCCACCCCAATCACAACAAATTTTCCTCTGAATTTTATATAATTAGACTATTATATAGTGATACTCAAATCCTTGTATACCTACTTGGCACTTTAAAGATTACGTGTAACATCAAAAAATATAGTATGTATCACCATGGAAGACATCAAATCTATATATATATTAGTCGTACTTTGAACTTAAATTATTATATTATAGTAATAGCTTGAAGCTACGTTGATAAGGAAAACTTCGTATCCTGAATCTGTCTCTTTATATATAACATAATATGTCAATATTGATACATACTACTACAATAACACCAATCACAAAACAAGTGGAGCTTGGGAGAGTAAAATGTACGCTGTATAACATAATATGTTAATATTGATACATACTACAATAACAACACCAACAATAAAACAAGTGGAGCCGGGAGAAGATAAAATATACGTCGACTGTATCACTACCTTATAGAGATAAAGAGACTATTTTTAAAAGACAATATTGATATATATACTAACATATTTTAATTTGAACATATTATATAAAAGTAATAAAAGTATATTAATTAGGAGCGGTTGTTTGCTTATTTTAATGATTCAAATATCAATTATATTTTCATAAAAAGGCATCTTAATACATTAATCTTTCGTTATGCGCAAAGACCAAGGCACTAATTATTAGTAAACCCTAGTCAAAAGCATTATACTTGTTGCATGATATTGTAGAAAAGATGCATACACACTATACATTAAGATATGGAAAATAATATACAATACATATATACTAGTATATCTTAGGCCTAATTATAAATGTATCATCTTGTTTCTTTAATTTTTCAGTCTCTTTCCAAAAGGAGGTTGTGTAAAGTTTCTCCATCAGATTAGCAATAACATATTAAAAGGAAAATAAATATATTTATATGACAAAGTTATACATACAAATGTTAAAAGATGACAGGTGGGGGTACGGACGGAGCTATAGAGGGGTTTATCTGAACTCCCTTTGATAAAAAATTATATTATTTATATATGATTAAAATAATTTTTTTTTATATATACAACAGATATCGCCTCTATAACTTGTTCGTGTGTCTACTTTTTCACACTTGAAACTTTTTTTTCTGAAAATTTTGACTCCGCCATTAAGTGGGGTGGGGTAAGAAAATCAAAGAAGGAATGCCAAGTTGTCATGTCTAAATAAAAAAAATACTCAAACGCCTGCCATTATTGAATAATGCTCAACTTTTTTTCTTCTTTGTTTTAGATAATTTCTTTTCTTCTATAATTTTCTTTAATGGAAAAAATAGCATTATTGGCTGAATGATCACCACTCAAGGAGTTGTCCAATCAATCTTACCAACAAAAATTCAACAAAATATACTCACTGTTAATTGAAATATCTTACAGCAAAAGAGTAAACAATGTAATATGTTGGATGAAGATACATTAGGTTATCAAAACCATCATAACATAGAATAAAGAATTTTCCAATAATTATTTAGTAATAATAGTATAGTTATCGCTGATATATATTTATCGATAATAATAAATATGATTTTTTTAAAGAAGCTCTTATGCTTAATTCACACCCCAAAAGTTAGCTCAAAGGGAGGGGAATTGCAAAACCTTATAAGGAGACCACTCATCCCATTAACCACCAATGTAGGACTTTGTTTCTCAACATCACCCTCACGCCCACTGCTTAGCATCTGGTGCGAGGGGAATTGCCTAAACCTTATAAGGAGACCACCCATCCCATTAACCACCAATGTGGGACTTTGTGTCTCAACACCACCCTCACGTCTGGACAATTTTTTGAGGGTCCAACATTGGGTGAGATAGGACCTTCTCTGATACCATGTTAAAGAAGGTCTTAGACCTAACTCACACCCCAAAAGCTAGCTCAAAGGGAGGAGAATTGTCTAAACCTTATAAGGAGACCACCTATCTCATTAACCACCAATGTGGGACTTTATGTTTCAACAGATTTTCATAATTATTCCCTTTATTTCATATTAAGTGAATTATTGGGTCATTTGATACATATTAAGAAAAAGAAACAAAGACAAAATTTAATTATATTTTTTCATTTTTACCCTTTTTAAACTCCACACACTCTTTAATGCATCATTTATTTCTCATACAAAACTCAACCTTAGAAACTTAATTAATGAAGGGTAAAATTGGAAAAAATTTTCAACATATCATATGAAAAATGAACAATTCACTTATTTTAAAATATAAAAAATTCTCTAACAATTAACTTAATATGAAATGAAGGGAGTAATACTTTATATAAATACTACTAAAAGTTCTAGTGAATGTGAATGCCATGATATTAATTAACTCAATTACCATAAAATGTTTTTGCAGTAATAAGTATTGCATCTAAAAGAAAAATTTATTACCACAAGATGTCTCTTTTATTATAGTTCAAAATGGTACGTGGTAGAATAGATAGATACTATTACCAAACAACAACAATAACAACAACAATAACATACTCAGTAATATCTCACAAGTGGGGTCTGGGGAAGGGAGATTGTACGCAGACCTTATCGCTATTTCAGAGAAGTAGAGAGATTGTTTCCTAAAACCCTCAACTCAAAATATAAATACTATTATGCTTAATAAAAAATTTCATATTCGAAATACGATAAAAGTTTTAATAAAATACACTTGATATCTCTATAATAGCATCACATAAATCTAAATTAGTTGAGGCTAAACACTAGAGGAGCAGAGGTGCTTAAATCTCATCCCCACTAATCATGGGAAAAAAAGAGTTATTCATAAGCTTTAGCATGTGAAAAAAATATAATTAAATAAATATAAATATACCTTTTTAAAAATCAAGCTTTTAAAAAGAGATTTGTCAGATAATTCAATAAAATATATGACATATACTAGTTCAAGTTGATCGATTCTATTAGTTAATTAAAATGGACTTTAGAGTTTTGTGAAAATAGGGGAAAAATTATTGAAGCCATATATTTATTGAGGAAACTTTCTAAATTAAACAAATCAATGTTGTTTTTAAGCTCCCTCAACTTGCAAGAATGTTTACTTATTTTTTTTTCTTTATAATCTCTGCAACAATAGAAAGCTTTTTTCTTTTATTTTTAATTAATATTTCATGATCTTCGAATGGTTTGAATTCCTCTATCTTTAATTAGAGGTTTTGAATTTGAGGTTTCAGTATGAAGAACATTCTTATGTTGGCAAGAAATAGATCATGCAATGTGTAAATTAAAATTAATCAAAGTATGTCGAATATCAAACAAAAGAAAAAATGAGAGAAGTATTGAAAACATCTCTGAATTTGATATAAATTATTAGTTTATTTTCGATCTATTGACAATTTTAAAAATATCCCTAAACTTAATTAACTGAACTTAAATACACCCCCGATCTGCCTCGAGCTGCCACATGACATAGCAACTGATCTCAAACTTTTGTATGAGCATAAGGATATGAATAAAAGACGAAAAGAAGTGTTGAAAATATCCTCAATTTGGAGAAAATTTAGGGTTTTATTTCACTCATGTTACAAGATCGTGGGTGTACTTAAACTCAGTTAGTCAAGTAGAGGAATATTTTTAACACTATTAATAGTTCAAAAACAAAATTAATAATTTGTACCAAATTTAAAGATGTTTTCCATACAAAATAGTGTGATACTTTCTTGCTGATTTTATTTAATTATTTTATGATGGCCCCACTTTCATTTTTATAATCTTTTTTCACCCTGACTGAACTTCCCACATTCATGTGAATTGTTTTTTGTTTTTTAAAAAATTATTGAAAATAATTCATCATCAAAGAAACATCAAATAGTTAATTGACTTTGGGGTCTTAAACACAAAGATGCAAAGCCACGAATCTTTTTCGAGAAAATAAAATTTAAAATATGCTCCAGATGTTAGGCAAAAAGTTTCACTTAATTATATAGACATATATTTTTTCCCTGACAACTAATTTAGGTATAAGTACTTGAAAGATCAATAAAATACACTCGTAAATACCCATTCTATCCCTCAAGAGATGGGATAATTGGGAATAAATTTAATGTTGTTACTAATATATTCACTATATTATTATAACAAGTAAATACAATTTTGTAGAATTTTTCATGATACATGATGTTAGATATTATCGCACTAATTAATAGTTTTATAAAAATTTCAATCAAATACACCTATATATATATATATATTTTGCTAACAAATACACTTTATATAGTGAGAGAGGCGTTGAGATTAGGTTGGAAGCAAGCGAGAGAGTCATTGTATCCCACATACATACATGTCAATCACACTAGATACATATTGAAATACATATACGTAAGGAAAGAAGCAAATATGAGAAGGAGTGAAAATCATTATATATATCAAATACATGCAAATTCAGTTAGGTACAATATTTCTGAAATAAATTACATTTGGTTTTAACTCCGCGTATCTGAAAAATATGTATGTGAATAATCTTAGGACCGAAATCTGACAGAAATGGTAATTTCATAAACTCAAAAAATGACTCATAATTAGCCTATGAGTAGCGGGATTTGGCTTGTAAACCCTAAGCAGAATGATCCTTCAGTCATTTTTTTAATAAAAGAAATGGCCCAAGCTTCAGAACTTCGACATTTTCAGTAATAATATATCAAAAGATTTAAAACATCAAGAAGAGATCAGATCATAATTTTGAGAGTGTGTAAGAGGAGATTTAAAATGGTTGGTATTAGAAAAATATTCAAATTGTTGACGGAATGAACTGTTGTAATGTATAAATATTGTATAATAGTATATACATGTAATACATAATTATACGTCTTATATATATTGTTATATATTATTTCTACAGTATAAATACATTACATATACATGTAACCATTAGATAAGTTTTTTTTTTGGTTGCATGATACATTTGTGTAAGATACCCGATCCTTTTCTCTTACTAATTAGATTCGCCCCCCAACCCGCCCCATCAAGGGCGAGAATCGGGCTCACTGGGTTGGACTGCTTATTTTTTTTTTTTGAGGAAAATATGATTCGTGTTGACAAAAAATGATTAATTGAGCATTCTTCGTCGAAAAATTAACGACATGAAGGGATCTAGGGATGCATTATTGGGCCGTTTATGTGCAAATATAGGTCTAGAATTTGGAGCAATTTAGAAGTTGATTCTCCTAATTCTACAGGAAACAGTCTCTCTACTTCTATGAGGCAGCGGTAAGGTCTGCATACATTACATCCTCTCCAGATCCTACTTATAAGATTATACTGGATATGTTATTGTTATTTATTCTCCCAATTCTAAGACGCTCATTTCCTCTTTTAAAATATTCTATGGTTTCATATTCTGTTTGGACTATAGTCTTGAGCTTAATTACTGATTTTGGTGGATTGAGAGGAGCATGAAACATTATGAGCCATTCATGTTGCTTTCTTTTTAATTGTGGGGTAAACTTATTCTAAAAGTGCTTTCTATAGTGGAAAATGCACTAAAACACACAAAAATCAAGTTTGCTTATCTTCTCCTTTTCTTTTTATGGAATTGGATCTTGTGAAATAAATTTTTAACTAGTTAAAATAAATTGAGTTAATAAATAAATAAATAATTAATTCTTAAATAATTCATCCAAAAGCTTATCTAATTTTAAATGACATGAGTTAAAGTGGGACTAAATTATTTTATAGATTATTTGAAAATGAGTTATGCAGATATTAAATTCTGATTGTAAGTAGTATCATGTTTGTAGCTGGTTAGAAGGTAAATTTTTCACGTATAAAACTAATATGGTGTTTAGTTTATAATTTAGTAATACATATATAACTAATACATGTATAAATTATGAGGTAAACTATATATTATTTTATAAGGAATAAAATATACAATAACTAATATATAAATAATTAAATCCAACGTAATTGATTCTAACGTCATATAATACATAGTCCCTCATAACTAATGTATGTATTTTCAATAGCGATATAACTCTAACCAGCTATTAAATGATCCTCATAGCTTAACTCTTTCTCCCCATTTGCTAAATTTTTATTTATTTATTTTTTATAATTTATTTAAGCACCAAAAAATTTTGTTCTTGCTAATATAATTATATATAACATAGAAAACTAAAAACAATTGACTAAATTTCTCATGATCAATTAATTATACTACTTAGCTATTTTTTAAATGGACTAATTCAACAAAAAGGTGAATAATTAACTCTATCAAGCCCAAGCTTGATTAGTTGAATGGGTAACTAAGATTCTCTAGATTTTTACTCAACTTAATTAACCATTCTTTTTATTGAATTATATAATCTAGGTGATGAATAATGAATTTTACATATGATTTTGTAGTTTGTATACATTAATATTCAATGAAGTTTCTATTATCTAGGCATAATGGTTCAAATCAAAGTTGGAATAATTTTGGCTCATGATTTCTATGTGACATTTAAATTATGTAAGCTGGAATTCTGCAACAGTAGTCAACATATATAAATACTCCCTTCGTCTCAAAATAATTAAATTTGTGAAGTAATACACACATATTAAGAAAAATATTCAAAGACAAAATTTACATCATACTTTTCACTATTGCCCTTTGTAAAATCATAAATACGTAGTGTAATTTATATCCTAAAAAATATAAAAGTTTAATAAATAAAAGGACAAATATAAAAAAAGTTTAAAATATTTACCTTGAACTTGAATAATTTAAATATTTTCAACCTTGAAAAAAATCTCAAAAATTTAAATAACACGAGACGAAAGGAGTACATTTTTAAGAATATTTATGTTGTGTTGGTTGGTGCTTTTTTGGAGTACATGATTCCTATATGTCTTAACTACAAATGGTTGGTGTTGGATATAAAAGAAAATGGATAGATTCTCAATTCATCACACATGTAGTCTTGAATATTCTTTTGGTTTGATTTTCTAATGAAACGTTTTTCAAGATGATATTGTTTAACTTTCGCATTTTGCGATAAAAAATTATTGACTCGTTCATTTAATAAGTCAATTCATTTTGATAATCTAATTAAATTCATTTAAATTAAAGTTGAATTGATTAAGATTAGCTCAAATTGATTTAAAATTTTTTAAATTAAAAATTTTAGAAGAAGCAATATATATTTTTTTATATTTGATATGTTATATAAATAATTAAAAAATAAAACTTGATTATGTAACTTAAGGAATTTATAAGACAACGAAAGAAGAAATAGAAAATTTATGAACGTTAATTGGCAGGTTGAATAATGACTCATCGTTACATCCATCTTTACCTAACGCAATGTCATCGCAATCAAATTAACCTTTGGGCATTTCATTGCTCACTTATTTATTAACTCATTTTATTTTGATCTGTTCAAATTCAGCCTTAATACTTGACCTCCATTTTTTACATGCACCTAGTTAAACTGATGAATTAGATTTTAGGCCTAATTCACAGGCCAAAAGCTAGCTCAAAGGAAGGATTACGCCTAATGCTTAGTATCTGGTGCATGAACAATTTTTTGGGAACCCAACATTGGGTGACAGGCCCTGCTCTGGTACCATATTGAAGAAGGTTTTACGCCTAACTCACACCCAAAAGCTAGCTCGAAGAAAGGAGGATTGCCTAAACCTTATAAGAAGTCCATTCATTCCATTAACCACCAATGTGGGACTTTGTGTCTCAACATAAACCTATCAAGATATATATGATTCATCCATTGCTTGATCTACTCATGTATATCAACTTACAAGTCAAATCAACTACAAAAACACATGTAATGAAAATTGTAATCAAGCGGCTTTCTAGCTAATATATATATATATATACACACACATAATGAATCTAGGAGGAAAAAAAAAGAGTTATATCACAAATGATAAAGGTAAAGAATGGTGCATGCACAAACACAATAATTTTGCACATGATTGGACTTGCTTATGGAAGATCAATCTTTGCAACCCAAAAGCAAAGGAAAAGGGAAAAAAAAAAAACTTTGTGAATTATATGTGTCCATATGCTATATATCTTTCTATTTTGGTACATCTTTTAGCTTTCTTTCTTTTTCCATCAATCTCAGATGGAGCCAAAGATTTACTATTTTTTGGCTTTGGAATATGCTGAAATAAAATAAAATGGTTCTTTAAACTGTCTGCGCTTCTTTCAATTGTGAAGTAGCAGTTAGTCAATTCAACTTTCGACGCTCATCATGGGTCATCCGAAAATAGTCGCACTATATTTTTAAACATAGGGGTCAGGCTGCATACATTCAACCTCTCCTTATCCCGCAATGGACGAGAGTCTTTGAGACATTGGGGTAATGTTGTTATTGTTGTTGCTTTCTTTCTTATTGATATTACCTTTCTTTAAGTAGGGAATACCATGTTGCAAGGAATTGTAAAGAAAAGAAAAGAAAGTAAACCAGAAGTTTATGATAGACAAAGACAAATGAATAAAAAGGGTAAGAGATCATAGAGAAGTGGAAGTGTTATAACTTTGAAAAGTAATTGCCTAACAAATTGTATACTATATATATTATATCTTTTTCTAGTAAATACAATAGTATATTGTAAACATGATTATCCTTTATTTGCTTCTTTTTCTTTTATTTAAGTTGTATAAGTTCTTCAAGGTTGAATAGTACTACAAACTTAAGAAAAGAAATGTGGGGGTGACAAATGGCAAGTCAAAGATGTAGCTGAGTGAAATCTTGATTGTACTTTTTAACTTGGTAATACGTTAAGAAAGAAGTAAAAAGCTATATGCTTTTTTAATTTCAAAATTTTTGGAACTCTTTTTACTAGTTCTTTTCGATTATGTAATACATCCAACTTTCTATTTTGTCTATAATGAAACAAACCAACTCACTAGACATGAAAGTTAGAGTTACATCGAGGATAAGTGAGAACACTACTGATTCTTTTTGAATAATAGTAATTAAATATTATTTTCATCAATCTCGGATGAAGCCAAAGATTGACTATTTTTTGGCTTTGAAGTATGATGGAATAAAGCAAAATGACTCTTTAAACTGTCTGCGCTTCTTTCATTTGTGAAGTAGCAGTTAGTCAATGCAACTTTCGACGCTCTTCATGGGTCATCTGGAAACAAACACTTTATGTTTTTAAATATAGGGATTAAGCTGCGTACATCCAAACCCTCCTCATCCCGCAATGAGCGGGAGCCTCGTGAGACACTGGGGTATGTTGATGATGAGTAATTAAATATTAATAACAAATAATGAAAGTTTGTCATTAGTCCTATTTAATGATAGATTGGCCATAATTGATAAAAGAAATTTGTTATTAGTTGCAGACTATTTGATACAAATTAATTAAGCATTTAATACATAATTCATGTTTTTTTATGGGTCAAAATTGCAATAAATAAGACAAGTTATGTGCAATTTAACAATTGAAGCTCTAGTTGTCACGTGTCAAGTGGATCTTGGATTGGACTATTTATGATAAATTGGGCCATAGTTGTTCATAACATTATAATTGCGCATCTTACACAAATATATTGCCCAACAAATTCTTTTCAGATACGTATATATAAGGTATTTATATTGTATGAATAATATATAATAGTGTGTACATGATGTATAATTATATATACATAAAGGATGTATAGATTCATATGCATTATTAACGATATTTGTATATTGATATACAATGTATCTATATTGTATAAATATGTATAACTGTGTATAAACAATGTATCCATACTATGCAACTTTCGACGCTCATCATGGATCATCTGGAAACAGTTGTGCTATGTTTTTAAACATAGGGGTCAAGCTGCGTACATTCGACCCCCCTTACCCCGCAATAGGTGGGAACCTTTGAGGCATTGGGGTAATGTTCGTTATTTACTTTAATTCGTTGATATATACCATCATAAGTTAATTTACATATTTTTTTTATGAATAATATGAGTTAATCCATATTCGATCCACTTTTAAATGATTGAATAATTCATTCATTTTAACATGAGTTAATCGAACGAATATCCATAAATTGAATGATTCATTTTGCCACCCATATTTACAGGCTATGATAGAATAATAACTATCTCATTAAATTAAAATATTCAAAATTTCTCATTTCATGTGAAAAATAAGAATAGAAGACCTATCATTTATATAAATGGATAGAGAGAGAATATGTAGGATTATATGCCTATCAAGAATATAAGATGACAAACATTGTTTAGATTGTTATGTCTTAAATTAATCCATCTAAAAAGGGAAAAAAAGGTTTCTTTTACTTGGTTAAAAAAATAATTTATTGACTAACTAGTTTTATTTAATTCTCATGTGAATGAGAATATAGTTTACCTATTAAAAAAAATAATCTAATGAAAGAAAATATTTGTCAAGGAAATATTATTAAGTTCATACGAATTTTTTAAAAAAATAAAAAAAAGATTTAATTCGTAATATTTGGATAATTGATTGAAAAATTGCATGTTTATTGAAGGACTGACATAACTTTTTAAGAATGTTGTGTTAGGTTGATTGATTTTATTGTTACATAAAACGAACTGCCTTGTCATGTACGCATTTTAAATTAATGTTGTTAGTGTCTATATCAACTTTTTTATTTTATGATAATTAAAATATGTTTTATCACTTTCGGAAGTTATTAAAAATATTCAATTTGCCTTTTCCCCCCCCCCCCCCCCCCCCCCCAACTTTTTGGATATACTTAAAATTTGAATTTTTGAAAATTATTCCGATCAACTCAAATTTTTTCCGATACCAATAAGATTTAGTTAATTTTCGATACTTTAGTTTAAAGTGACATATAGAATCACATTATTTTTCATTCGATATGTAAAATAATACTAACACATTAAATAGTTATATTTCGATTCGAAGTGATCAATTAGTTCTAAAAGAGTAAACGCTCCTAAAATGCATCATGCGCACAACGTATCTTCTCAAGCTCTGATGGAAAATTCGAGATCGAATTTGCGACTAGTGCGAAAAACTGAGTCGAAAAATGGTCTCAACTTGACTTTATCGCGAAAACACGTGAATTAATTTTTTTAAAGAGAGCCTAAAACAGTGAAATTTTCGCGCCTCTTTTGTGACGCGGAGAGGACACAGAGTCACACTTGTCTTTTTGAAAATTTACGAAAATTGAGAATTTCGCGAAAAAGTAAAAAAAAATCACTAGTGCACGTCACGCATTAGTACACGAGGGCACTGTTTATTTTTCATTAATTCGGGAAGGACAATTTCGTCCTTCTCAATATATTTTAATATCCCCAGGTTGGTTTTTAAAGGCATTCTCGTACAAAAGGGTTTTAAACCCAAAACTATTGTAAGTTTTATTTTTTTCGCAAGTCAAAGAGAAGAAGAGGAGAGAAAGAGTAAGGATTTCAAGAGTTTTTCAAATTTCTTGAAGAAATCTACATTCCCAGGTATGTGAAGGCTACCCAAAAACATGAGATTTATCTTCCATGTGCCAATGTAGAGTTAGGAGGAAGAAACAGATTTCTCGAAAGTTCTTAAATAATTGCATTAAATTCTAGGACACTATCTTGAGTTCTTGAATATATACTTTAAGCTATATTTCATATCCTAAGTTGATAATCAATCATGCCTAAATTTTACTGTATACTTACATATTTATATGATGGTAATTAGACTCTTGTAAATTCTCTCTGTAAAGACTTGAATCATAAACTTAGGGGGATGTTTAGAGCCTTGACTGTCTGAATGTAATGTGTGTCTGAGCTTGAGTCCTGAGGTGAGTGTGTTGATGACTATGATAGCTGAAATTAATATTGATAGAGTGGAATGAATATATTTTCCTTGAATTTGGAAAGATAGTCTTGCCCGTAGACGTTGGGAGATAAGGGTTCTTGATGAATTGATAGTTTTATGAGCATATTGATTCTTGGGAGGAGTATAGCACCGAAATGGGTGACAGTGAGTCCCACTCGTACTCATTAACTACGTGGCCATCATAGGAGAGGATTGAACCATGAAAGCAGATGTTTTCTTTGTACCAAAAGAGCACTTGACAAACTTTTGGATCTATTGACAGACTCGTCCTTTACCCCGGCAAGGTATTGGATGGATGTGGCAACAACATCTCTTCGTTATATCACTGTCGGCTCATAGATAGTGGTTGTCAGTTATAGAAACTCTCAGATAGGTTCATGATGATAAAACTCCGATGTGATATGAATGACTGATCCTTGATAGCTAGTGAGGTGATAGAGACTTGTCCTTTATACCTGCGGTGAGGCTAAGTGATTGATGGGTGATGGTTATACTATTTTCTTTTTCTTTAGCCCATTTTACATACAATATATTTTAAGTACTAACGCCCCTCTGGCGCTGCATCATTTTATGATGCAGATACTATAGACCGAGGACTTCAACAATCTGATCATTGAGGTTCAGAGCTCTCTATTCCAGACTATGGTGAGTCCTCCCTTACATTTGGAGGATGTCTATTTTCTTGATTTGATAGTCTTTTACTTGATGTTTGATAGCCATGGCCTGTCATGGTATCGTCTCAGTCTATAGCATAGAGGCTTCATAGACATAGATGTTGATGTTGATGTCAGGGGTTCTTTTCCCTCTTTCTTTCTTTATATTGAGACTTTTGTTATCTATTCTATTTTCTTATGATAGACTGATATTGATAGTATGAGCCCACAGATCGGATGTCATTTATTTCATTATGTTATTTTCTTCTGCTAATGAATGGATTGAACTATGGCAATGAGACTAGGTAGTCCGCTTGGGGACTAGCAATAGTCCTCAAGTGTCAGTCACGTCTAGGGTACTCTCTCGGGGCGTGACAGAAATATCTAGGGAACAAATCATGCTTAAGGCACTTATTAGGCAAAGATTGACTATTTTTTGGCTTTGGAGTATGATGGAATAAATCAAAATGGCTTTTTAAACTGTTTGCGCTTCTTTCATTTGTGAAGTAGCAGTTAGTCAATGCAACTTTCGACGCTCCTCATGGGTCATCTGGAAACAGCCGCTTTATGTTTGTAAACATAAGGGTTAGACTGCGTACATCCGACCCCCCCTCACCCTGCAATGAGCGGGAACCTTTTGAGGCACTGGGGTATATTGATGATGATGTTCATATGTCAAACAAAAACATAGGTAGCATGTAGGGACTTATGCCTTGTATTACATATTTTACATTTCGTCCTTTTTAATTCTATCATCCTTTATGAATATAAAGGCCTTTGCAATCTCCATGAGAACCAAATACCTATATCCATTTTGATAGACGATGCCAATGTTTTGGCAAGGTAATTTCTCTCCATAGTGGCAAAAAACTAGCTTATAAGTTGAGCCATCAAGAGACTTAATCTGAAACCAACTATTCACATCGAGTGATTTCCCAATTTTGCACCTGTCCTTATGGTGTAGTGCTCTGCGGGATTAGGGTAGGGGTCAATTTCCACACAGTAAAGTTAGCATACGAATAATTTAAGTATCAAGATACAAATTTATGTTTACAACAGAGGATTCAAAATCTTCTCATGTTTGGTAACTTTAGGCTTGAGGTAGACCTCGAGACCCTGGACTAGGTCATCAGGGGATTGCACCACCAATTTGGAACAAAGGTTGTGTTCTTGGTATTCAACATTAGCAAGAAGCATACCTCCACCGCTTGATCCCCAAGAAGGAAGAAGTACATCGCCCGCCTGTTTTTGTTGAGGGGATGACCATTGATATCATGTACATCACTCAATAGTTGGTTTGGGACATCATTTGTGCAAGTTGCCAAGGTAGACAAAGGAAGGAATGCTAGGGAAAACAAGAACATGATAGATCTTCATTTTTGTTATATTTTTTTTGTTGGATATACTAATTTTGTGTTGGATGCGTTATTTGTTCTTGTTAACCTTGAATTTAATATAGAAAAGGTGTGCCATGATTTTAATCAAATGTGAACTTGTGTTTGTGACATTATTGTCATTTTCTTCATTCACTTTTCTCCTTCTAATTTTATATTTTTATGTTGGATATCATGGCATGAAATAAAGGCCTAAAGACAAATGTATATCTAGTTTCGCTGCAAACAGTACACAGGATCATGTAGATTAGGTATATTAGTCTTTTGAGTTTCACATATAAAGTATTGGATGTATGAGTTAATTTTTATCTGAATTATCATCCAATGTTTATTCAAACACACCAAAATGTTGACAAGACTAAAAAACTAGTGTAGTACACACATCATTATTTGTTAGTCTAGATGTATGTTACACTAAACATTGAATGACAGTTCAAATAAGAAACTCCTAGTAGTTCATGTGAAACTCAAAAAGTAGATGTAACACCTAGTGAAAAGACGAAAATATCCCTAGAATTGACCTTACATAACTTGTCTTCCCTTGCTCCGTTTACAAATCTGAGACCGAATTTTCTATCAGTACGAAAAATTGAGTCGATAAATGGTCTCGACTTGACAAAAACTCAAAAAAGTCCGAATTATTTTTTTTAAGATAGCTCAACACAGTGGAGTTTCCACACTCCTTCCGCGATGCGGAGTGGACACGGAATCATGCTTTGTTGTTTTTTCAAATTTCGACAAAAAGTGTGAATTTACGAAAAAGTGAGAAATAACACTAGTGCGCATTGCACACTAGTGTATTTCCGAAGCAGTTTTGTTCTTTTAGTGGGGAGGGGCAATTCTGACTTTCTTCACACCCCCATTTTAAGTTGTATTTAGTCCCTAAAACGTGAGGTTCTTCACTCATTCTCTTAAAACAAGCAAACCCTTTTAAAAACTTGCGCTCAAGAATTCAAGAAATGATAGTAGGGCTTAGGGATTTCTCCAATTCCCCAAGAAATTCCTTCCAAGGTATGTAAGGCCACCTTAAACCTACAATTTTGAGTATATTTTTTAAATTACAAGTTAGTTCACTCATGAACTTTTAAGAACTGGTAAGATTAAGTTCCCATAACTTTTGTAAAAGCATGTTAATTTCCATGGTATACATAGAGTCTTGATGAACACTAAAATTCTTGATTCTATGTTATGTAATTCATACATTGTTATCAAGTTTTATACATTTGTGAATAAGACATATGATTGTTGAATTTTCTTGAAAATCTTGATAAAATTTCAAGAAATAAAAAGATTAGTTGAGTAGCTTTAAAGCTAAGTTCAAGAAGTGCATTTTAGAGATTTATTTTCAAATATTAGCCAAGAATTTAGCATGTTTGAGTCACTGAGGTGATTCTAGTTTTCAGTTAAGTTACAGAAGTTATATGAGAAAACTATATAGTAAGATGGGCAAAGTCCCCAAGAAAGCCAGATTTCAAGAATTTATGGTCATTTAAGTATGGGCTACATAAAGTAATTTGTTAGTAGTATTGAGCACCAATATGGGAGAGAGTAGAATAAATTACTCAAACCTATAAACTATGTAACCAACATCGGGTAGGATTGTACTACAGTACCTTTCTAATTAGCCACTAAGATGGCCCAGTTTTGGGATGGATCCACTCCCCTAGTTATTCGTCCCCTACCCTGGCAAAGTACGGGATGACTTTGGCACTGTATCACCACGAAGCTTATAGTGGTGGTTGTCGGTTAGAGAAACTCCCCAAGCTAAGGAACCAAGTTTTCTTATCAGTTTTTAGCATGTTATTTTCAGCATACCAGTATTTATGATTATTGCTATTTAACTATGAATAATGTTTATGTCTTTTAAGAAGCATTATGATATAATGTTTAAATATTTTGACCATCTTAAATACCATATATATCATGTACTGACGTTCTCAAGACTTGTATCATTTTATGATGCAGATGCAGGTGACAGAGTTCCTCAGTAATCATTTCGTTGAGAACCTGACAGCTATCAGTTTTAGTGAGTCCTCTTCTCAGTCAGAGGCTCTATAGATTATGTTATTTCCTTTTAGTTTTTATCCCAGTTCGGGCTACTTGGGGCCTGTCTCAGTACCCTTTTCAAATAGTTTAGTAGAGGTTTCGTAGACCATGTATTAGTATTTTAGTTTCTAGTTCATTCAGACATTGCTTAAAAATTTTCGTATTCAGCTTATGCAAACAATTTTATATCATCTTATTGCTTTTATGGCTTTTTCCACTATTATTAGTCTTCCACTGAGTAAGTAGCCAGGCCCAGTGGTTCGCTTGAGGACCAAAGATGATTTTCGAGTGCCAGCCATGTCCAGGGTGTAGGCTCGAGGTGTGACAAACTTTGTATTAGAGCACAGAGTTAGAGAATCCTAGGGAGTCTATGGAACTATGTCTAGTAGATTCTGTATTATGGGTGTGAAACGCGCCACATCTATAATAGGGAGGCTATGGGACATTAGGAAGTGTCATAATTTCTTGTTACTCTTTGTCTTGTGCTTCAGGGTATATCTCTGTGAAGTTTCTTCTAACTTGTGAGTTCATGCCATGTTTTTTTCAGATCATATCTCCTCGCAGAGCAAACAGACCAATAAGGGATAGAGGACGCCTAACCAGAAGGAATGCAAACTAGCCTGGCCGAATCCCTAAAGAGCCTAGAGGCTCAGCTGTGCCTGTGGAACAGCCACAACAAGCTGATATATCTCACACTGAGCTTCGCTAGGCTATTCAGACCTTGGATCAGACAGTCACTACTTAGGGAGGTCACCAGGGAGATGGTAGGAATGATAGGGCAGATACCGCCAGAGTTAGAGAGTTTCTGAGAATGAACCTACCAGAGTTCACGGGGTCTGATATGAAGGAGGATCCTGAGAATTTTATTGAGGAGCTTCAGAAGGTATTTCAGGTGATGCATATATCTAATGCTGAGCAGGTTGAGTTGGCTGCCTATCAGCTTAAGGGGGTAGCTAGACTCTGGTTTGACCAATAGAAAGGGAGTACGACAGATGGGGCGCTTGTAGTTACTTGGGTAGTGTTTGAGTAAGCCTTTTTAGGACAATACTTTCCCAGAAAGATGACGCAGGCTAAGGTAATGAAATTTCTGAACTTGAAGCAGGAGAATATAAGTGTACGGGAGTACAACCTTAAGTTTACTCAGCTGTCTCGTTATGCTCCAGCTATGGTGATAGACATGCGTACGAGGATGGATCTCTTCGTGTTTGGGCTCTTTCGAATGACTAAGAGGGAGGGAAGGAATGCGATGTTGATTAGGGATATAGATATAGCCCATTTGATGATGTATGAGTAGCAGGTAGAGGAGAAGAAGATATAGGACAGGGAAGAGTTTATGAGTAAGAGGACTGAGACATCAGGCCAGGAGTCTAGCAAGAGAGGGACTAAAGGTGGAGGTCACTCATATTTTCAGCCTAAGACAGTTAGACCAGCACCTTCATCCGCTAGTGCACCTACATTGGGATCATGAATGGGAAGGGATCACAATACCATAGGTTTTCAGGAAGCCAGTCATAGGGTAGCGTAGCTCAAGGATCAAACCACTATCCTACTTGTGGTAAGTGTGGTAAATCTCATCTCAAAGAGTGCCTTATGGGGACCAACAGTTGTTTTAAGTATGGTCAGGTGGGCCATTTCTTGAAGGATTGTCCTATGGGGAAGCAGAATATGAGAAACACTAGATCACAGACAGTCTATTCAACACTGTAGGGCAAACCACCTCAAAAGGGTACAACAGTAGGGACAAACGGGGGCACAAACCACTTGTATGCCATGAGCACCATATAGGAGCAGAAGAACTCACCAGATGTGGTTATGAGTATTCTCAAAAATCTTTACTTATGATGTCTATGCATTTGTTAGACTCAGGAGCCACATTGTCATTTCTGACCCCATATGTAGCTGTGAAGTTTGGGGTCAACCCAGAGTGTCTTCTTGAGCCTTTCAGTGTTTCTACTCCTACTGAAGAGTCTATTTTGGCCTAGAAAATCTATAAGGGCTGTCCAATCTCTGTTTATCATAAGACTATTATAGTTGATTTGGCGGAATTAGATATGGTAGAGTTTGATGTCATCCTAGGCATGGATTGGCTTCATGCTGGGTATGCCTTCATAGATTGCAAAACCAGAGTAGTCAAGTTTTAGTTTCCTAATGAACCAGTCTTAGCGTACAGGGGTAGCTCAGCTTTTTCCTAAGGGTCAGTTTGTCTCCTATCTCAAAGCCAGAAAGTTAATCTCTAAGAAGTGTATACATCACCTGGTTAGAGTTCCGGATTCTCATGCCGAAGCACCATCTCTTCAGTCTATTCCCATTATGAATGAGTTCCTAAAAGTCTTTCCTGAGGACCTTCCCGAAGGCCATCCTGATAGGGAGATAGACTTTGGGATAGATACTCTTCCAAATACTCAGCGCATATCTATTCCCGCACACCGTATGACTCCTTCAGAGCTAAAGGAGTTAAAGTTGCCGCTGAATGATCTTTTAGATAAGGGTTTCATTAGACCAAGCATTTTACCTTAGGGTGTTCCAGTTCTTTTTATGCTAAAAAGGATGATTATTTTCGGATGTGCATAGATTACAATCAGTTGTACGAGGTCACCATTATGAACAAGTATCCTCTCCCCAGAATTTATCACTTATGCAATCAACTTCAGGGTGCTACCTATTTTTCCAAGATAGATCTTAGATCTGGTTATCATTAGCTTAAAGTTAGAGAGAAATACATTCCTAAGACAACTTTTAGTACCCGATATGGCCATTATGAGTTTTTGGTCATGTCTTTCAGGCTAACAGATGTACCAACAACTTTCATGGATCTTATGAATAAGGTGTTGAGGCCGTATCAAGATATCTTTGTTATTGAATTCATAGATGATATCCTGATCTTCTCCCGGGATAAGGAGGTGCATGCAGACTATCTTAGAGTCATCCTTTAGACTTTTAAGGATCAACAACTATATGCAAAATTTTCTAAGTATAAGTTCTGGTTGGAGTTTGTGGCATTTCTGGGGCACATTATTTCTGGTGAGGGTATCTAGGTTGATTCTCAAAAGATTGAGGCAGTGAAGAATTTTCCAAGGACCACAACTCCCATAGAGAGAACGAGTTTCTTGGGCTTGGCGGGGTACTACAAATGGTTTGTAGAGTTTTTTTTTTCTATTTCAGCTCCCTTGACTAAGTTGACTCAGAAGAAGATAAGTTCGAGTGGTCAAACGCTTGTGAGAAGAGCTTCCAAGAGTTAAAGACTAGGCTAACTATAGCCCCAGTCTTATCCCTACAGATGGAGTTGACTATTTCATGGTTTATTGTGATGCTTCCAACGTTGGCTTGGGTTTTGTATTAATGTAGAGAGGCAAGGTGATAGCATATGCCTCCAAACAACTTAAGATTCATGAGAAGAATTACCCAACTCATGATCTTGAACTTAGTGCATTGGTGTTTGCTCTGAAGATATGGAGATACTATCTTTATGGTGGGCATGTGGATGTATTCACAGACCACAAGAGTTTGCAGTATGTATTTGGTCAGAAGGAGCTGAATTTGAGATAGAGGAGATGGTTGGAACTGCTGAAAGACTATGATATGAGTATCCTCTATCATCTAGGTAAAGCTAATATAGTTGCTGATGCTCTTAGCAGGATGACCATGGGAAACACAATGCATGTTGAGGAGGAAAAGAAAGAGCTAGCTAATGAGGTTCACAGACTAACCTATTTGGGGGTGCAGATTGAGGATTCTGACGAAGGTAGGGCCATCGTCAGAAATGGGTCGGACTCATCTTTGGTGGTAGAAGTGAAAGAATAGCAAGACAGGAATCCCATCCTCCTCCAATTAAAGGAAGAAATTTAGAAGCAGAAAGTACTAGTGTTCTCAAAAGGAGGAGATGGTGTCCTGAGATACCAAGGCAGGTTATATGTGCCAAATGTTGATGGTCTTAGAGATAGGATCTTACTAAGGCTCATAATGCTGGATACTCTATCCACCCTGGTCCAACAAAGATGTATAGAGATTTACAAGAAATCTATTGGTAGGGTGGTATGAAGAAGGATATTGTGGAGTTCCTGTCTAGATGCCCAAACTGCCAGCAAGTTAAGGTGGATCATCAAAGGACTTATGGTGTAGCCCAAAACATAGAGATCTCAAAATGAAAATGGAAGATGATTAATATGGACTTCGTAATAGGCTTACCTTGATCCCATAGACAACACGACTTGATATGGGTCATAGTAGACAGAATAACCAAGTCAGCTCATTTCCTACCTGTCAAGACAACTGATACAACTAAGGATTATGCCAGACTATATCTTAAGGAGATTTTTAGGCAACACGTGGTCTCTATATTCATTATTTCAGACAGAGGAGTTCAGTTTAAAGCACAGTTTTCGAAGTCCTTTCAGAAAGGGCTTGGTACGAAGATAAATCTTAGCACAACTTTTCATCCATAGACAAACGGACAAGCAGAGAGGACTATACAAACCTTGGAATATATATTGAGAGGTTACGTGATAGATTTTAAAGGTAATTAGGATGATCATTTACCTTTGATTGAGTTCTCTTATTATAATAGTTTTTAGGCCAGCATACAGAAGGCACCATATGAGGCTCTTTATGGGAGAAGGTGTAGATCACCCATACGATGGTTTGAAGTTAGTGAGTTAGGGTTAATAGGTCCTGATCTAATCCATCAGGCTATGAAAAAAGTGAAGGTTATCCAGGAGCGGCTCAGGATAACTCAAAGCAGACAAAAGTCTTACACAGATGTTAGAAGAAGAGATTTGAAATTTGATATAGGTGATTGGCTATACTTGAAGGTATCTCCAATGAATGGTGTTATGAGATTCGGGAAGAAGGAGAAGCTCTCGTGGGCCATATCAGATTCTGAGAAGAGTGGGTAGCGTTGCTTACGAGTTAGAGTTACCAGAAGAGTTAAGTGCTATACATCCGATGTTTTATATTTCCATGCTTAAGAAGAGCTTGGGAGATCCCTCTCTAGTTATCCCAGTTGAAAGTATTGGGATTAAGGACAACTTGTCTTATGAAGAGATTTCGGTGCAAATATTAGACCGATAAGTTCGTACCAAAGAGATAGCTTGGATAAAAGTATTATGGAGAAAACAATTCGTGGAAGAAGCCACATGGGAAGCAAAAGAGGACATGAAGGCCAAGTATCCACACTTGTTCGTTGGCCTAAGTGAGGATCTTGAAGGTAAACTTTTGTAGTTCACCTTGAAGATTATTTTATTATGTTAGAGAATCTTGTGGCTTGATCTGGCTTTGCCGGTGTCGTTATCATTCAAGGATGAATGATCCCAAGGGGAAGATATTGTAATACCTAGTGAAAGACAAAAATACCCCTAGAATTGACCTTGTGCATAGCGTGTCTTCCCTTGCTCAATTTACAAATTCGAGATCGAATTTGCTATTAGTGCAAAAAATTAAGTCAAAAAATGGCCTCGACTCGGCAAAAACTCAAAAAAAGAATGAATTATTTTTTTCAAGAAAGCTCAAAATAGTGGAGTTCCTCCGCCTTTTCCGTGACACAGAGTGAAATGGAACCACACTTTGTTATTTTTCTGAATTTCAATGAAAAGTGAGAATTTATTAAAAAGTGACAAATAACACTAGTGCACGTCGCGCACTAGTGTGTTTCCGGAGCAGTTTTATTCTTTTAATGGGGAGGGGTAATTTTGACTTTTTTCATACCCCATACTCTAAACTAGTCCATTTTAAGTCATATTTAGTCCCTAAAACATGAGTTTCTTCGCTCATTCTCTAAAAACAAGCAAATCCTTTCAAGAACTTACGCTCAAGAATTCAAGAAACGATAGTAGGGCTTAGGGATTTCTCCAACTCCCCAAGAAATTCCTTCCAATGTATGTAAGGCCACCTTAAACCTATGATTTTGAGTATATTTTCAGAATTACAAGTTAGGTCACTCATGAACTTTCAAGAGTTGGTGAGATCAAGTTCCCGTAACTTTTGTAAAAGCATGTTAATTTTCATGGTATACATAGAGTGTTGATGAACACTAAATTCTTGATTTCTATATTATGTAATTAAGGTATTGTTATCAAGTTATATTTATCTATGAATAAGATATATGATTGTTGAATTTTATTGAAAATCTTGATAATACTTCAAGAAAAGAAAAGATTATTTGAGTACCTTTAAAGCTAAGTTCAAGAAGTGCATTTTAGAGATTTATTTTCACATATTAGTCAAGAATTTATCATGTTTGAGTCACTGAGGTGATTCTAGTTTTCAATTAAGTTACAGAAGTTATATGAGAAAGCTATGTAGTAAGCTGGCTAAGTCCCCAAGAAAGCCATATATCAAGAATTTATGGTCGTTTAAGAATGAGCTACATAAAGTAATTTGGGAGTAGTATTGAGCATCAATATGGGTGAGAGTAGAATAAATTAGTCAAACCCATAAACTATGTAGCCAGCATAGGGTAGGATTGTACTACAATCCTTTCTCATTAGCTACTGAGATGGCCCAGTTTTGGGATGGATCTACTCCCCTAGTTATTCGTCCCCTACCTCGGCAAAGTACGGGACTACTCTAGGAGCATGAGCAAGACGCCGTATCACCACGAAGCTCATAGTGGTGGTTGTCGGTTAGTAAAACTCCCCAAGATAAGGAACTAAGTTTTCTTATCAGTTTTCAGCATGTTCTTTTCAACATACCAGTATTTATGATTATTGCTATTTAACTATGAATTATGTTTGTCTTTTAAGAAGTATTATGATCTACTGTTTAAATGTTTTGGCCATCTTACATATTATACATACCATGTACTGATGCCCTTAGGCCTGCATCATTTTTTTGCAGATGCAGGTGACAGAGTTCCTCAGCAGCCGCTTCGTTGAGAACCTAATAACTATCAGTTTTAGTGGGGCCTCTTCTCAGTATGAGGCTCTATGAATTATGTTATTTCCTTTCAATTTTTATCTCAGTTCAGGCTACTTGGGACCAGTCTCAGTAGCCTTTTCAGAAAGTTTAGTAGAGGTTCCGTAGACCATGTATTAATATTTCAATTTCTAGTTCATTCAGACATTGCTTAAAAGTTTTGGTATTCAGCTTATGCAGACAGTTTTAGATCATCCTATTGCTTTTATGAATTTTTCCACTATTATAAGTCTTCCGCAATAGCCACGCCAAGTGGTTCGCTTGGGGACCAGAGATGGTTTTCGAGTGCCAGCCACGTCCAGGGTGTAGCCTCAGGGCGTGACAGTAGAATAGTTTAGATGTCTTTTAACCCATCACTAGAGTTGATATGATAAATATTACCTCTATAGACATAAATTTTGTAGCAAGTATACACCAAAGTTGATTTGAAATGACTATTTACTTGGACAACAAGCGAATTCATAAAATTCTAAATTTTGAAAATGGTTCTACTAGACTATTTGATCCATTTGAGAATTTTTAAGGTCAAATTAGGAGTTAGGTCCTGCCTTGGAAATTGAGTCCCTAGCTAGTTGCATCTCGAATTTCAAGGTTATGCCTTGGCCCAAGTCTAGGGTTGGGAGTCAAGGTTGGGTTAGTTCTTGAGTTGAGGTCCAACATTGTGTCTCAGGTTAATGATGTGGCTGATTGTTGAGTTTGGGATCTTGGTTACAGTTGGAAGTGGTATATCAGGTTGAGACCCGTCAAGATGGTGAGATTGTAAGGAGTTTTGAAAAAATATTTTTCTTATTTTAAGTAGGAAAGTCATTTTTACAAATCAGAGAAAAATAAGTACATTTGAAATTCTTTTTTCAAAACATTTTAGACAACTAAACATGATAAAAATTGAAATCATATTAAACACACCTTTAATATACTTTTTAGAGGTTCCTACAACCTCACATACTTTTAAGGAAAGTGCTATTGATAGATACTAATTGATAATTCATTTAAAATAGATCGAATCAGACATACAACTTCTAATTTTAATCAATGTGCTTCTCCTACACATGACAAGTAACCATAAATAATAGACCATAATTTAATGTTTGCGATAATTTTAAAATGTTAAGATCAAAATTATTCTAATAGTTTTTTTTTATAAATTTTTCAAATTGCTAAAAAGGAATCTTTAGACTAGAGTCTAAAAGATTCTTGAGTTTCATGAAAAATAAAAAAGATGATAATTTATCATGCAATTATCCGAAAAAATATCAATAAAATAAATTGTCTATGCAATCTCTTCACCTTTCATAGATAATTTTAAAAAAATAACATAGCAGACAATAATAAAATATCATCATAAGTTGGCCTTTGTTCGTTGCAGAAGGAATCTTCAAATTATCTCTAGCCAGCTTTTGTTCCTCACTAGTTACCTCCCCCATTGCCTGGAAATTAAATGAAAAAATATTGATCTATCAAAAACAAGAGGAAATAAAAAGATACATATTATATATATAGACATGTGCAAATGTGTGCGTGTGAGTGCGTGAAGTGAAATGTCAATAAAATTTGCTTACCAAGAAAATTCTGGTTCAACGCCAGAGCGCGGAGGAAAGGATCCACTGGTAGACCAATCTCAGCATAAATTGGATCATATAAAGCATTACGAATTGGTCTGCACAATCAATTTTTCATTTTAACACATTAATAATAAGACATAGTCAATTTTTGAGACAAATTAATAAGAAAAATTATAACAAATAAAAATGAAACAAAAAAATGTATGATTACCTTATATGTGGAGCATTTGGATGTTGATGATTTGTCTCCATGTATTCTCTTCCAACAGCTTCTCCCTGCATTCATTTGATAAAACAATACAAAAAAATTGAAAATGTTACTACATGTTCTTGAACAATTACACAAAATAAATACTTTCACATTATGATAATTATTTTTAAAAGAAAATTACTTGCATAAATTAACTTTTAAAGTTGGAATAAAATTGGGGATTAGACATATATTCCGAAACGGTAAGAGGATATTTGTCTTGGCATTCTTCCTCGCCGGTACCTTGTCTGAATTTATTTAACATAACAAAATGTAGGTTGCTCGATAGTAACAAGGCTTTTTATGATATTTTTGTCATTTTAATTTATTTGTTTAATATTAATAATAAAAAAGTAATTGCCATACGTTCATATTACGAGTTGTCGCATGTCCTCTTGAAGGAATGGATACCTCTGAAGGTAAATTTTGGCTGATAGTTAATGAGATTTCAGGAGCAGGATCAAACACAGGCCTTGACAAGAAAAAAAAATGCATTAGTTAAAATAAATTAAATAACATTAATTAATCACTTTTTGAAAAACAGTCATTAGTGTGAAGTTATGAATTTACAGTTGAAGCTCATGATAATTTGTTGGAGTTTTCCTTGTGAATTTGAAGCTTTATGACAATGAATATTTTTCAATTGTAAAAGCCTTGAAAAGTGGTTATTTGTAACTTTTACCCTTGTTATAAAAGTTGGATGTAGATTATCATATGTGTATGTGTGTGAGAGAAGATTTAATACCTTGAAGAAGAATGCATGGCATGTTGATTCAACTCAAAGGAATTCAACTGGGATTGAACGTATTGAAGCTGATGATCAGTTTCATCTGGCAGTTGATTGCTACAAAAGAAAGAAAGAATACAAATTAAATATGTTAATAAACTACTACTCCTATTAATTTCAATGTTTAATTTAATTTGTTTTTCATAGCAATATTTATACAATTTTTACACATTAAAATATTGGGATTATGTGTCATTCGATCCATAAACAAGATAGTATTTGAACAAGGATTAATAATGTACCTATGAATTGCCGGAGTTGTAACTCTGTTAGTCGCATTACTAGTGCTATTAGTAAGCTTATATATACTGATGCATGCACCATTAAGCAAACCATAATATCTTATCCAAGGATGTTGATCGAGACTAATGTGATTAAACCTCTCTTAGAATAAATAACAATGCAAGACCCTAATAGATGACAGTTTTTATAAAAAGTATGATTTGATTACAAGTCAGAGTTCTAAAATACTCGTCTTAAAATAAGTCATGCTTATGAAGCAACTGTCTATGCTACAGTGACACAAGTCCAACACCATGTATCTCAAATAATAGAGCCACCACTTGAGCAGCCTAAAAGAAGGAAATATGGTACAAATTGCTAAGATTGATAATGATTATGAATTTATTTTTATCTCACATTTCAAAAATCTCTCCTTAAAGTGCTTCAAAAAGCCAAAGACTAAGCATTAGTAACAATATTGAATTGATTAACTACAGATAAAGTACCTTGGCAACACAAAGTCATAATATTCTGATTCTCAGAGATATCTCTGCTTTGAGATCTAAACGCATACAATATTAAACAAAGTGTTTATATCCAAGATAACTTAGAAAGAAGAAAGAGATAAATTTATACTTTTTGCTACAACAGAAATTAGAAGATCATATCTTCAATAATAACCAAGTCTTCTCAAAGTTTTATGATTGTATTTAAAAACTAAATATGCATCTAATTTATAATTTATTAAGTGTGTTTGTAAATACTACTTTAAATTTGATCATATTAATGAATAGAAAATAAATTAATGAAATTAAGTTTGCACA
>JAOTQJ010000004.1:0-14270 GCA_025642045.1 Solanum sejunctum
ATAAGTTATTCCATACTAAGAAATTGACTTTAACATCTATGCTCAATTAAGAATTCTCAATTAAAATCCTATATTATGTGAAGGATGACTCGGTCTTAGCTAAAAAAAATTTGGGGTGTTACAGAGAGAGAGCAGAAAGTGGTGAGAGACAAATTGTATATGTATATACGACGAATTGACTTTGTATATCCATCAAAACAATTGTATATATGCAGCAGGTTTACATATGTAATTATATATCTGACAAGAAATTATAGAGAGGGAGGAGAGAGGTGAGAGAGAGGAAGAAAAGAGAGAAAAAATAACAAAACCCCAATTATAGCAACAAAACCTTAACTATAACTATAAATTATAATTTTTTTAAATTATAATTATATAATGTAAATATATATTATATGTTTATCTAGGTTATTTTTCCTTTATCATTTCTACAATCAATTCAAATAATGTTTCAATCATTATTTTAATGGTAAGATTTTGGATGTTATTAATTACTCTACATGTGTAATTGATTTTACTGGTAAGATTTTGGTGGGATTGTCCCCATTTTATCCAAATAATAGATATGCCAGTGATAAAACATCTAACCTACTCAATTTTTGCAATCTCAAAGCACACACAAAAGTAATTTTATATGTTAATTAAGTAGGGTTTCAACAACACACCCAGTGAAATCCCATAAGTGAAGTCTGGTGGAAAAGGTAAAATATATGCAAACCTTACCACTACCTCATCATAGAGACAGAATGGTTATTTTGAGAAAACCCTTATTAATGTCTTCAACAACATCCATACGTATATTCTTTTGTACCATTTCAATTTTTTTATTATCGCACTTGATATTATTATTTTTGTTATTATTTCAGGGTCACCAAATGTGATGGTTACGGGTATATGTGACATGCTCAGATGGTATTGTTTGCAGGACATGCCATTATTTTCCAGAGCATAGTATTAGTATTTGTCTTGGTGCTTAATTAATTAATTAAGGGATTGATATTATCGTGTTATGTATCGTTTTATAATATAAATAAAGCAATTTGGGATCATGTAGGTCGTTGTAAATTGCCATCAAATGTTTCTACTCATGTAAACATGTCTTAATGTAATGTATCGTATATGTTGTGTTTGCTATTAATTTATCTCTCTATTTTGTGAATTGTATAGCAAATTATATAGATATTTTGCACATATTATATAGCGAAATATACAAATGTTATATAAAAATTACGAATTGCATAGCGAATTATATAAACGACATACACAAACTACAAATTGTGTTGTGAATTTACAAACGCTATGCAAAGTGTATAGCAAATTGTATAGCGAGCTATAGAAACGTTATGCATGAATTGAATATCAAAATATATAAATGTTATACAAAAGCTGTGATTTGTATAATGAATTGTACAAATGTCATACAAAAACTGCAAATTGAATTACGAATTGTATAAACATTGTGCAAATTATATAGCGAAATATAGAAACACTGCTATAGTCATAGTAACGAAGTGTAAAATTCAAACTATAACTATGAAAGATAATTAAGATATTTTTGAGTGACATGTGCCAAAATTTCATTAGGATAAAAGAGGGGAAAATAGAGATTAGTTTTTAAAATTACTATTCATGTCAGATTTTGATTTTCAAATACATGTATCTGGCATGTCCAGATACGTGTATCTCGGATATATTAGATTAAAATTAGATGTAATCTATTTTAGATACATTGTATTTGATTATTGGATTTGCATATATATGAATACAATGACTCTTTCCCTCAACTCTCTTTTATCTGGATCACATGTCTCCCATCTTGCTCGTTTCTCTCCTTCGCTCACTTGCCTCTCTCTTTATGTCTTTGTATTTCAAAATATATTTAATATTTGGTACCCAGAGACATGTATCCAATATAATTTGTATGTATCTGAGATACATGACTCTCTCACTTTTCTTCCTCCTATCTCACTAGTCTTTTCCCTATGTAGAGTGTCTTCAGTAGCAAAAATACATGTATCTATGTGTATCTGACTTAAAATCTGATATGAATTTATTAATTAGTGAGATAATATATAGTTATTTTAAACTGCAGGGAGAATTAGTAAATATAATAAGAATGTCTGCGTAATTAGTAATCAACTTGAGCCTCAGACTTAAATTGGGCCCTAAATGCCCATTGGGCTTCTGTCTGTATTGATACCACTAATTGGGCTTGGGCTGCATTATAAACTCTTAACACCACTAGCCAAAATGGAAGCATTTAAAACTTTAGCCTATTTCAGCCATACATTTGTAATTTGATCCTTGTGTGTTCGATACACTCGAAAATATTTTTCTTAATTTTTTATGAGGTATGTTTAGAAAGAAAAAAAATGAATTTTTTATGTTCTAATAGAATTTAATCTTTTTTTATTAATATTCTTTCTGTTCATTTAAGCGATTTATTTAATTCAATATAAAGTGTATGAAATGAATAAGGACTTTTGAAATGTATGATTTCGAAGATTGTTTTGTTGTCAACTAGATTATTTTGTTAAACTATATGTTATACGATGGTATCATATCAATTTTCATGATTTAACATACATGAGAAGATTTTAGTTTTCGATAAATTCGCATGCGATATTTATACAAGATATTTTACATTATATTGTCTCTTAAATATATTATTTACTTTATTTTAGCAATATACATATATTATATAACAATTATATACTGATATAATACTATCGTATAGGTCATTCAATCAAACTAATTATCAAAAAAATAATCACTTGTTGTATAGACATGTATTATAGTCTGTCTATATTTTATGTATGATCAAGCTACATTTAGTTTTTTGTGTATTATAATGTATATTTAGTGTATTGCTCATACATTATATAGTCGATATATATACTTTCTATAACTTTTGGCAAGCTATATTATATAGTCATGTATAGTTTTTATAATTTTGAGCTTTTGTTAATATAAAAAAATAATATTTATTATAAATTAATTAATTTATTATATATATTTAAAATTATCTTTTTCTTTTCCATTTGCTTTAACACCCCATCCACCAAAAGTAAATTAAATGAAAAGAAGTACAACTATGTGTAGTATTTATTATCATTAAAGATGCACTTTATAATTCAATGATAATTTAAATATGTTTTGGTAAGTAGCATGTGAATAAAGAAAGCCAATACAATTAATTTGGTGCTAAATTAATTACAACATGGAGTAATAGAGTAGTCATGTAATTTAATTCAATAAATAATATATTATTTTATATCTATCTTACTCTTATTATTAAGTACTATTCATTTTTTAATCAATTCAAAATATTAAATTTATTTTATTCAAAGTGTGATTAGCAAATACATTAATATTTTAAAAATAAAAGTTTAGATATTTAGAAACTCTATGAAAAATATTATTGATTGCAACTTTTTCCATGTCAATATGATGAAAAAATATTTCTTAAGATGTTAGTCAAAATCTACATAATTTGATTCTAATAATGAAAACTATAACAACTAAAATGGACTGAGAGGCGTAATAGATATATAAAAAATTATTTATATTATATTACTCAATCAATTTATATAACTTAAATGCTTGGTATTAACTACTTTAATTTCACATATCTACCAAAGTATTTAGACTCTCTTTCACATACGATGTACTATAATATACGTACAAACAATTTTCAACTTCTTTACCATGTGTTATTTATATTTGAAGCTTTTTTATTTAAACTTGATTTTGGTTCGTTAGTTCATTATCAACTTCATTGATTAAAGTTAAAGCTCGTCACTTGCTGTTGATAATGATTTTTTTTCAACCATATATGTTTTTTGTTGAAATTCTTGATGATTAGTATTTAGAAGAAAGATAGCATGAATCCTATTTAGTCTATTTTTTTCTTTCCAGTTTTCTTGCAAAATATTGTTTATGATTGAAGATGAAACTTCTTTTCTGATTGTTCATCGATATGGTCCATTTAACAAAGGATCATAGACTTTAGGCATATATTCTTTCTTAGTATCACCGTTACATAATATCTTTACCCAGAGTAGAGCATAAATCTAAAAAGATGAAAAAGTCTCATTGAGGAGAACAAGAAAATATCATCATGATTTGGATTAAATCTCGATGAAAGAATATATTAATGAGAAGTTAATTCGATAAAATTTAATAACTCTTACGTATAACTTCAAATTTTATAATGGAAAATCGAAAATATAAACAAGGAGTAAACACTCATCTTTATTGAAAAATGCGTTATTTAGAGAAGCTGGAAAAAATAAAGAAAGTGAAAGTATGTTGTCATCTAATAATAATATAATTAATAGTGACGAATACAAGATTTTAAATTTATCAATTCTGAACTAACACAAACTTATTTTTGTTTAATTACTATGTGTGGAATATAGGCGTTAAAAAGATTGACATATCTCGTAATAAAGTTAAAATTAAAAAATTACTAAAAAATTTAAACCAACTAAAAAAAAATAGAATAAATAAATTTAAATGAAGAGAGTGAAATTTAAATTGATTAAAAAGAAAAATAGAATAAATAAATTCAAATGAAGAGAGTGATATTTTCTGAAAGAATATAAAGGAGAAAGAATTTCAATATGCATGGGGAGAAAGGAAAATTTATTATCCAAAATTTCAAACAATTTTTTTATTTGATTGTAACAAAATTTCAAACATGATTCGTGCAATTCAATTTTTTCATCAATCTCGGATGAAGTCAAAGATTCACTATTTTTTGACTTTGGGATATGATGGAATAAAGCAAAATGACTTTTTAAACTGTCTGCGCTTCTTTCAACTGTGAAGTAGCAGTTAGTCAATGCAACTTTCGACGCTCATCATGGGTCATCTGAAAACAGTCGCGCTATGTTTTTAAATATAGGGGTCAGGCTGCGTACATCCGACCTACCCTTACCTCGCAATAGGCGAGAGCCTTTGAAGCATTGGAGTAATGTTCGTTGTTCGTTTTTATTCATGCGATTCAACAGACATGCATACTCAAAATAAGGAGGAAAATATTTGTCATTTTAGATTGTCCTAAGAAACAAGCAATCTCTTTCATATTAAATAATTTTCAAAATATTTTTATAGATCCTTCAATTGTGAAAAGTAGTTATTAGGGGTAATATTGTGAAATCACTAAGTAGCTGCTTTAAAAAAATTCAATTAAAAATCTTCAAAATATTTTTATAGGTCCCACATAATATATAAGAGGAAGCAAGCAACTCAAGCAGATATATCGATCTGCTACCTACTTGAACTGCTTCAACTCTCTCTTATTATATATAGTAATATATTATAATATAGTCAACTTATTATATATATTTCAAGTAGAAACTTAATTCTATCTACGCATTATTTTGAAGAATTTCGTTGTTCAAAATTCACAAAAGCCAAATAATTAACAAAATTCAAACATGCACATGCAACATATTAAAAGTTTAAGCAATTAGCAAAAATAGGATTTAATTATCTTAATTAATTATATTATGCATTTCAACAAGCCTTTAGATTTGATTTTTTTTTTATTTTTCAAACACATGAAATTTTGCCTTTAAATTTCACTATTAATAGCAAAAATTAATTGAGAATCTATCAATCTGCTTTCATACTACATTTAAGTGTGTCAACGAATAAATCACATATAATGTGATTGTCATGGTAAATGATTAATTTCGTTATTTTGATTAGTTATTTTATTCACATATAAATAATATATAGATTTCACATAACTTATGCAAATATCTTGTATAAGAAAAAAATAACACAGTAGCAACAAGACATAAATATAGTAAAAGTAACAATAATGAACCTAAATTAAGTGAAGAATAAATTCCCCTATTACACCAACCAAACAACCCCTTAAGTAATAGCAAACTAATTAAAGCTAAATATAAAGTATCTTTTTTGTCAAATATTAATAATTAATTAATCTCAAGATCTTGGATGTGGAAAAAATTGTGTACCACCCACAAAAGTAGTGTTAACTAGGGGAGCACTAGAGTATAGAGATGTTTCTAGAAAATGTAATCTTTCTGCGGCCTCCGCAGAAGTAGCACCACTATACCCTGCAGTCGTGTCATTAGCAGCTGATGTGGCGATGCCAGTAATATTAAGATTATGCTGACGTAACATGGAATCGTCGTGCGATGAGCTCTCATCATCATTCATATAATTGTATTCATAATTATCATCACCTTGATCGTATAAAATTCCTTTGAATATATGTCCATTAATATTAACAACAGCTTGATATGCTATTTGATCTTCATTTTCTTCAATTGAGCTCAATCTAACACGTTGAAACATGGCTGTTGAATTTACTTTTGATGGAAAATTATTTGTAACTTCTAACCCTAAAAACACCAAAAAAGAAAATAAAACACACATATATATAATTAGATAATTGATCAATAAGCAAAACATGTTTCAACAAGTAAATAGTATTACATGTTGAAACATGTTTTGTCCTATGTTTAGACAAAATAAAACCATGTAACTTTAGGAATAATATCTCTTTAACAGAAGTCTAAAATTCGAGTTCTGAAAAGAAAAGTTTCTAATGTAAAGAGCATTATAACTTTTATAGTGATTTTTCTATCTGAAATCATCGATGAAGCTAAAGTGCAAAAAGCGAGTTCGATAGAACTGATAATTTCAGTTGAAATTTTATATCTGTCTTAAGAAATTCAATTAATATATATAAATTATTATTCAATATAGAAGCCCGTAACTCAAAGGGACTAAAAGTCCTAACTTATAAACTTTGAATTATAGGGAAAGAAAGAGAATAGGGTTTATTTGACTTTGTTTTTGGTAGCTAGGAATTACCAATTAGAAACAGTGATGATGATAAAGAGAAAGGCAGATTAAAAATGACAATTTTATATTTATAATTTTAAAAAAATAATATCTCAAATATAAAATCTAAATCTAAATTATTGAATTTTATCAAATTTTTTAGTAGAATGGTACAATTAAGGGATTTAAAATCCTTCAAGGCTGAAAATAATTTTTTTTATCAATAAGTATAAGAATTAGAAAACTTTGAATTCACTTGACATAAGGATTTTGTACATGTTTAAATAAGTTTTTACTAAATTTTATTTATTTTATTTTTTTTCTTAATATTTTAGTACTTAATTAAATTATATTTTTCTTTATTATGACTATATAAAACATATCAAATTGGAAAAAAGCGTTTTGAAAATATTTTAACAAGATTTCTCTCGAATTAATTCGAATTACATATCAACCCAATTTTAAATGGGTTGAGATAGGTTGACTTAACAATTGGAGGATTATTAACTGACCTAAACTTCAATGAATTAGATCAGATTAGGTAAGTTGATCTTAATTTTGCCACTCATAGACCAAAGAAAATAACTAATTAAGATATGTAAGAGTACAAGATCTTGGATCTCCTCAACATAAGAGGAAATACAAGTGTGGCATCCTCAAATTTTTTAATTTCCCTTATCATAATTTGTGATTAAATGTTTAGCTCTATCACTAACAAAGAATGATCGAAGAAAATGACGAATTAAGATATATAAGAGTATAACTTCTTGGATCTCCTTAACATAAGAGGAACTACAAGTTTGACATCCTCGAATTTTTTTAAATTTCCTTATCAGAATTTGTAATTAAATTTTTAATTTTATGATTGTAACAAAGAATGGTCGAAGAAAATGACGAATTAAGATATATAAGAGTACTATAAGATCTTGGATTTCCTCAATATAAAGGGAAATCCAAGTGTGACATCCTCAAATCTTTTTTAATTCTCTTATTAGAATTTGTGATTAAATTTTTAGCTCTATTACTATAACAAAGAATGATCGAAGAAAATAACGAATTAAGATATATAAGAGTACTATAAGATCTTGGATTTCCTCAATATAAAGGGAAATCCAAGTGTGATTTTCTTTTCAAATCTCCTTGCCAGAATGTAGGGTGAAACTTTTAGCTAATACCACCACAATGAATGACTTAATTTAAAAAAAAAGGGAGAAATATTAAGCAAGATGAATACTTACCAGTATTAATTGTATCATCTTTTTGTCTTTTGGACTTGTTATTATCTTCTTGTTTTTGTTGCAAAGCAGCAAGTTGTTGTTGCCTTTCTTTTCTTTTAGCAGCTGGAACCCAAGTACTTTTCACATGTGTTTGACATTGAAAACCTCTACTCTTACAACAAGTCCTACATCTCATATGTTGACAATCTTTCTTAGCTTGGTTCCCACAATCTTGGCAACTTATTGAAATAGTACTACTTCTCATCATCATCATATTAGGTCCATGACCATGATGATGGTCATGACCTAATGCAAATGGATTAATAATCGGGTTTCGAAGAATTTGGTAATTTTGCTCATTGTCGTTATGAGATTGTTGTTGTTGCTGTTCTTGTTGCCATAGCTCGAAACCTTTGTATACTGGTAATTCTTGATCATGATTTTTGTATAAGAACCAATTGTGAGTACTAGTGTTTTCTTGATGATGATGATGATATTCGTGATTGCTTGTTTCTTCTCTTTCTCCTCTTCCTCCTAGTGAAAAGAATCCGGCCATTTTTCTATATTTAATTGAGGCTCACAATCCATAGCACAAAAGGATGGCTATATTACTTATAACACGATCCCATAGAATTAAGAACGAGCTCTCAGAAGGATTTGAAGGTATTTTGTTGTATTATTATGCCACAAGCTTCAATTTTGGTGATGTCTTTCGTCGATTTCTTTAAGTTTCAGCCTTGAAATCATACTTTCTTTTAAATACAAAGAAATTGCATTTTCATAAGATAACCTTGATTTTCTTGATTTATGGATTGGCAAAAAAAAAAAAGGAAGAAATTAAGAAAGAGTGATTTTTTTCTCAATCATTCTTTCTTAATTTTTATTTCTTTAGAAAAAGGGGGAGGAAAAAACAAAGTTGAATCTCAACTATACAAGTGTGTAAAAGTGAGAGTGATTGTAGAGGAGAGAACATTTATAGTTTGAGTACTCCTTCCATTTTATTTTATAAAACATATTTTTTTAGTCAATTTTAAAAAGATAAATTTTCTTAGGCTGATATTAATGACACTAATAATAGTTTATTCATATTAGGTTTCACTTTAGCAAAAAGTCTATAAAAATGTCCCTTTTTAAAGAATAGTTTGTAATACTATAAAGTCTTTTCGTATCAAACTACATCATATAAACTTGAAAAAAGTGAGTACCTAAATGTTGTAATTCGAAAAATCTCAATAGATTGATTAATTAGTTACAATAATTTTCATTCTATCAATAAAAATTCAATTCTCCATATTATAATCTCTTGTCTGTCCTGCATTAAAATAAAATAAAATTGTGTTGCAGCCGCCAACGGCTTTTAAAAAAGATCAGCAAACTTAATTTTCTCTTCTTTTTTTTTGTTCCTTTCTGGAAATTTCTGATTTTTGTTCCTGTGCTGCTTGCAGCCATACCAATTTAAGTCTTGTTTTGTTTTTGTACTTTCATGTAATGTTTACTTAATTTAGAAAAATTTATCTAATTATAAATATTCTCATCGTATTTATTTATTTTCTTTATCCATTTCAGAAAGAATGATTTAGTTTGACTTTGTACAGAGTTTATAAGATAAAAGAATTATTTGGCATGAAATATAGACACTTATCAACTCTGACATAACTATTAACCATGTCTCCACTTTTTTATATGTTCATATGCTTCCATACATAGCCACCTTCAAATCTGCATACATACGTGGATATCAAGTTACATGGGTTCTTGTTGCTAAATAAAGTTCACGAGTTGTTTTGTCTCATACCCATTTCATTAATTGTGTAATGTACTCTTTTCATTGTCGTATTATCTTGTATGATTATTTGCATGTCACATGCTACATCTACAGTCCTATAGCTCCAATATTATGATCACCAAAGTCCAGACTTGTAGTTCTAAATTAAAATTATATTAAATGTACTAAAATGTCCTTTAATCTTGTGGCCTGAAACATGTCACGTGGAAAATTGAAATTACTTTTTACCAAAAAATGAAATGGTTCATTCTTTTTTAAACAAACAAAAAACGAGAGTAGGTCATTCTTTTTGAAATAGGGGGAATAATTTCTTTTATAGTTTAAAAAAATTCATATTGTTTCACTAATTAATAATTTCATATCAGATTTCAAGTCAAATATATCTAGACACATATTTTTTACTACTTAATATTAAACTAGAGAGAAAGGTGAGCTATAATAGGAGGGAGATAAGCAAGACTTGTCTATGTATCTCATATACATACGAATTACATTAAATACATATATCTAAAATAACCAAATATGTGAGGAGAATGACAAGCAGATGTGAGAGAGACAAATGAGATTTGTCTAAGTATATCTCAGATACATGCGAATCCACCTAGATATAATATATCTAGAATAAATTACACCTAATTTTAATCTCATGTATCTAAAGTTCAAAATCTAATAAAGATTCAGAATATTACAAACTAACATGTATTTAAGTAATTAATTTCTAAACTGATAAAATTTTTAAAATTGACCATATAAGATAAGTCGTAAAATAGGGAGGTGATATTTATCGGATTTTTCCCAAATCTCACTTATGAAATATCACTGAGTATGTTATTATTGTTATTGTTATATTTATCGGACTTGAATTTTTTTTGGGGGGGGAGGGGGGTTTCTTTTAAGTTGTCCTTATGAAATATACTGCTACAACTGCTCCTTTATATCTTAACATAAAGTTTGGAAAATACTACTTGAATGCCAAATAATTAAAGATGCTCGTGACAACGCAATCATTTAAATAGTGAAATTATTTACACATCTTTTTATCCCCCCCTAATTTTTTGGGAATAACTTTCAAAATATTCATCATTGGAGATTTTACAAGTGAATTTGAGGGGACCATTTTCTTTACTTCTTTATAATGAGATTTATCACTCTTTTATTTTTATTTCATTTATATTAAATTATTCCTAGATTTTTTCTTTTGTTTTACATTTTGTTTATTTGTTATTGTGTTTATTTTTTTTATTTGTTACTGTGTTTGAGGAAAGAGTTAGGGTTAAAAATTAAGTCTAGAGTCAGGTATGGTCAGTTTTCGATTCAAAGGTTGGGGTCTAGTCTAAATTTGAAAGTTAAATCTTGAGTCAGAAGTTGAATTAGGTCTCTTATTAACTGTTGGAGTCGCGTCGTAAATCGGAGTTTATTTTTATATTAGAAACTATTTTTCTAAAAAGTATTTTCTACTCTCTAGCCAAAAATAAAAAGTATTTTCTAAAAAAATATTTTCATTCAGTAACCAAACAATAAAAAATATTTTTTGCTCATCAACCAAATATGAGAAAACAAGTTAAAGCTAACTTGTTTTTCAGAAAAATATTTTCCTTCGTACCAAACAAAACCTATAATATTGTTGTTGATAAGAAAAGGATGTGTAGTATTTTTAATCTAACAAGCTTCAAAATATAATATTGAACATTAGAAAAATTGACAACAAGCATTCTATGGCCTCTTATAATTAATTTAATATTTCATACTCTCTTTGTCTCAATTTAAATTTCGTAAATCTTGAATAATAACAAACAAAAATAGGATAAATAAATTATACAAGTAACATTATAAGTTTATTACTTCCTTCTGAATAAATCCTCACACACACACCTCTTCTTAACCATTCCAACCTTCCGCACCTCCGAACCTCCACTTTCCTCTACATCCACATTCGACATGACATAAGAATATTTTGCTAGATAATATATAAATATTTTTGAGCTAGTGCACCAAAAATGATCATTAGTGATACGTAATTAATAGCAATTGCTTAACTACCACTAGATATTTTTTGTAGCAGCAATCATCACTCTTTGTAAATATTTCTAAAGTCTATACCAAAATTGAATTCAATAGTATTTAGCTAATCTCAGTAAAGATTTTAGTATTTTTTTATTAGTGCACATATTTATTATTGCTAAAATTACTTTTACTCTAATGAAATAATTTACTTTCGAAATAAACAATAACATACCTAATAAAATTCCACAAGTGAAATCTGAAAGGATAGAATACACACAATCCTTCCATTTACTTCCCAAACATTAAAAAATTAACTTCAAAGCCTTATTTTATTTTCCAAAAACATATTCTCTTTTGTACCAATCATCCAAAAACCTCACAACATACGAAAAATATAAAGGACAGACTATATATTAAGCATTTAACCTTTCAACTAAAGTACTGTAAGATGTCATCAAGATATATGTCATATATCATGTATCATGAAATTCTCATTTTATAATACATAGTTCAAAGTTCAATGTAGTAGCGGAGCCACATTCACTTGAGGATTGTCGACCGACACTTTTTCATCAAAAAATTACATTGTTTAATTAAAAATATTTCTTTTATGTATATATATTACATATTAACATCTCTCTTACTTCTATGTAATTTTACTTCTTTAAATTGTGACACCCCTTATACAAAATTTTGGCTCCACCACTAATTCTTAAACCATAAAGAAGATTACATTACAAAAATAATTAAGCTTTACTACACGTTCTATCTGCATATTTGTAAATCTACTTGCTTATTACATAATTTGAATTTCAAATTTTGGATGGAGGTCAAGTTTAACATAATTCAATAAATTTAATTAGCTCAGGCTCTGTATTATTATTCATATTCAAAATTTATTTAATACGTATAAATAATTTATCAAGAATCCAAAAGTTATATTTCCGAAATTCAGAATTTGTAAACTCAAAATTTTAACTCTGGCTTGACGATATATTAGGCTGAAAGTTGTCCCAATGCTTGTATGAACAACTTACATCAACTGCATTTATAAGCCACACATGCAAAGTTGACATAAAATCAATCTCTTTTAACTAGTTTTAATTAATGTATCTATGAGAGGGGTCCAAAATCTAATTACTGTTTCATTCACTTTAATTTCTAAACTAAAATAATTTGAATGTGACTTCCAACCTTCCCATTTGGTACACACACACATAGGAAGTGTTATGAAAAAAACAGCCCCTACCATTCTTGATTTAATAGTGGATTTGAGACTTAGGGTATGTTTGGTAGTAAGATAAATATGCTTCATAAAACACATTTTCTCGAAAATACATTATTTTCTGGTGTTTGTAACTTGTAAGTAAGCACAAAAATATTAGAACATGGAAAAATATATATACATTTGTGTATGTGTATGCTAGAAAAGTATTAGGAATAATTATCTAATTATATTTCTTTATTTATCATATTTGTCATTATTCTCATTCATTTTCAAAAATTTCAAAAATTTCTTCTTTCCATTTGGATACATTTAAAAAAAAAAAATAGGGGTAGAGAAAGGGGAAAGGGAAGGGGATTACAATGTGGGGAATCGTACCTTTACCAACAAGGTGGAAGTTCAGGTAGTCAACCAACTAAGCTACTAAGATTCCCTCATCCGGATACATTAATTCATTAATCCAGATAAATTTAATTGTGATTCTTAAATTATTTTTATGTTCAATTTATAATGCTTTAATTGTTACCTGTTGATACTTATGTAATGACCCAACCCGCCAGTGATATTGTTCGCTTTGAGCCTAAGGCCCCCACGGCTTTAAAATATGTCACTAGTAGGTAAGACTTGTTTACTTATATAGCCAACACCTCTTCTATATTTTGCCGATGTGAGACTTTTTATTTTAAGATGGGTTGTTACATTCACCCCCTCTATGGACTCAGCGTCGTCCTCGCTGAGGTTTTCCCGATTGAATGAGAATCATCTAGATTCAGCACTAAGGTTTGCCCGCCTCACCAAGACTCTCTTAAACTCAGTTGAACTCTAACCCACATTGACAAGACTGACATAGGTCAGGAGTGGTTCTCATACCATCTGTAATGACTCAGCCCGCTAGTGATATTATTCGCTTTGAGCCAGGGCTTGCAGGGCTTTAAAATGCATCATTAGTAGGTAAGACCTATTTACTTATATACCCACTATTTTTTCTATGTTTTGCCGATGTGGGGCTTCTTATCATATGATAGGTTGTTACAACTTAAAAATCTTAATTTTTGTATTTGGAATAGAATTAATGCATCTGAATTACTGAATTAATGTACCCGGATTACCATATTGTAATGCCCGTAAAATTATCAAAATACCTCTAGATGATAGGTGTGTACATAACGTATCTTCCCAAATACCAATGGAGAATTCAAGGCCAGATATG
>JAOTQJ010000005.1:0-32680 GCA_025642045.1 Solanum sejunctum
TTTAAGAATTCAAGTATGAAACTTAACGACGCGCACCTGTCAAACTCAATATATTCTTTTTTGCCCGGACAGGTCGTTCGAAAGAGGCTTGTCGCTTCGAAGTCGCTAGAGATTCGTTGAACATAGTGAAACTCATATGAACAGCATCCTTTGTATGGATAGGTAGCTCAAATAAGGAGCTTACTAGTCTAAATACATAGTCATTATAGTTCAACTCATTTATGATTCCAGCCGAGAAGACAAGTAAAAGGAAGGATCAATCATGTTCTATATTTCAGGAGCTAGATTAGTTGGCGATGAACAAGTCAGAATTGCCTCAACCAAAATTGATGGAATTGGCCCTAAAAAAGCCATTCAGGTTCGTTATCGATTAGGTATCAGTAGAAACATAAAGATAAAAGAATTAACTAAGTATCAAATCGACCAAATTGAACAAATGATAGGTCAAGATCATGTTGTTCATTGGAAATTGAAGAGGGGAGAACGAGCAGACATCGAACGATTAATTTTGATTGATTGTTATCATGGAATTCGTCATCAAGATGGGTCGCCCTTACGCGGTCAATGAACTCATACTAATGCTAGGAATTGTCGCAAGCTAATTCAGAAATGAAATTAGTCTACTGAAAGCCCTTGGTACTTATCTGGTCAATCACAGTGATAGCTTCAATAGTTCACTGAAATTTATGTGAATGATTGTGACAGCTCTTTAAATCCTATTCAGTCTAGTTAGATATCTTATTGAAACAAAGTGATTCCGTTCTCTCTCTCTTTTATTTTTGTATTCCGAGGATGAGTCGGCCGATCCTAACATCATTTATGAGGAGCTGGATGACGAAGCCTCCTCCTCAAATAAAGATGTCTCCGACGCTACTCTCCCGGCAAGAAGCACCTTTTCTATTGTGATTTTTTTAGCGAGTTTGGTTAGGAGGGACAAAAGAGAGATGCTTTCTATCAGTCAAAAGCAGATATTGCCCCCCATTCTCTCACGGTCCGCTTACCGTGGAATAGAAAGGAAGGACCCGGGGCAAGAGCAAGTGGGGTTAGGGTATAGAGCCGTAAGCGCGGTAGGGGGTGACAGAGGATGTGCTCCTACAGTTCATAGAAGGATATGAAAAAGTACATTTTTGTTGGGAACTTTCACTCCTCTATATTCGAAATATGCCTCTCTAGGAGCATTACGATCTGTAGCTCAAATGGTCCCTTATGAAGTCTCTATTGGTCTTATTCTGATTTTGCGCCTTGTGAGCGCATTTGGATCCGCGAAGGCAATCGCACGAATGTTACCCTAATACAACCCGAGAATGGACTAGAGGGAACCACAGCATGGGGAATGTTCGCAGCTCATCGCAAGGTTCATTTTGCATTATGGGTCATAAGACGGGCAGCTTTATCTGATCAAGGGCCCGGGCACAAGTGTCCTGGTACTATCCAGGTGCGAAGAACCCTGGAGGTGACTGCAATGAGCAGAAATCTCACTCACGGGCCTAAACGATGAGCAAATACTCAAATATGAGAGCAAGGGATCACCCAATGAATGGACGTGCTTAAAGGGGGAAGGAAGGCAAAAACCATGCTTTCAGAGACCTAACTCAACCCGATCCGAATCTTATCTGAACTGCGCGAATAACTGACTAAGCCGTGCCATAAGGAGTCATTCTCCAAATGGGAAGGGGCCAAGCCTTCAGGTTGTTTAAGGAGGATGGTTGATATATCGGCCATAGGACTACTCTGGGATATAAACTAGGTCAACAAAAGTGGAGCATACAACGATGCCGCCCGTTTTCATTTTGTGGAAGTCCCCGACAGAGGAAAGGGTTGTAGGTGATGGCTCATTCTGCTTCTTATCTACAGAGAGGGCATTCAGCCACTTGACCGACAGGAGAGGATGACTGAAAAGGAGGCTCGACCATAAGGGATAGGAACTGAAAAGTCACTCGACCATAAGGGAGAGGGTGGATGTAATTCAGCTCGACCATAAGGGAGAGGGAAGTGGTTACGTGCCTTTTTATTGATTCTTACGTGGCAGCTAGTATAGATGATGAAAGTCGGGCCACTTTTTTAGGACCTATTCTATTAATAGACGGCAAAGCGAAATAGGAAAGGGGTCGAGCTGACTGATGAGTGCCTTTTTAGCCTTTCTTTAAAAGGCTCTCATGTGGAGCTAACATGGCTAGCTACATACAAGTATAGCCAAATCAAGATGAGATGGGACGTTCAGAGGCCGCAGCAGGACTACCATTTAAAAGCCCGCCCCCACTAGCTAACATAGAAAGAGATTCCCAGATAGCAGTAGTCTCTATGTGAATCTCTTCCCGACCGTCCAGGTCGAATTGGGGCACCACTTAGGATGGGAATGGCTCAGCCCACATGCATCATTTGATGAAAGCACTCCAGTCGCCTCCGATGATTGGTTTTTCAACCACGATTTCTCTCCCTCAAGACAACGCTCGTCCCTAAATTCCCTGTTTGGGGCAACACAGCAATGAGTAGTTCGCTCTAGGACACTACCCTCTCGAGAGTAAGATGCCATCCCAGATGGAGCTGGGAGTGAACCTAGACTTTCTTAGGGCTTGCCTTATCTAAGCATCTAAATAAATAAAGGGCTGGCACCGAAAAGGAACCAGCCCTGCCTCTGAAAGAAAGCTTTGCTTGGTAGTCGCTGCCTACTCACTCGGATAATGCTCTGAACACAAAAGTGTGCAGTTCCGCCGCCTTCTCCCATATTGAGTCACAGGCATAGCCTCAAAAAGAATAGACGAGCCACATGCAGGGAAACTTGCACGTATGGTTCTGGCTGGGGACCCCAGTATATTGTAATAATATATGTAGGTTCCCGTAATTCGAGTGAGATTGTCATGGCACAAAAGCAGATATGGTCTGGTATTCCCTTGTTCCCTGTATTGGTTATGTTCTTTATATCTCATCTATCAGAAACTAATCGAGCTCCGTTTGATCTCCCAGAAGCTGAAGCGGAATCAGTTGCAGGCTATAATGTCAAAGGGATGCGATCCTTAATAGTTCACTGTTGGCGGAAGCCAATGTCCTGGGGTCTCGGGAACTTATTCTAACTGAAACAAGGGGCAGGTCTTTACCAACTTCCAAATATTTGATTTTAGGGAAAAGGTGAACGCCTAGCACAAAAGGTTGCAGAACTAAGTAAGATAAGGTGCGCAGCAAGGGCTTTCATACAGCTGTTGCACCCTAGCTTCTTAGCGCATCCCTTTGATTGCTCGTTAGCGCTTGACTAAATAAAGAGCCTTTCTTGCTTGTTTAGTAAAATCTCTCTTTTTGATAGGAGTAGGTGCTTGCTCGGGCAGGGCACTTTTCATTCTTCATTCGAAACTAAGAAGTATCGGGTCAGGGATTTCTGCCTTGTTATCAAAAAGGGAGTTGGTTAAAGCAAACTCTCTCCTTGGAGGAGCACGGGTTTATTCAAGTAGAACCGAGTTGCGATGCTTGATGCTCCGATCGAAAACAAATCAGTGGGGCTGTGCTGGTACGACTGAATATGTGTTAGAAAGGTCAATCCCTCCCCTATGAGACCCAAAAAATCAGGCCAAACTTCTAAACCGCCCCGTTTCCATAGAACAATATCGTAGCAATGTAGACCTAAGTGGTCATATTGGATCCTTGGGAACCATCACAAGTACGACCGACCTATATATATTTGAACAAAAATGCCATGTCATCCAGCGGAGCCTAGAAGAAGGTGACTCATGCAGACAACTGACTCCTTTTCAATATCAAAGAATAGCCAAACCAACCCAGCTGGCTGGTCAATCTCAAAGATCTTATCGGCCGATAAACCGAAGACAAACGACCACTGTCTCGGCCTTACCATCAATGGACGTGTACTAATCAATGAACCCACAAAACCAACTTTCTTTTATGACCAAATAAACCAAACCTAAGCGGTCATGACATCTTGTTGATATTGATTGAGTTGGAGGCACTTTCGCTGACTGAATCCATCCATAAACCTTGACTTCGATAACCTTCAAAACCAAAGCATCACGAAAACATCTAAAGGTGACCTTTACGTTCTTAAGTAGGGGGCAAGTAGGAGCACGTAGGAATGCCGACCACTACGTAAGCCACTAGTGACTGAGAGAAAGTGAGCAGCACCTTGTATAGGTTGGGCGGAGCTTAAAGAAGCAAGCCCCTATCAGAGAAAGCCATTGCGCGCTAGCCTAGCTAGCTAACGTTTTTCAGCTGGCTGTTATGCTAGTTGTAGCGCGCCTTCCCTCCTTCTCTCACTTTGGAAAGATTTTTCCATATTTGCTTATGATGACTTGGTCGAGAGAGTATGATACATCTGTCTAAAAGATTTGCTTTTTTCTGTGAGCTTGGTTTATCAAACATGGGAACCGTTGGAACTTGGACCAGGTGAAGAGAAGTGATCCTTGGCTGAGTAGCCTTCAACTTCCGTATTCTACTTCCTGGACTTCCCTTTCGATACCTAGACTGAGCATGTTTGGAACTGCCCTTTGACTTTCCAAAGTGGAATTGCTTGAAACAAAGAAAATATCTCATTTACCTCATTATTCTAAATCAAGTTAGTGAATATTTCAAATAAATCCCTAAATTTGAAACTGCCTATTATCCAATAAAAACATCAAATTCCTATTAATAAACCAAAATCCCCTACACAATTAGTTACAAAGGCTTTTTGACAAGCATTTGCTGCAACAGGTCGTGTAAACCAATTTCATACTGAACTTCGCTCCACTTAGCTTTAGGGATGGATTCGAAGCGAAGCAATTAGTTCATGCTCAAGAGCCGGGAATGCAATAAAAAGAATTTCTTCAAAGCAAGTTTTGAATTCAACTATTAAACTGAGTGATTTATTAGATATTAGATTTGGGAATGCAGCCAAGTCATCTGTCTTATCTTCTCAGACTCTTTCTTCCCGACAGCCTCCCCCCGAGCAATTCGACCTTCTTTACATTATCTAATGCTCACACATCCCCTTTCCTTTGTTGATGAGCGGAGAAGAAAACTAGCTTAAGCTCAATCGCTGCAGCTCCTTCTGGATAATGTTCATTAGAAACTGCACCTGCCATGGCATTCACACATAAATCCCCATCTCGAACAATTATTTATTTCCACAAGGAAGGGAAAGGCAAAGCCAGTCCGCTTCAGGAATGGGAAATCTTTCTTCCTAGTCAAATATGCCCTCTCATCCCGGGGGAAGCTAAGTCTTTCTGGCTTGGGGAAGTCGGAGGAGGAATACATAGCCAAATTGGGCTTTCTTTCACAAGTAAAAGGAGACAAGACTCACCTCCCCCTACTTTCTAAAAGCAAGGACGGGAAAATCCTTCCCGGCTGAAGGTCAGTCTATTCAACTTTTTCATAAGAGCAAACAATGACCTGACAAGTCGAACAAACACAGAAAATATCTAATAAAGAACAATTGCTTGAACAAAGAAAATGTCTAATAAAGAACAATTACTTTTTTGAAATCTTTTATCTAATAAATCACCCAGTTAAGAATGAAACTGAACGCTGAAGTTCATACTCATACTGATCTACGAACCACCCATCTCTTTCTTCCCCTTCGCTCGGCCCAAGTTCCCATATGATCCTGCAAAGCAAAGTCACGAAGTTGGCTAGCCACTTTACTGACAGGAGATGGAATTGAAAGATTACTAATTCACTCGGATTCAAGCCTAAATTGTCAAGGCAGGTAGGAAGCCTCTTTGGCATGTATAAGTCTCATATCAATTAAGAGGGGTGATGGAAAGAACAGGGTGACCCACTTGAAAAAAGGTGACATAATTCGATTTACTCTTCTTCATTTATAAAAGAGTAAAAGTCCAATCTTTCAAGATTTGCAAAGCCAAAGGCTAAGAAGCCGAAAAATGAGCCTAGCTAGCTAACATTTTTCAACTGGCTCGAAGCCCTTGCCCTTCTTGATGACGACCAAGAAGATATTTCCCAATAGCGGTCCTCCTTATGAAACAACTCACTCTGTGGTGGAAACCCTTTTGATTGATCAACGCGAGTGAACTGCCATTTATGGCACAACATCGGCACTCGCCAGGGCTTTCGGAACAACGAGCATGAAGCGGTCATAGTTCATCAAGTATATTCATCAGAGAAGAATGATTGATTCCATTCCTAATCGACTGAAGAGACTAGGTCAGGAAGAAGACTGATTGGATTGAACTGGGAAAGAAGGTTTTCTCTATCCAGGATCAGTCACAGTTGCTCCTTGTGTGTCAAGGAGAGAAGACGAGAAAGGGGAATAGCGTCTATTCCACCCTTTAAGGTTGAGTGAGTGATGCCCCAAAGGGTATCACGAACGTTAGACTCAGCTGAAGTGTAAGGTGTAAGTGAAGCAAATCGAAGAGCAAAAAAACTTGCTTTTCTCATTACTTCAACTAGTACAGATTGATGGGAGTGATCCACCAATTCCTTTATTTCAATGTGTTGTATCCTCTATAGGGGTGGAGTACCCTCTATTCAATATAAGATTTCCTACTCAGAGGGATATGTAAACATTGAAATATACAATTATCGAACTTTTCTTTGATTCTTGACATGATTTGAATCAATTGAAATAAAAGTCTAATTCCGCTAGAGAAAGTTGAATATGAATTAAAACAAAGAGGAGTTTTTGACTCAAAAAGTAGTGGCAGGAAAGGAAGCAGTACACCAGGACGAACTCCTTCTTTTAAATATCAACTCAAGGCCTCCTTTCTTTACTCGTTGGTTTGAGTGCTTTATCAAAGGATTAATATAGAGAAAAAATTCCTATATTTCTTATCTAAGCTCACCTACCTTGGTATAAGCGGTTACTGGAAGTTTGAAGATGACTTTAATGAGCAACACTTCCTCGTAAGGTCACCAAAGCAGGCTCCTTTAGCTGCTTTGATTGTTAGAGCTCACTTCACACCAACTGAATCATCAGCTTTCTTCTCCGCCAATTCGTAACCTTGATCCTTTCTACATCAAGATCTGGCCCTCGATCGACGTCGGCTATGGTGCAATTCCTGGCATATGTACACCACAGTAGCTAAGGTAACCCCATTCCAGCTCGCATTGTATTTTCAGTTGAGGATTTCGCTTCTGATGTAGTCAGTGAGAAACTAAGTCTCGTTTTTAGCTTTAGCAAGCCTGTGACTACCTGAATAGACTAGTCTACGCTCAGCCAACATTCCGAACTTATCTCGATATTGACAGTTTAGTGGATGGGATAGTAGAGAGAGAAAGAAAAAAGCCCTTAACTTCAAAACAATCAATCAGGAATGGTGCCATCCGCGCTTCTTCTGACTATTGAAAGTGGAAGTTCAAGCTATGAAGCTCATTTTGCAGAATTCCTTTCAATTCTTTCAACCGATTTGGCAACTTTCAGCTATACAAAGTTAGGTGATTTACCGGGTCGACATTCATCTTGATTTCGACCTTGATTTTCTTCCTCTGAAACGATTGACCTGACTAGCTTGAAACTTTATTTGATTATCTAAGGAAACTTTCTTTTTCCATTAAACTTCTGACTGCAAACAAAGTAATTGCTTTTTTCATTCCACTATGCAACTTAATGCAACTTGACTGCAAACAAAGTCATTAATTCTACTTAAAGCTTTTCATTTCTCTCTACATTTAAACATTTTTTAGCTTGTATTCGAAATGAGATATTTGAATGACACTGAATGCCCCAGGTTTTGTTTATCTTCGTTTTTTTACCTTGAGTTTGTTTGCTTCCGCATCGGCGAGAGAGAGAATTCCAATTAAGTTAGCTTTCCTGGGATCTTATATTCTATAAAAGGCTATACCACGAATACCATTGACAGATAAATAGAGGACTTGAACCTCTAATGTGTACTTAAGGGCTAGAACGACAGATGCCTTCCTATCTTCCTTCTTTGTTGGACCGATGGATAGATCTAATACGTGAATTATTTTGATCAAACCAAGAAAGAAAGGATTCGAGAGTGGTACCTCTTTCTTATCTATTTTCTTTGATTTCTTCGCCAATACCTTTTTTTAAATTTCCTTTAGTTGCTACTTTTTTCGAGGAAAGGAGCAGAGTTGAAGCTTGAACGGGAAGGATGAAATCAAGCAGTTCGTTCAGGTGGATAACCCTTGAATTAGAAGTGTAAAGCGCTAACTATCGGAAGCATTTTTGTTAACTGACCTAAGCATAACTCTCTCTTAAATACAAATGTCAAGAAAGGGATACCTTGAATAAGTGAAAAAATGCTCAAAAAAAGCCTTTCATTCCTCTTCGAAGACCTTTGTCCTAATTATAGTATCAGTCCTCCAGCCTATACTTGTGTTTTTATTAACCAAGAACACATCTAGTTGGCACAAAAAAAAAGTTTATTCAATCTACTAGTACAACTGAAGGTGCGTAGCCTCTTCTGAACTAAAACAAGAAAGAGCTCATAACCACTGCTTGTGAATAGCTCTCCTCAACTTAAGGCACACCTACTCTTACTATCAGTCTAGTATCTCTCAGGTCCAGTTTTGATCTCTAACTAACTTACATAATAGGCCAGGCTGGAAGAGAGATATTCATCAAAGCCGATTTCCTGTCTTAAGAACCTGACTCAAAAGAGAAAAGAAGACCGCACTAAAAGAGATCTCACTTTTGACTATTAAACTTGACCTTTATATCCAGATTAGAACTGGTCTTAAACGTCTTTGAATCTTGCTTAGGGCCGGCTTTCGCTTTAATATCAGGAACGTCGACTTGCACTTGCAATATGGAATTTGATTTTTCGAAATCCTTGCTCTTTGCTTATATTCACATAGGCCACTCATAAGAATAAGACGTTCAACTCCATAAAACACATGTAATTGAGAGAGTCATCATATCAGTGCCTTCGGGAAATGCCTACCTTCAGGAGCAAATTCACCAAAAAATCCCTCGGGAGAGGTCCCTTGGCCATCCAAGAATCACGCTATCTAGAAAGAGTTCATCCTGGTGCACTTGCGAATGAAAGACCACTCCTGAAGATGTTCATTCTGCACTGGTGCAATAATGGGGGAAGTCTCTATTCGAAAGCCACAGATCACATGAGGCAGACCTTGGAAAGTATTAAGGGAAGGGGACAATGAATTTGACTGCAAAAAAAGCAATCTTCGTCTGCGCAGGAAAGGAGGCTCTTTCTTTTTCTTAGACTTATTAGTCTTCTCGGATGCTTCTTGTTTTTTGTCTGCTTCTCCTGCTGGGCATAGCCTTTGAATCCAAAATTCCTCACCGACAACCTACGAATGAGAGAGAAAGTCAGAGGCAAAAAAAGGTTCTCTCTTGGGGCGTCCTGACGCTCAACCAAATTCGTTACTTGACCGGGAAAAAAACCAGTGTCGTATTTCATCTCTTTCTTCTAAAAAATATGATTGATTCTCGTTAATCTCGTAGTGGATCAATTCCAATGAGCCTTTCAAACAACTTTGAGCAGGGCTAACCAGATGTATGAATAGGGGCAGGCACCCGAACATCTCAGATTCATTAAGGAATCAGATCTTAAGTTGGGGCATCCTGAGCCAATGCCGGAAATTGACCGACCCGCCATTGACTTACTTCAATAATGCCTTCGCTTCACTATATGCATACAACTGAATGCCCAGTCCGGCCCCTTTATGAGCTTAAGCTGGTTTTCTTCTTTGCTCTGACTCTCACGTAGGAAAAGACCTTAGGCTGTACCTTGACCAAAGGTTCAAGAGCTTAGTCCATAGTTGTGCTAAGGAAGAGGATGTTCCTGCTTCGTTTTCGATTCCCGATTCAATCTTCACCTTTCATAAATAAAGAAAGAGAGTGAAAGAGAAGATATCAGTGCAATAGGTACAGAGGTATGACAAACTATCTTTGTTCGGTTCCGCAGAAGAAAGCCAAGAAAACAAACAAATAGGAAGAGCACTATGCAAGCTTATAATTAAGCACATATATAAAATCTATAACCACCTTAAGTAGTAAAACAAAGTCGTTATGGCTATGTTACTAACATAGACAACTATAAATGGTATTCATTGATAGGACTGACCACTTTCTAGTCGTAGTTGGTACCGCCCTTGTTCACTTCAGCATGCAAGGAAGACCTTCGAAAAGAATCACAGTTTTTATCCTTTGCAAAGCTATCAATGCTTTATTCAAGATCTTTAACAGTCGATCGTTCATTGTCCCTCCCTAGTGGCTTTCAAAAGCACAACATGAAAGAATAAAGAAAATAGGAAAAAAGAGTATGGGATATTTAGCTATTTAGCCTTAGAGAAGGTGACTTGGTAAGACCTAAATCTGGAACAGCGATTGGATGAAGAATTGCTTTTTCTTTAGCGGGAATGGTTCCACCTTTTTATTTAGCAACTGCTGCCCCGCTTAATAGGAATAGGATGCACTTACCGACCAGTAAAGGGAAAGAGCTGGGTCAGCCATCGACAAAGGAACACCAAACTCTACCCGTGTGAGGCCTTGTAGCTAGGGAGAACCATCGAAGAGGACGGTTATATTAGAACATCGGTGGGAAGGTCGAGAGGGAACCTAAAAATAGCTTTAGAAGCCACACTAGGAAATTCCCAAGTTTGAGCAAATACAATGCCATATCCAGGAAAAAAGGGCTGGGGTACGATCTGCGCATACATCACTAAAGAAGATAAGAATCCACATATATGGGGGAAGACGTCAAAGGCCCATGTTATGGAAGTAGCAGAGGCTTATGAGGGAAAGCAAAAAAGAGGGGCATGGAAGAAGATGAATCACCGGGCAGGGTGTTATTTAAAATATTTCAACAAAGTAATTAGTTAATGCAAATCAAGTTAATCATGCAACGTCGAAAGCAATTCCAATATGAAACTTTTGAATGAAACTATGAAACTGAATTATGGGTTCGAAATGAGATATTATCTTTCTTAAAAGCAATTAATTCCTCCATGAAACTTGTTTAAACTCATTTATTCCACTTAATAACTAAACTGTTCAAGTTTGAGCTTTTCATTTCTCTTTGCTTTTACACTTTTACTTTTTAGATTTTTTCAAACGATTGCTTTTTCCTATTTTATTGCCTTATCTAACTTGGCGCAAAACGGAAGAGAAGCTTGCTTCTATGAAAGTGACGGACCAGCTTGTGAGCCAGAAGAATGTTTTCACTTACGTTCCTACCTTTAAAGAAAGTCGACTGAAGGGAACCCACTAACTCATCAAGCACTTTCCTAAGCTGATTGCCAATCTTTTTGAGATTTGCTTTATGAGCACGTTTCACAATGAAATAGGTCTGAACTCCTCAAAGACCTCTGAGTTATCCACCTTAGGGATCCACTCAAGAAAAGTGGAGTTTACCTATTTTAACAGCTTTCCACTTTGAAAGAAGTTCGATACGGCTTTGCCTTTGCCTACATCATTCTCCAACAGACCTGAAAAAGTGGGCAGGAAAGAGACAAGACCGGATAAGGCGCATCCAACCCTTCTATGCATTTTTATATATATAAATTGGCTATAAGCAGAATGTTTCTAACCTCTTGGCAATTTTGTCGGTAACCTCTTAGACGTCAGATCCATTCTAGCGCGCAAGGCATGCAAAGAAGGGACCAACAAACTAGTTTATCATAATGAAATGCCTCCCAATTATTTATGTTAACATCTAGGTATCGAAGATGAAAGTAAGTGCTAGCGGTGTTTGTAATATTTACCGTTCCCTGGGTCTTCTCTTAGAGTTTCTATTTGATTTGGAATGGGAGGTGCACGTTAGCACTTGACTTTTTGACTTTCTAGCATATCAGGACTTTTCTCTTTCCCTTTCTTAGGGGGTATAAGCTAATATATCTAAAGCTCCCCTTTTGTTTTCTTTTATCATTCCTTAGCCTATCAACTAAGCTCTTCAAAGCTGCAATTCATATTGATTGACTATCCGACCAGAAATCAAAGTCTTTTAGCCATGGATGATATGATTACCTTTCTTTCTCGAATCGAGAAGATCAAAGAGAAGATAGCACTATGTTAATGCGATCGCAAGACAAAGAAGTTGTGATCTTAACATGAACAAGAAAAAAAAGTCTCTTTCATCACTTTGGTCATATTTTCTGGGACTAGTTAAATGAAAGTGGTGATTGAACGCTAGAAGGCGCAGATAGGAACTGCGAGCACGAATTCGAATCATAAGGCGAGCGAGCTGTGTTAAAGCTTCACTTCAGGTTTTGTAGTGGGAAACCAAGGAAAGAGATTTGAAGACGTAGCATAGTCTGTAATAAGAGCGGGATGGAGACGGAAAGGATTCCCCCTCTCCTGTAGTAGCGAAGCAGTCCATTTTTGAATTTCAGAAATCAGAAAATGACAAGTCCTCAGCAAACATAAAGCTAATGTTGAATAGCAGCTATTAGAAATTGATCTAGATTAAGGAATAAGACAAGGAACTAAACTGACACTTGACTGAAAGCCTTTTTCCGTACGCATTGACTTTTTTAACCGATTTCCCATAGCTAAATCAAATAAGGAAGGTAGAAGTAATTGAATCTGCTTTGAGTGGCAGGTTTGATGAAGTACCATTTAATTGAATTTTGCATAGTCCTTTCTTTGGCAAGTGAATCATAGCACAGAAAGGTTCATCACAATCTGTCTTGTTTAGCTTCTTCCTCAGGAGAAAGAAAGTAGTCTTGATGCAACTAGCAATTTTTCTTAAATAAATTCCATTTCCACTCTCCTTTATCATTCAATTGGCTAGAGTAGCGTTGAAATTACCATGTCTTACTCTTTTGCTTTTTCGGGATAACGATTCTTTTGCGAAAAATAGCTTGTGCACGAATAGCTTGCATGAACAAGCTCTGGCTCTGATTTCTTTCCTTGGGCATTTGCAAGTGTGCTAGATCATCAATTAATGTCCGCTTTGGTTGAATCCATAGTCTTAATAGTATTAAGATATCGCATGCACGCATACAGAAAAATAAGATGCCCCGAATGCCCTATTTTCCAGAATTGAATGTGCTGTGGCACTTTCAGAATAGTTAATCCAATTAAGAGTAAGGGAAGGAAGGATTCATAGATGGACAGAATATTCTGAAAAAAGGGCAAGAAGTAGTTCCTTGGGTGTTGTGCTAGCATAAGCTATTACAGACTCCGTTGTAATAAGAGTAAGCGCTCTTTTCAATATCCAGTTCTTACGTAGGAGCTCTAAGCCGATCTGCTATTGAATAACCAACCCAGCTGTTTTAGCTATTTTTTGGTAGGTCAGGGTGTGTGCAATTTGCACCTCTGTCTAGGGTGTAGAAATGCCACATCACACCATCTACCAAAAGGTCTTTCTTTGTTATAATGAATTTCTGGCATAAAAAGCATTTTCATCTTGTTTTGATTCCTTTTAGTCTGCCTTTTTTTGGTGATAGGTGCTGCTCTAATACACTCCTACTACGGGAAAAAAATGGAATAAAAGAGATGCGGGTTTTCTGGTCTTAGTCTTGCTTCTGCTGGAATAGAAGAAGGATGACATCAGCAGTTAAATCGTAACTCAAAGTTAACCTTGTTGGGGTTCTTTCATCGATTCTTAGGTATGGTTGACTTGACTGACTAGTCTCACGGGCCTTAGCTTAGATTGGACAAGTAAAATTTTGGGCCGAGAAAACCCCTCAAAAATGAACAAAGCGAACTGAGTTGTCCCTAGTTTATCCCTCTCTACTTCGCGGGACTAACCAAAGAGACAATGAAATCACACTTGCTGGTAAAGTAGTCCGAGGACGAAAAACATATTACAGGACCGGACTGATGCTGCGGGATGTAGCAGAAAGTGGTCTAACAAAACTTGTAGCGAAAAGCACTTTTTCAAACTCTAACTCAAAGATCAGGGAGGGAAACTCTGACTCTTCTGTTACCTCGTACCTCGCCTATTAGACCTCCTATCGAGTGAAACTCTTCGCTTGTATCCAAACCTCCTATTCAACTCTAACTGGTGCAATTTGCACCAAGCTTGGCTGTACTTAGAAAGTCAATTCAATTAGGAGTACAACGTAATCTCATTGAGAGAATATACAAAATATATGCGAGAAGAAATGAGAGGGCCTAACTCTCCTTAGGCCACTTGCACTCGCTTGCCTGGCACGAGAGAAGAAAGTCAAACTCGATTGAAGCCAGGCAAAAGTAGAGCAACTTCAAGTAGCTCACAGAAAATCTAACATAAAAAAGGGAGGCCGTTGGCTTACTCGCTTTCTTATCTATTATATTCTCTTTTTTAGGATATTCTTTGAAGCTTGATACGCAGATGACTAATTCAATAGAATCTATACTCGTTGACTCTTTCAAGTATGGTTTGCTCACCCGTATGAGAGCGGAATAAAGACCAAGGAAATAGCGGTTTTCCTGTCAGCACATGTAATTTCCCTCCTTTTTTTCCTCGCTCGAAAGCCCACGATAAAGGAAGTACAAATAGAATAGTGAGTTAAGTCTTTATTAAGGAGAGGTTTCACTCCAAATAAGATTCATAAGCAAAATCAGAGAAAGAGCAAGAATACACGAAAAATCCTATCCTAATAGGGCTCGCCTCCCGTTGTTCTCTTTGGTTGTAAAGTGCTGCTCAAGCTGAGCTAACTACAGGTCCGAATGAACTTGGACACCAGACCATTCTTATCTTATCCTCTTATGCGGAAGCAAGCCCTTTGTTTCTATACTACGTTTCTTCACTTAGGGTGAGAAAACCATACCATTCACCTTATAGCCTTGCCTAAGAGTCTGTGGACATCCATTTACATCATTTCTTTAAAAGGCTCCTGACTTTATTTCCCACTTCACGGGAGAATCGAGAAAAGTAGTAGCCTAGGAGGATGACCTTCTATCCAGAAAACTTCGCATCATGAGTTGTTTTCTCATATGAATAAAGAGGCTTTCACATCCAATGCTATTCTGACCCCGCTTGGTTAAACTTTCACAAGACTCTTTTCTTCGTCCAACGAAGAGGAGCCCATCCTTGGCAAAGAGTAAGCCTTCTTTTAGCAAGTACCTCTCTTTCACTTGGTGAACCAACACATAAGTCTCTTCGCTTTCTTTTTTCTCCCACCCTCGTCGGTAGAGAAAGTTATGCGATATCCAACCAGGGTAAGTAATAGAGTCCTGGACTTCCTTTTAAATGCTAAATACGCTAATAACCTAAGAGGCAAAGTTGTTGATTCACCTTCAGAGCAGCATGTGAGTAAGGGAGGAGCGAAAAGTGAAATAGTTTCATAGTTGAATTAATTGCTTGAAACAAGTATAATACTATAATGAAAAAGTGAATTTTCAGTTGAATTAATTAATTACTTGAAAGTGGAATTAATTATTTTTTTCAATTGCTTTGAAGAAAGAAAATCTATTATATATAACAAAGTGGAATAGTCTAATTAGAAACTTGATTTGCAGTTCATTCAGTTTAATAGTTGAATTAATGACTTTGTTGAATTCCACTTGGCAAAGTGAGTGATGCCCTAAAGGATATCACGAACGGAGTAAAGGAGTTGAATTTATTATACCTACACCGCCTGGGTGTCAAATTCAATAGAGAATTGTTAGCCCGACTTAGTCGTTCTCGCACCAGACAGGTCATTCTCGCGAAAAGCTGACTTTTGAGGAGCGGCATTGGACAAATCCACTTTATAATGCAACTATGCAACTTTTGAATTCCACTATTAAACTTCACTATGGGTGTTATCTATTATCTTTCGTCAAAAGCAATTAATTCCACTCTTCCACTTATGAATTCAAGTATAAAAATGAACTATGGGTTCTCAATTGTTTATTTTCTGTGTTTCAAGTAATTGTTCTCTATTCTATATTCGATTTGTTTAAAGTAATTCTTCGACATAATATATTCGATTTAATCAAAGTAATTAGACTATTAAACTGATGAATACAAGTATGAAACTGAACGCAACTTTCAATCGAGCTACTTCGCAACTTTCGAGCGACTAAGCCGAGCAAACTCAATATCTAATTTGTGGTCGGGAAGAGAAAGCAAAAAAATCACTTAACTCCATTTGTGATACCCGAAGGGGCATCACTCACTCCACCAACGTACGAGGAACGAATGTTATGTTGTCAAATCACCTTTGTCCGGGTTCGAAATTAGATATTAGATTTGGAAAAAGCAATTAATGAAACTATTTGACTTTCGAATGAAACTATTATACTTAACGAACTGTTGTCAAAGAAAATATCTAATATCTCACACAGTTTTGAATTTAGCTGAACTATGGGTTCTCAATTTAACATCCTGAATGAACTGACAGGTAAGGTGACAGGGGCGTGGTAGCAAGTTGACTGCAAACAAATTCAACTATGAAACTGATAAGTCAAGTCTGAAACTTATTCATTCAACTATTAAAAGACACTATGGGTGATTTCTTTAACATCTATCACGACTTGTCCGAGTTCTTAATTCAAAGTGCTGAACGCTGGGTTCTCAAATCTAATATATTATTTCTCCACCTACGTCTTTTTAGCTTTTCTAAGATAGAAGGAGAACTCCGGCGTGTCAGGTTAGATGATTGATTTTTTTGCCCCGACAGCTCCAAAACAAAGAAAAAGGTTCGTGCAAAAGCAGGGATGAAATTTCCATAGAGTTTGAACTCATGTGCCTTAACCCTATTCTATTCTTTGCGTGTGTATCAAAAAAAATCAGCAACTTTCACGGGCCTGGGAAGCGGCGAAGCATGCTAATCTCATGTTGCCAACAAAGTCGATGATCCCCTTTTTGTCGAGGCATCCCACCCTCACCACGGCAGGGGCACCCAGAGATGTGTTGGCAGATCTCCGTCCCATTCTGAAGAAAAGGAATCAATGGGATTATTTCCAAGCAAGAGGGTCGATGCCCGATTCCCCGACCCATTACTCATTCCTTCACCAGCGACAAAAATGCCGCAGGCGCTATGCAGCGGCGAGATGGGAACTATCATAAGACTTTTGATTGGGAATGAGAGGGTTCTATAAAGCCATTCTTCGGACCAGACCTGGAGGAAATCAACTAGTGTTTGTTCGCCTTGGCCTAGAGACAAAAAGAGAAAGCTCTTTTGTGGCTGAAACCAGCTATCTTAGTGCTTGCCTAAAAGCTATCTTACCTAAGAAAGATTTTTGGAAAAGTTGTATATCACGAGTTCTTTCCTCTACGAACGTCGAAGACCACTCACCTCTTACAAAGCAAATCTCAAGCAAGTAAGTACCAGACAAGCCCTATGGTAAGACACAGACTTCTATGTGAGATTAATAAGTCTAATACCTGCAAGGCATTCCACTCTAAATAAAAGGCAAAGCCAAAAGCAAGAGTTGCAACAGAAGTATCAGAATTAGGGAATTCATTTCCAATTTTAGAATTAGTAACTTACTCTCCAATTGGCTCCAATGGCTTTTGAAGAGCCTACTGCATATGTCTTTATCGATTAGAAACATAGTAGTTAAATTGCCTCGCCCTTTACGCCTGACGGCCAAGCTATGAGCCTAAAGTTTGGCATTTTGATTCATTTAGCGCAGATGTAGATCGATAAGGGGTAAGGGTGGAAGACATACCTTCGAGAGGCGGTTTTTGCTGACAAGGGTTGCAGACCAACGTGATGAGGTTTTGTATCTTCATTCAGTGAAAGACTACACAGAAGTTCAATATGTTGATTCTTTTTCTCTATATATCAAAAATGAGTTCATTAGGAGCTACATCCTCATGTAGTTTGTATGCTTTGCTTGTACGAAATCTTTGTAGCATCCATGAAATATATCAAAGTTGATGAGTACCGAAAACCAATCTCAATAGGAACACTAAGGATCGTAATCATCTCGAAAAAGAGTAAGCTGTGACGGGGGAATCCCATGTTGATGAAGAAGATAAAGATAATAGGGTACGGTCAATAGAGAGGAATAAGCGATGCTAGTCTTGTCGGCCTATCCCCTGCTATAGAAGACGGTGGTATAGTGTAATATAAGCGTACTTCGCTGATTAGGCGGTGCCGGTTATCGTCACGTCTTATGTCGACTCAGAGTAAGCGCTGGGAACGTATCAAGGTTGTTCACAGAAAACTATTCGGAAATTAGACTTTGAATTTTGGCTTGGAAGAGGCATGCCTCTCAATCCTTATCTAAGTGGTTATCTCCGAAAGGCTCCGGACGAGTTGCTTCAGGTATAATTCAATGAGCGCACTGTTCTCTGTAATTGGATGAGTCAGTGGCTGGATTGGGTATACTGGTACTACTCACGTACAAATATAGGATTGATTTAATACACCTATCTATGCAATCTCATGGCATAAAAGTTTACGAGATCAAACACTCGTTAACTTCGGCCTCACGTGGAAGTTAGACGATATGGATGCTCTGACTTCTTCTCATCTAAGCATTTGCTTTAGTGGTCAAAAAGGGGGAATGCCATTCCATTCAAAACTTGCTATGGTAGAAGTGATTTTTCTAATCGAATTCAATCCTTTCCTTCTTGGAGAATGGGGATGCCCAGGAAAGGATCGTGGCAATAGGAGCGTGATTTGGTAGAGATGGGAAGCTTTCTATCTCCTGATTTAACAAGACTTGTTACAAGCGAGGATATGGGGGTAAACAGGGGGACATGATTCAATCCTCTTTTCGAATAGGAATTGATTCATACATCTTCAGATAATGGAAGAGAGGGAGCCCTTCTTTCTTCGCTTAGCCTTTCGACTTGACAAAGTGTAATTGCTTTCGACGTTTTATTTGGGTGACCAATTGTTTATTTTGTTTAACTTAGACTTACTCCGTTCATGATACCCGAAGGGGCATCACTCACTCAACCAACAGGAGAGGTGTCGTCAAATACAAATAAAGAATTACCAAACAATTACTTTGTTGAAGTTTCATTGCGTGAAGTTTTATACTTGTATTACAAAGTGGAATTGATTGAAACAAATCAAATAAGGAATATCTCACCCTACCCGGGAAGATAAGTTGGTATGGAAGAACAGCTGATAAACCTGCGAAGCAAAAGCTTTATTCCTAGCATTGAATCGCCCTCCAGATCAAGTGAGGGAAAGGGACCGCAGAGCAATGACTAGGACTTTTCAATACTTTTGCCTTACCTATTAGCTGGGTTGATTATCCTTTTTCTCTTAAGGCTAAGGCAACGAGTGAGCCGAGGAGATTCAAGAATATTACCAAATCTGTAGCTCATTAATCCATTCCAAGCTAAGCCAAGCAGGTACAAACTAAGTGATGGGCGCCTTTATCATGAAAACGCCTGCTGTTCAGTGATTGAGCTTAAGCTAGTTTTCTTCTCCGCTCCAACTCTCATAAAATCCGAGGTCTGCTCTAGGGGCTTCTGGAAGTAGAATACGGAAGTTGTCCAGCGGGAACGCGCAGCGCAAACGAACTTGAGCTGCTAATGATAAAACATTTCCCCTCTTGTGCTTGATCTGGGAAGTAACCACTAGTGATAGCGCTTTCTCTTTCTTAGCGCTCCCCCACAAGTCATCGCCGTATTTTGTTTCAACCCTGAACACCACTTGACAGCCATAGGGGAACCCAAATCAGAGCTAGAAAAAGGAAAAAGGCACCTTAACTTAATAGAATGATATTGTTATGGGGTAGAAAAGATCAAAGATGGGAATAAAAAGCAAGCTCGCCTTCCTTTTTGATCATTTTGAAAACCTGAGGGGCACTTTGTGGGGCCATAGGAATAGGCACATCATGACATCGTAGGATGCTGCCAAAGGGAGTGGCGATGCCATACGCAAAAAGGAAAAGAGTCATAGAATGGTAGAGACATCCTAATAGCCCTGTATACAGGATGTTAGGAGAGAGAGAGTCTTCGTCATCTTTGAGAAAAAAAGAATGGATGAGGATCGAGACGGGGATGTTGTCCCCTCCTCAGTATGAAAAAGGGTGGATTCCAGAGAGGATTGCGCCAACCAAAGATTTGACTCTGAGAGTGAGAGTTTGAAGTTGCCGATAGGTTAATATGCAGGGGTTGCTTTCCCTTAGTCATAGTCCTTATTTGAACTACGAGGCCCATAACCCTATACGAGGCAGTGAGAGAATTCTTCTCTTTATACTTGCCCATCAGGACCCTTGCCCTATGTTAGCCAGTTTCAACTCTAGACCATACCGCAGTACCGGTTGTCGCTCGATCGAAATGGGTCTAATCCTGATGTGGGTATTGGCGCCTTTGATTAAAGAATGTTCTCCGCCTTTTTCCTCCACCTACCTGGCTAGGTAATTGTTGGAATGTGCTTTGTTGGAACGTAGCTAATCATCCTTGCTTTTAGAGAATTACTGGCTCTGCCTCGACCTTTCTACCTACAGTCTAAGGAACCTATTATAAGGTAGCAAGAGAGCTCTAAGAAGTGGGGTCGACCTCGTAGTTTGATAATGATTCTTTCACTTCTATCCCCTCATAAGAGGAGGATGCCAAGAGTTTCACTCAACGGCCTAAGGACTACCTGTCCTGCTGACCTTTCTGCAATTAAATTCCCTAATTCAATCAACTACCTCGCTAAGTGCACTAGTTGACGTCTCTATTGCATAACGCTTCTCACCTTCCTTCATAAGAATAGGCTAGGATTAGTCTGGATCTAGCCTTAGTGTAGTAAATACCATCAACAGGATGAACTCTATTTGAAGGAAGGCATCTATTCAAGTCTTTACTGAATTCGATATGGGTAGATTCGATTCGGAGAAGAGATTCTTTCTTGTAAGAACATGGAAAGCTAAGTGAAGTCATTCAGAACTGGCAAGCACCCAGAAGCACTAGACCAATAAGCTAGATCTCCCTACGAGGCATTGCACGTTTAGCCAGACCGCTCCGCTCGTGCTTCTTATTGCATCTTGCACTAGAACAGGGAAATAGCTACTAAAGAACTTTCTCTCATGAATTGAAAGAGTGTTATCTGCGTCAAAATGCTACGGCTTGCTTATACTCTTGCAAGCAACGCGAGAAGCTTTTCTCTTAGCCAGCATACCCGACGAATCTTTAAAGCTATAATAAGGCAATCTATGGGCATGGAACCCCGAAATAGCCAATCTATAATCAAACTTTTAATCAGGTCGAAAACTTCTTGCCGGTGGGCAGAACCAAGACTCATTTTAGCTAGGAGCTGACTTTAACTACTTACTTAGCGACTTTTTTAGCTACTTTTGGATAGTCCATAAATAAGATGAAAACTTTCTCAGAGCTTGCATGCCGTTGATTCAATTTCTTCACCATCGGTAGCAATAAATTTGGAAAAGAAGCTTCAAAAGCAGGAAAGATATTGGAAACATATTCTAGTAAATAGAAAAGTCGCCATTCATTCATGAACTATCTTGCCCGTGCCATCAAGAGCTACAGTTATATCTGTCGAAGGTGTCTTAGATCCACCAATAGGAACTGCCCACCTATCCAAGTAACCTAACCCGTGAACCACGAACAACACTTACAGACAAACTAAGAAGAAACGGAGTCTCACCCAAAAGCAAAATTAGCAAAAACTAGAAGAATAAACAAGAGATAACGCGCATACAAAGAGGATTCTTAACCATTCGCGAAGAGAAGATAGTTGTTTTTTTGAAATGAAGTCCTTGGTAATGCGACATAAAGACTCCTTATTCTTATTTAGTATTTCAAATTAATTCTTATTTCTCTTTCTTTTTTATTGAATTTGCTTTTACAGAATAAACCTAAACTAAAACTAAACTGAACTAAATGAAGTGAAGTTTACTGAAATAGTTTACTTTTACTATCACTATAAAGACTATAAAGAAAAGCAGAATGGGATGAATTGGATAAATATACAGAACCCTTCTATTATACAGAAAATTCTTTCCTGACATAATTGGAAGTTCCTATAAGAAATTGATAGCTTTTTGAAAAGGAGGAAGGCGCTATTTCAATATTCTTTGATTTCAAAGGAACATTATCATGCAATACAAAAAAAAGAATAGAGAAAAGACTATATCGAAATCGAACCGATGACCATGGCATTACAAATGCAACGCTCTATTAATCAATTGATTTGACAACATAAAATTAGCCTAGTCGGAGGAGTTCCATTTCAGCATCAACATATGCATCGTCTAAAACAATGATTTTTATCGACTTCCTTGGCCTATAAAAGACTCCAATGAATCTCTGTGCACTTATCCTCGCCCTTTGCTTATCCAGTCCCACCCTTTTGCTTTTTCCATCTTGACCTAGATGCTATGCCCATTTCTCTCTACAACACGACCCAAATAAGCCTCACTTAACCAAAATACCCAACAAACATTAGCTCTCCCTAAAAAGGAGGTGATCCAGCCTCACCTTCCAATGTGGTATCTGAACTGGCTGTCAGGGTCTTGCTGATCTCTGGTGCTCAGCCGATGCCCCAAAGGGTCTCGAACAGGCCTGTCTTTTTCACCACATCGCGTATAAGGATTCATCACCTAGCGCAAAGTTAATTCGGAGACATAGTCCAGGGCGGTGGGGAAGAGAAAGCTAAGAAAGTGCTTGACTCCATTTGTGATACCCGAAGGGACATCACTCACTCCACAAAAGAGAAGATCAAGTCAAAGTGACAATAGGTCGTGAAGTATAATAGTTGAATAGTTTCATTAATCAGTTTCAATCTTGAATTCTGAACTTGATTTGCATTAATTAATTACTTTAATGAAGTTTCATTCTGAACTTGCTTTTCTTGAACATTAAATTCTAATATTTTCATTAAAGGTAATAAAGTCGAATTGCTTTAATGTTTCATTTTGCAAATCAACTTATTCATTAAAATCTTGAACTCCGTGCCGTGTTCGCAGGGAAGGAACAACCTTTCATTTATGGGTTTATGGATTGGATTCAGTGGTGGTCAAAATCAGAGTTTGATCCTGGCTACAATAGTATGACTAATCATTGTGGGTATTCCTTTTTGCGTATGGCATCGCCACTCCCTTTGGCTAGCAAATCCTATTGTCTTTCTTCTATTTCCCAAGTTTGGTCACAGTCAAGTGTGAATTTCTTACCCGAATTTGAAAATAAGCTAGCGCCCCGGCACCGCTCCGTGGGGTAAAAACCAAGGAAAATAAAGAACATCAAGTAGAAAGGCCAACCTGAGAGTGAGGCAAGACAGGAAGGGCTGAGATCGAGGATTCGAAGACCAAGTCAAAGACTACTAGACGTCTCACAGAGCGACTCTCAACGAGGATGTGTTGAGACTGTTCAAAAAAACCAAAAATTAATTCAACTATTCCACTTTGAGCTTTGAATCATTACTTTGTTTAAATCAAATAGAGAACACACAAAATCTATTTTTTGTTCTGCCACCTTCGTCCGAGCATGGTGTGAAGGATGTGCCACTTTGTATTCAATCGGGAATGGGTACCCTCAATGGAGTAAAGCAGTTTCATTGATTAATTTGAATGAAACTAGTCAACTTGATAATTCCACTATGAAACTGAAGAATGAAAGTATGAAACTGATGAATTCAACTATGAAACTTGGCACATCAGAAACTATTAAACTGAACGAACTGCCGGGTGAGATCTTCTTTCTAGAACGAAGAAGCATTAACTCCCCTTGTGAGCTGCTTGGGGTTCTTTCTTTTGGTCGGTCATCAAGTTCATTTTTATAGCCCCTAAACAGTCAAGATATTTTCAATTCTCTTCTCAATGTCATGCTAGTTGAGGCACGGGTCGCCCTCATTCCGTATATGACTGATTCCAAATTGCTCGTATCCTTTTTCAGTGGAAAAGGGCCTCTTTGGTCTGATGTTCGCAGGGAATGAACAACCTTACATTTCTGGGAAAGGGGATGTTTGCCTTTTCTATCTCAATCGATCTCAGTTGTTTCAAGATCTAGAAGCGCCTCGGTAGAGAATTCATCAATGCTTCTCTATGGAGTTGGCTTTGGATATTCCTATGCAGTTTGTTACCCCTTTAAATAGGTTGTGGGCTTTATGTGGAACCACACAACCTAAGAGAAGGCTTCTCAAAATCGACGTTCTCTATAGCTAGGCGAATGCCTCTATCTAAACAATCTCCCTCCACAATCATTCTCGGATGGGAGAAAGGAGGAAAAGTCTGTCTCGCCTGGCCTCCACAAAACGACGAAAATCATAACATAAAAATGCATTGTGGTGGAGAATTTGTTTGGGGAATAAGGAAATAAAAAAAAATCATGGGCGAAGCCTGGGGCGGTCTCTGCCTCTTAATGTTAATTGAGTGTTGATCCTAAGCCAGCAATTGAGAAAAAGGCGGATGGAAGGGGGGGATATACCCAAGTTTTTCTGAGTAACAAAGAAGAAGGAGCTGGTTAAAAGAATGTGAATCTTTCCATTTTGGTTATAGTTTCTTCTATGATTTTCGAAGAAAACCTGTGATTCCTTTCTTTGTCTCAGTGCTCTCTCGGCGGCCAGCTCATCAACGTCCGCACCTCAATCTGTTGGGATTTCCAACACCTCGGGAAACTGGTTGCAGAGAGCACTTGTGTATGTGATGCAAGTGGAAATGGGAGCAACGGCACTTCCCAAACCCCGTGAAGACAAGCCTTCCTTGCTTCCAAGTCAGCCCGAGCTTTTTTGCATGGACCCCATACCACCTTTACTGAATGGGAAAAGCTGCGTGCAGTTCTTTTGGTTCTGGGGTTTAAGATGGAATTAGACAGGAAAGCCTAATTATTAGGAAAGCCAAATTTGGGGGAAGAGGGTTCGAAATTTGAGGATAAGTTGCTAAAACAAAGGGGCGGCTATCTCCTTCCCGTTGATTCCCTTCCCCCAGATATGCTTTAAAAAGTCCTTGACCAAACTCTACCCTGGGTTCTCAATTCTTGATTTTCATTCTTTAAATCAATTGACAAAAGCAAGTTAAGAATTAGACTACACAACTGAAGAATGAAACTAAACGCCCTGCCCAACTGTTCATGTCGATTTCGCCTTTAAGGGATCCGTAGGGACGACGTGGAGAAAGGAGTGCTTTTCGCAAGGCAAGTTCCAACTCCGTTATGGGAGTCTCCCTTTCGTTATCTCAATAGCTAAAGGAACTCTAGACTAGTTCCTTTCCTTAGCGGCTAAGAGGACCTAAAATTGTGGTAAAAAGCCTTGTTTGTCCCCCTTGTAAGGGATCACCCTAAAGGCTGGTCAATGTCGGTTTTATATGTTCTTTTTGGTCAATCCTACTTTGAAGTCATCGACCTAGTCCCATTTTGTTGATCTCTGGTCTACGCTACTTTATTACTCTTAGGAGATGAAATAGTAAGAGAACCGTTGAGTTCGGCTCTTTAGGCAGGGTTTAATTGCTAATCCTTCAGAAAAAACCAATCCAGGATAGGGAAAGACCTTACCTTATTACGAGGAAAGCAAAAATGGGCCAAATCATCTTCTAGAGAAGAAAGGCATACTTGACTATTTCATAAATGGATGCATACTCTTATACCTTATTCTTTTTCCATTACCCTGGATTGCTAGCAGTGAGAAATTCATATCAGATGAAGTTAGCTCAAAGCAAGGACACCTTCACCCGGGGAAAGAGTCTTTCCCGATAGGGATAAGTTAGGGGGTGGTAAGACTTATTAAAGTAATGTCCCTTTGTTGGCCAAGTGAATGATTTGATTTTATTCAGACTAGATTTCCAACGAGCAAGGGATACCATTCATTCCATAAATTCCGGGTTTTGGTGAATAGTGAGAGTAGCCAAACCCATTCCTTTTCTTTAGAAAGCCAGAATGCCTTAGATTTATATATAGTAGCAAGCCGCTTTCAAGCATTCCCTTCAGTCCAATGAGACAATAATTGTTTGATTTTTATTTAACTAGTAGCGATCCTTTCAAGCCCCAGGTAAGCTAGCAAGAAGAAGCAAAGATCAAAAGTGGCCTATTCATTCCCTGAGGATTAACCAAAATGGTCTCCATTAACTAAACAACAACTGAAAGCGGTAGGCTCAGGCATCTATCATGTGTGCTCACTACCCTTAAGCAGGAAATAACTTAGAGTCAAGCTATCTGGCTCACCTTAGCTACACTTGGGAGAGGAGCTTATGAAAGACACAAACACTTTGAACAAGATAATAACTACAGCGATCATACCAGATGATATTGAACTATATTCTGTGTTATTTAAACGGATACTCTCCACTCACAGCTACAATACTTTATCGGTTTCTTTCATTTATCAAATCATCCTAGTCCTACTATAAGCCTTATTAGTTTCGAAGTATTCATAAGTAATTTTGCTTTCTTGAGTCAGATTCAAATTCATACTTAATCTCTATCATGTCTTACCGAACTACATGACCTCAATCCGAATCCCTTTCAGTCTTGATTGCAGATAGTTTATTGGTTGCTATCTCTTTCCCTTGAACCGTTCTAACAGTGGAGAGAAAGTGTTGGAAAAAGTTAACCATTCCTTCCGGGCGTATGACTGGCTTTAGAAAGAGAAGGAAGTCCACCGGGCAGTTCGTGAAGGATGTTCAATATATCTCCAAGTTGCATAGTTGCATTAATGACTTTGTTTGAAGGAAAGTTGCGTGAAGCAATTGGTCCCCCTCCCGCCTACAGGGGCAGCCTTTCACTATTGGAAGCTTTTTTTTGACGACTTGGTCGACAAGTCGCCCCATCAGCGAGACGTTCTCTTGCTTCTTATCATCAGGCTCGGAATATCCTTCTTTCATAACAAAGAATCATCAGATATGAATTTTTCACTGCTCGATAGCTGAATGTTTCGGAGGGATTCGCCTAGAGCCAGAGAAGTGAGAAAGCGAAGATGAAAAGAATACCGATAACTGTGATAGAAAACTTCTCTATGGGGTCTTGCCCTAGCTCAGGAATTCCTACGGGATTGAATAGTGGCAACTTTCTCCTTGTCCTATTTCCAAGAAGATCCCGGGGAGATCCTACAGAATCCTATCCGAAAAGATTCTGGAGCATCTTCAGGATATGCCGATGCTAAGAAATCCACAAGAAAAACCCCTATTTGAGTAGTCTTATAGCATAGAGGTCTGACCAAAGGCTCGGTTCTAACCAATCTAATGAAGCACTATTTTGGTAAGGGCCGGACCGAAGACGAAAATCTTAACCAAAGGAAAAATTGACCCAGGTTATTGCTCTGATTCTAGAAGGTAGATCATGCCTATCCAGATTCTCTCGATCAAGCCTATCCATTCAGTTAACCATATGTTCTTTTTACTCGCTCAAATAGTTCCTTTTAAGCAAACTAAGAGCAGGGAAGGGACTATGCCCGGCATAAGCTCACCAATAAGGATGCGTGACTGACGCATCTTTTTTTCTTCAAATGATCTAGGCATTTTCCTTTGGACTGGGAGGGCTATTATGTAGGCATACAAGTCTTCCTAGGTTGTATTCCATCACGAATTACCAAAGAATCGATTACACGTATGCCTGTGCTAGAAGACCTTCTCGAAGATGATTTCTAGTCAGTATGCCACGAGTGGCTTCTCGATGAATAATTTGTGATTGCTCTTACTGATACAGTTTCATTTTTTTAGGCAGTTTCATATTCTACTGATCCTGTCTTACCTGATGATTAGGATTTGCTTTCCCTATTTGGGAAAAGGAGATTTGTCTCACTCTCACTATGCTTCACACATGAAATTATACAGCTTTCAAGGGCTCGAATAGATTGATTTGAGAACTTGTTTCAGGGTTTCCCCATGGGAGAACTTGAAGAATCTCTTTCGCTCTCGGATCTAATTCTCTGCTTAATGACTCAATCTCTCTTTCTTTTGAAGCTCGTGCAAAGCGGTAACTATCTGAAGGCCTCGCATTGGCGCTAGTTGAACCTTCTTCGGTCTCTTTCAGCAGTGGGCTTACCTTTTTTATTAGTATTGAATCCATGTCATTGTCGCTCATCATACTTGTTAGAAAAGGAAGAAGAAAGTGTCGTTATGGGAGGGGAAGGTCATATTTAGGAAAAATTGACCAGAATTCCTCTACTATGGATGGATTGATCTAAAGAGCGGATACTTGATTCAATATTTACAGTTTCTATAGGTTAGGGCTTCTATCGTGCTATTCTATTTCTATAGAGAGGTAGGCGACAAAGACAAGGGATCTATCTCGCTATGGATAGTTGTTGTTTGCGAGAAGCATCTGTTCTGCTTTATCCTTTCAATAATTATAGTGAATAAAGATCAATTAATCCACTGGTATTTCGATGCTCGATCTCTACTCCTCGAAAGCTCACTCACAATTTATGGCTCACTTAGGGCTATAAAGATAGGATTCTTCATACAAAGCCAACCGGAAACCTTCTTTCCTCTCTCGACACACAAAAGAAAAGACGAATGACGAGAATCAGTGCTAGGATCAAAACACTTAATAGACATAGAAGAGTAAAAGAAATGCTTCCTAGCCTATCGAAAATTCGGTTCACATGGGAAATCACAATCAGATCGAACCCTGCATTAAGTTTGATAGTGGAATTAATAAGTGGAATAGTTTCATTCATTAATTACTTGAAAGTTTCATTAATTACTTTGTTGAAATTGAATATCGAATATCAAACAATTACTTTAAAGAAATCCAATATCGAATTATTATTTAATTAATCAATGTTCAGTATTCAAGTCTGAAACTGAACAAACTGTTGTCAAACTCAATATTAATTTCTTGCCCGGCATTCAGCACTTCTCATTTAGGACCAAAAAGGCCTTTTAGCGCAGTTTTGTCAAGAAAATAGGTACGAAAGAGAATGGAGGAAAAAAGTGTTTCAGAAAAGGACACTAAAAAGGACCCTTGTTCTATTTGAGTAGCTTAGTTTGGTTAGCAACTTGGCATGAAAGCTTTGGGGTGGGTCAACAAGCAAACGACTTTCTATCATAGTTGCAAGGGTTCCAAACCTTGCCGGAGGAGCAACTAGTCAAACGTCTTGGTGAAATCCTAAAATCTACGAAGGAAGGCCAAAAGCGAAGTCTCTGGGTCCCAAGCTGGGGAAGGGATAGTGCACTGGCTCCCCTAAACAGCTCATTCTCCCACAAGCAGCCACCCTTGAAAGAGTGCGTAATACCTCACTGATCCAGAGGCTTCCTAATTTTTCGGTCCAATATTTGTTCTCAAAGGTCTTCGTTTCTGTGTAGAAGCAAAGTCTTCGAATTTATGACCAACCTTTCCTTCAGTAATCTTACAACGAAGAGGACTTTTTCCATTGTAAATTTGTATGGAGCAATCAACGAATTCTGGCAAAATAGAAGATCTACGTGATCAAATTTTCCTATTAAAAAGTAGATCTCTCTTCTTCTTCATTCTCAAGAGGAATGAATCAACAAAATAGCCCTTCCATATAGATCATCGTGGCATGAACCACTTTCTTCGCTTCGAATCCATCCCTAAAGCGAATCCTACTCTTGACGGATGAGCTGCTACCTCCCCTAGTTAACTGCCTGCCCCAGTGAGAGTAGAGACTTTGAAGCGACAAGCATCTTTTCAATGCCCATAACTTTTGGAAGGTTTGGGTGGATGTAATTCAGCTCGCCTAAAAGGTTTGGAACAAAGCAACTTTCCTCTACGTCAAGTGGCATGAAGTTTCATTCTGAACTTGATTTGAAGAAATGCTTTTGACCTTTCATTCATAAGTTGTATAGTGGAATTGCATTCAGTTTCATAGTCGAATTAGAAAATCAATGGTGAAAAGCTTGAAGTTGAATGCTTGAATTAATTAATTACTTTGTTTAAGTTGAATTAAAAAAGCAATTCGACACCCTCTTCAACAAGAAATTTCCTTACCTGTCCAACTTATAATGAATCAAGATAGCTATTTATTCCGGTATAAATAGTGATTATATGCTCTTCTATCGTGAGAGGAGCTGATTGGGATTGTTTAAGAAATTCACATAATCGTTGACCTTTTGCCAATTGATTCTGAGTAGCTTTATCAAGATCAGAAGCAAATTGTGCAAAGGCTGATAATTCTGCGAATTGTGCTAGTTCAAATTCGAATTTCCTAGCTCTGGAAAAAGAGTGGGCAGGGGAATTGGCTTATTCGCGAAAGCTGCTTTCCCCTGATACGGAATCGAAAGAACCATGCCTTTTTTCTTAGAATAAAATGTAAATCAAACTCCTCACGTATTATGTCAACTCAAAGTCACAACTCCGGACTCATGTGCTATCAAAGCTCCTTCTACTTGAATCGAGAGGGGGTGACCTACCTTATAGAATTGAGAGTCGCCCATCTTTTGCTGCCTTGCGGGAGACTGGGGAACGGGTCGAATGCGACTACCACCTTCCTACGGCAATAGGAGATTTGAGAAAAGATGGAATAGCAAGACTGAGCTTGCTTATTATATACCAGATCCCCGCAAACGTTGTAAATACCACAGTGGAGAAAAAAGCCAAGGTATTGCTGTGGAAAAATCTGCTGATTTTCTAGGGGGGCAAACTAATCAGCCTATTGCAGAATAGTTACTTTGTTCAAAATCAAATATCTAATATCGAACCTTGATTAACTTGCTTTTTTCTGCAATAAAAGTAATGAATGAAACTGAACGCAACTTTCAGTCGAGCTACTTCATTCCAAACCTTCCAAAAGTTATGAGAAGCAAAAGATTCGTCAGTCTGTCCCGAATGATAGTCAATCCTGAGCAGCTTGTATGCGCTCCCTCTCTCATTGTTATTCCTGGACCGCCCATCTCTTCCTTCCCCTTCGCTGGGTGAGATCTTTCGGGTGTCTACGGCAGATCCGATCAGGAACTATCTTTTCTGGTTACCCCCTCCCTATAGAACTGACCTTTGTCCGCTCCTCTTCTTTAGTAGCATCTCTTGTTTCTTTGGCTCACAAGTTTGTGCGCAAGACCGGCTCTCTTCTTTCGAGAGAAAGTAAGCAAACTATTGCACACGCCCCCCATTCAGCCGAGCATTCCCTGGAATAGGCCGTATAGAGGTATTCATCAAAGCCGATTATTGATCTTAAGAACACAACGGATTACAGGTGATAGTGACAAGAATGGTGGGGAAGTTAAACCAATATCCAATCAGGAATTATCTTTTCTGGCTGTCCTAGAATTCAGGTACAGTGGGAGACTCAATGGGTTGCTGCATTGGGCTTTCGCCCATTTATTCTATACCCAGGTCAGCTTTCCAAAGATGTTTTCTTAGAGCCAGTCTTTTTGCTTTTTTAATTCAACTTAATCAAAGTAATTAATGAAACTATTCAACTTCACGGGGTGAGATATAATATAATCGATTTGACAACTGAGCTTTCGGCAGAGCAGGTTGTTGGAATGACTAAGCCGGGTGTTAGATATTTGATTTCAACAAAGTAATTGACAAAATCCACTTTCGAATTCAAGTCTGAAACTACAAGCTTTTAATCATTACTTTAAAGAAAGAAAATAGACAATTTCTCACCCTAGTTGAATTCATTACTTTTTTTAAACGTTAAAGTGGAATAGTTTCATTCATAAGTGGAGTAGTTGCATTATCAATTGGATTTGTTCATTAAACTGAATGCTGGGTGCGATATTTAACATTGTGAGTGCAACTTGGCCTAACAACATAACAATCATTCCACTCCTCAATCTATTCTTTACAGTTTTATTCTACTCCCATTGCTCGAGCAACTTCGTTCAGTTCCTCTCCTTTAGAGTCGAGTCACTTCATACCTTCCAAGCTGTCTATTTCAGTCGTGCTAGTTGGAGGAAAGCCCATCTTTTTTTGCCTACTCCTGGTGCCTAAAGACAAAAAGCTGATTCAATAGACAAGTCGAGCAATGAAGCAGTAGGTTGAAGTCAAAGACTTCACAAGTCCTACTCTCAAGCAAATGGCTAAGAGCGCTTGTTCCACTTGTAGCTCGTTAGGTATGGGATTCCTAAGACCTCTGATGCCTTGACTCTCAGTCTCAATAAAGTAAGAAAGGGAAGCCTTTTAGATATTCAATGGGTATAGACCTCTTCCCTCGGCTGCTTACCCAATGGACCACTTAGAATAGACCGAATCGAAGGCGGTAAGCATTCTGTCATCATTCCAAGTTTTCCAGGTTGCCCGTTCTCTTTGTAAGAAAAGTAGGAGTAGGAAATGTCATAGGTAAAGTCATCCAGTACTACATCCGTCAACCTTCCATGTATTGCATTCGTTCGTCGGGGAATCCCTATGTTCACTCTCATCAGGGGAATTTGCCTTGATTTCAATTCTATTACGTACAGGTGGGCCAGCCAGCCCATTTGGTAATTGATTCTATATTCAAGGTAGGCTATTTTATCCTAGCTTTCCTATTTCTCTATCCTAATAGCGTTCAAAGCCTAACATCCTTGCAAACTTTGGATTTTTCCTATCTCTGACCGGGAAAGAGGTTACCAAGCAAATGAAACTGAAGTGAAACTATACTCGCCTCTTCTCCTTCTTGTCCTCTTGTACTTCCGTTCTTCTTATTCTCGTATTCGGAACCGGAACAAGCTCTTCTTTAGCAGCCTGGCTTTGTTACCTTCTTGTTTGTAGTCTTTATTGACCCGGAACACAAGCTTTACCAGCCCTCGATCTGACCTTCAAAACTCTCTTCTCATACTCCTCATTCGTCGTTCCAGGCATACTCCAGTTAGCTCTTCTCTGTCAGAGCCTTGTCTATTCGATTGCTTTCCTAGTCTGATTCCTACTTCATTAGATGAAGCATCTTCATTAATAGTGCGAGTTGGAGTATGTAGTGAGAGTCAAGGTCAAGGTTGATTGATGATTTCAGTGGACAGAACGATCGATGTGAGGCCTAGGTCAGGGCAGGAAGTTAAAGTGTGACTTCCCCCGTAGTTGGGGACGAGCGTTAAGCGTCCGATTCGACAATGAACACTAAATGAAAGAGGCAAATCCATTTTCTCAACCGCCGGAGATTGATTGGA
>JAOTQJ010000005.1:32780-44236 GCA_025642045.1 Solanum sejunctum
ATTTTGCCTTTGGAGATATTCTTTATTCGATTGACATATAGCCTTTAATGAAAGTCTGAAACATGATAATGAAACTATGCAAAAAAACACCTGGCTTGCCTTTCGAATGAAACAGTTACGAAATAACCCGATCTTGGGTCCAACAGACGGATCGATTACAAGTCATCCCCTAGCCTTCTTTCCTTGTTTTGTTGCACTCATTCACTCCGAAATTCCATGCCCTAAAGTAAAAGGCAGGAGAGAGGGCAAAAGAAGGAAAGTTGCTTGCCCGAATGGGAAGGAAGAGGGGCTTTTCTTTGCTGGCCTTTGAATGGAGAGATGCAGCCATTGTTGTCTCTATGCCTTTTTTGCCTATCTTACTCTTTCTCAAGGGACAGATGTCAATAATGCAATCATTAACATCTAATCTTTTTTATCTTCTCGAGAGAAGCCCAAGAATTCTGGCTCGGAACTTGACTCCTACTTTTGTTAAAAAAAAGTCCATACTTAACTTCATTTCATGTCGGAGTTCGTCATAGTCTTACCTGCTTTCCTGCAGCGTACTTAATCTTGGAGGAGAATGCTTGCTGCTCAGGACCCTAGATGCGGAATTGAAAGAACCATGCCTTTTTTCTTAGAATAAAATGCAAATCGAATTCCTTACGTCTTATGTCGACTTAGAGTCACAGCTCCAGACTCGCATGCTATCGAAGCTCCTTCTACTTGAATCGAGAGGGGGTGACCTACCTTACTGAATTGAGAGTTGCCCATCTTTGGCAGCCTTGCGGGAGACTGTGGAATGGGTCGGATGAGACTGCCACCTTCCTACGGCAACAGGAGATTCGAGAAAAGATGGAATAGGAATACTAAGCTTTCTTATGATATAACAGATCCCCCTAAATGTTGTAAATACTGTAGTGAATAAAAAACCAAGTTATTGTTGCAAAAAAATCTGTTGATTTTCCAAGGGCGGAAACTAATCAGCCTATTGCAGAACAATTACTCTATTCGAAATCTAGTAATGTTTATTGGCAAGCTAAAGCATCTTCTCCTCGGACACTATCCCGAACTCTAGGCTCAACCCTTTGCCTAAGATATGCCTAGAACACTCCTGTACGATGGAATAATGCCTCCTTTCTCTTCGCTTCTCCTGTCACAGTTGGAGATGCCTCCTTTTCTGAATCAACTTTTTTAGGTCTTGATCTAGTCAACACTGTTTCGAACACAACTAGTACATTCCAAAATCACCCTTAATCAAAAAAGGCATAGGGCCAAGGCAAAGCTGGCAGGCTTCCGCAGGTCATTTTTTGCTCTTATGAGGCAAGTCTTTTAACCTAGTCTCATAGAGTGTGGCTCTGAAGAAGAAGAAAGAGGCTTCAGTCATTGGTTTGAATCCTAATAAGAACTTGATTTTTCAACCAACTTAGGGCGGAGTGGTAGCGAAGCTCAGGAGTCTTTCAAAAATTGGCAATTGGGCAAAGCTTTCTCGTAGGATCGAAGAAGAAAACCCGCCTGACCTTGGTAAGATCAGGTCCATATCTTTTGTTTGGAGAAAGGCCCGGCTTTCCAACAAAAGATTCACTTCACCTGCACATCCTCAAAAGGCGAGAGGTCCATGCCACAAATAATGTCATTGTGCGGGGATGCTTAATGCCACTTGGTCAACTGGCGTTACCTGTTCTTTCAACTCTCTTAGTGTGGTCAGCAAACAAAGAAGCTGGAGGCTTGCTTTGCACTGTCTTGTATCCTATGAATGTGCAGTTGATTCTCGAATGAAGCAAAGCTAAAATTGTGAATTTATCACATGCTCGCTTGACTGTGATTATTTCCATTTTCTGACTCTCATCTTGTTATAAATCTTTTGAAGAACTGATTAATCTGACGAGAATAAAGATAAAGTCCTATTGGTCAAAGAAAAGGGAAGGTCCTTCTTTCACGAACTATAGACCTAGCTAAACTGGTGCAAAATATTCTAATGCTTCATTAGAAAACCTAGCATTATTGCGATCAAAGGAGTCTCGTCATAATAATTTGGAAGAGGCTGATTTTGAGGGAAGAGTTGGTGGAGAATCAGATTTCGAAGGCCTGCTGGTGCTAGTTGTCAACGGACTCTTTCCTTTAGAGTCTAATATTTTGTTATGAGCTAGCTGGAGCAATGGTGTAGGATTGTAAACTTTTTGCTGATTGATCCACGTCTCCTCTTTCTTCCTACTTACACGGAAGATAATGTAGCTAAGCCAAGACTTGCTTTTGAGGCATTTTGGATCGAGGCAGATCAAGTTTGACCAAAATTGGATTTCCCTTTCGTGCCAAAAGCCAAAGCTCAAGCAAAGAGAAAGGAGGCATTTTCCTACCAGGATTGGCAGAGCAAAAAATATGTCGAGATCAGGGAGAGACAATGTTTCGTAATGTAATGAAGAGTCATAGTCCAGTTCCCCCGGCTATCTCTTATCCATAGAGTACATTGGCTCTTATTAAGTGACTAGACTGCTACTTTAAACGAGGAGCAAAAAGTGATTCAAAAATGAGATCGGTAGCATCAGTCGAAGTAGTTGAAGTTTTAGAAGATTTAGGGAAAGGGGGACCAAGCAGCTCATTTAGGATGTTAAAGAAATCACCCATAGTTCAGTTGCATAGTTGAATTAATTACATACGCAATTACTTGATTTTAGTCATTGCTTTTTTTGCAGTCATCAGTGGAATAGTGGAATGAATAAGTTGATTACAGAATGAAACTATGGTTGTAAATGAGATATTTAATTTGAGAACACAACATTCTGTTTCATGAGCAAAGCTAGTTTTGTTTATGTTTTTATTACGCAATTACTTTTTTAAACAAAGTAGACTATACTCCCCCCCTTTTCAGGAAAACCATCTTTGCTTTCAAATTGTTGATGGTTTCCCAGTTGCGTTGCCGAAGCTTTTTGCATATAATATATAGTTTCTCCAAAGACTCTGCCCCTATTTTTGTTCATGGGTTGTTGAGGGCACTCACCCCGCGGTTCATCCAATCACCAGTTGGATCATGAGATGACATTTCTATAGCGATATCTGCCTTTACCTCAAATCGGTCTTGCACGTCAATTTTAGCCAAATAGATGTCTTGAGCTATAGTTTTTAGCACACAACTAAAATCCCTCCTTCGTCAAATAGAGATATGGAGAGAGGGTCAAAGTATCTCAACCATAAGGGAGAGGAACTGAACGAAGTGGCTCGACTGAAAGGAGAGAGAAGAGGTTACGAGCCTTTCTTTGCTTGATTTTTTAAACTCATCAGGCAGCTGTCAGCTTACTTCTTATTCCCGTGAAAAAAATAGAGTCAAAAATGAGACTTTAGCAAATCATATAGAATGAGTCACTTATTCTATCTGTCAGGTAGACAAGTATATAAGAAGCACTCCTCAATCGATTGGTCAAAGACAGAAACAACATCTATCTCAGCTCGTCCGGAAAGGGTCGGGGTAGCGAGCTTCCTCAAGCTGAACGAACTTGACCTGCTCCTTCTTATTCCTACAGGCTTCTCTCTTCCAACCATCATGGTTCTAGGCGTTCTGATTTTGCTTCTGGAGCATTTTTCATTTCCTATTTTTGAAACTGAAACAAAGAATCCTTTGACTTTGTTTGCCGGAGCATTTCCTCCAGTATGTAAAGGGCTCCACAAGCATCTGTCTATCTAAAATGAATGAAATAGTCAAGGAGGGCACAACCCCCGTTTGTAATTTGATATCCATCTTGAACTAGGTGGTTGAACTCTACTGCGGTGACGATACTATAGGGGGAAGCACCAATGAAAGTGAACCTTTATTCTGCCGTTTCTCTTCGCACCTCAGATCAAGAGGAAAGGTTGCTTGTCAAGCTGACTAAGACTTAACAAATTCCAATTTGAATAAGTTGGCCGGACCCTACGGGCGGCCATCCCTGCAATGAAATGATTAAAAGCAATTTGTCAACAACTCGTCAGGCAATGTTAATTCCTATTCCTATCCCTTCATTCCCTCTTTTGGTCCTTTGCAAGAAGCACTTTTTTTGTCTTGGTTCATATTCATGGGGAATTAGGCAGATATTCTAATTCAATCGAATGAGCCACGAAACAGAGAACTTCATTGTCAGTCTTTTAGCATCTTCCATATGTGTGATGCATGTGCCCTGTTCAAATAGACTATTCTTGTCATTTAGTAGCATTCAAATGGTTTATCTTGGAAATCAAATTCCTGAGGATGATAATAGATTATTTTGGCTTAAAAAAAGGCCTTTTCGTTGCCACCCCTTACCTCTCAAGCTAGATTCTGGTGCACGCTGGTTCGAGTCCAGCTCGTATCGCTCTCGCAGCTCGCACTAAAACAACTTACATATCCCATGGAGTTGACGACAAAGAGAGACTCGACATTTGGGAAACAACTTACACATCCCATGGATGAATTGCTTGTCCCATTCCTTTACTCTTTCCCGGAAGTTGATAACTATTTATCTTCTGCTGGTCATCATCACCTTTGGAGCTTTGCAAGACCATTTCCTTTTGACTCGACGGGGAGCACCTCAGTAACGGGAATTGGGCTCTGCCTCTTGTGCGATGAAGTGGCTTTTTGCACTTTTTTTCGATTTGCTTGTCGTGAAAGTCTTTCCACTTCAAAGAGATAAAGTGACATGGTCGCAGAAAAGCGAATTTCATCCCCTCCCAGACAAAAAGGCGAGTGCCTAGCGTAAAAGGTTGATTTACTACGTAATCTACTAGCAGTAAACTTCTCTCCCTAATAGGCACTATGAATTGAATCCCATCATGGCCTATGTTAGGCCTTCCTTCTACTGCATATGAGTCAGATGAATCAAGGGTTCCTCTATTTTAAGGCGAGCTAAAGTACATCCACCCAAACCATCCAAAAGTGATGCGCATCGAAAAGAGGATTGTAGCTTCGAAGTCGCTACTCCCACTGGGGCAGGCAGTTAACTAGGGGAGGGAGCAGCTCATCCATCAGGAGTAGGAGTTCGCTTTAGGGACGGATTCAAAGCGAAGAAATTGGTTCATGCCATGACGATATATATGGAAGGGCTATTTTGTTGATGCATTCCTCTTGAGAATGAAGAAGAAGAGAGATCTGCTTTTTAATAAGAAAATTTGCTCACGTAGATCTTTTATTTTGCCAAAATTCATTGATTTCTCCGTATGAATTTACAATGGAAAAAGTCCTCTTCGTTGTAAGATTACTGAAGGAAAGGTTGGTCATAAATTGGGAGAATTTGCTTCTATACAAAAATGAAGGCCTTCGAGAACAAATATTGGATCGAGAATCAAAAGGGGGAAATAGTCAAGTCTAAGCGCATATGGCACGAAAAGGAAATCCAATTTCGGTCAGACTTGATCTGAATCATAGTTCAGATTCAAGTTCGTTTAGTGAGGGCGACCACGAAAGTCACCGAATGGCTCAGTCTTTTAGTTCTCCCAGATTAGAATATCAAAGGAGGACATTGCAGATACCCAGTGCGGACACGGCTTCTTCTAAGGCTAGAAGACTACTGGAAGACACCCAAGACTATAGCATGTTGTGAAAGAAGCACACCAGACGGGCGTGCTTTGACCGTGTCTCCGGGGCACAGTTGAATGTATATATCATGAACGCGAGGTGCAGGATACCAGGCTGAGAAACCCGGGCAACCATTCCCCTATGTGACAATCGCTAGCGCATCAAGGGCCCTGAGAATGAATAAGAAAACAAGTGCTAAGTTTTAGATCTGCAAATAAACCGAAAGGAAAGAAGAGACCTTTCTCGCTCAGCGCCTAAAGCGCACTATGCTCCAGTTCAATAAATGAGAGATTTTGGTAGAACCGGTGAACCACGCGTGCTGGTTAGATGCGTGGGACAGTGGGCTCGTAGTACCTACTAGAGCGGCTATGTAGTGGAAGGGAAGGAGCTTAAATCGACCCCCTGATTTTTTGCTTTGAATAAAGGAGTAAGGATATTAAACTCTCGAATGAGACTAAGCAGCTACCGACCATTCCGATATGCCTTTGACCTATTTTGATTAAGACCAAAAACCTATCTCTAAAGTGGAGCCTAGTTTAAGCTGTCAAACAAATGATGACTGAATTAAAGAAAAGTCAGTAGTATGGATATAGATGTAGTTTCGCTCAGTAAAGAGAGTTGTAGGATTCGTAAAACAGGAGAAGAGCATCTCAAAGTATGGGCCAAAGCATGTTGCGTTTTGACTTTCTCTCTTGGGACAACCATAGGTTGGGTTTGAGAGTAGTGTGATGGGTGACTATCCAGCACGGTTCAGAGAACACTTTTAGAATGCACTGGTGAATGGAAGCGCCCCCTATCAAGCACGAAGGAAGCGTCTCTTCCCACAGCGGAGTCACCATTGACTCTATTTATTATTATGGTAAATCATTGTATCAAGATGTCAATCTGAGATCTTATTTTGTTTTGATACGTCCACCTATGAGACTCACCTTTGTCTTTCATCTCGGTAGGTGTATTATTATACATTTTCCCAAAAGCACATTCATGCATTTCTTTCTTCCTCGTCGATTACGATGCCTAAAATGACGCAAAAAATGCAGACCCATAAAGGAGAAGGGCCGGTGGGGGCATTTTGTAAAGTCAGGCCAATTGAGTGTCTTCATTCAAGCGATGGTACAGAAGAAGAACGAAATGAAGTGAGAGACTGGGGGGCAGGGAAAAGTCTCCAATTGATTAGGCTCGACGCTCGGGAGAAGCAAAACAAAATCAGGATTTGGCCAAAAAAGAAGCAAGGCTATGGATACCATGACCGATCACAATCCATAAAGTAGAATCTTTCTAAATCACTTTGTGTCAGTGGGGCCTTCAAGCATCCTAAATATGCCGGGAATGAAAATGACATAGCCTTCCTGATAGAAAATGATGACTCCTTCAGAAAAACAAACTTCAAAAAGAGCTTTTTCCCAAATCAGTCCCGCTCCGATTGCCCGAAGAGTCATCTACTTAAAAGCACCCTCCCCATAGTCGTAGTTCTCTATCATTTCGTGGCACCAGGCGTGGTTGAACTATCTATGATGGGGGGGGCTAATGCACAGGGAAGAAGCTTAGATAAAAGAATACGTTCTTGCATCGCCTTTTTTTTAGAAAGCTCGACCAGCGAGAAAAAGTGTTTCGCCAAAGCCAAAAAGAGGGTGACCCACTTTATTTGCCAAGCCAATGATCTTCGCTTCGCGGGCACAACAAAAACCACCATCTCACTCTTTCTTTACTTCAGTGCTACCTTTTGTTTTCCAAGGGATGGTTTTGGGGTGTATAATAACCGTTTTTTTTAGGATGCCCGGGAAAAACTCCTAGGTCAATTAAGGAGAAAATATTGGAACCTCATGGGTAAGGATAAGGTAATGGAATTGATAGACAAATTCATAGACCTAAATAAGATAGGAGAATTGACAAGGGGAATAGAGATGATGATAGAGATCATACTGAGAAAGAGAATAATTCCATACGGGTACAACTATTATTTGAATGAAGTGCAAAAATTGCGATCTTTGTTGTATAATAGAACAAACACTAATACCTTAATTGAATCGGTCAAGATCAAATCTGTTTATCAAAGTGCTTCTTCGATTGCTCACGACATCTCTTTTCAACCAAGGAACAAGACAAGATCATTTCATTCCATTTTTAGTAAAATAGTTTAGGATATTCCATTAGTAATGAAAAAGGGGGTGGAGGGGATCCGTATATGTTGTTCAGGTCGTTTAGAAGGTGCAGAAATAGCTAGAACTAAATGTGGAAAGTATGGAAAAACATCTCGTAATTTATTTAACCAGAAAATCGATTATGCTCTTGCAGAAGTATCTACTCGTTACGGAATCTCAGGTGTCATAAGTGTGGATTTCTTTTAGTAAAAAAAAGTAGAGATAACCCATTTATGATTCTAGCCGAGAAGACTAATAAAAGGAAGGATCAATCATGTTTTATATTTCAGGAGCTAGATTAGTTGGCGATGAACAAGTTAGAATTGCCTCAACTAAAATTGATGGAATTGGCCCTAAAAAAGCCATTCAGGTTTTTTATCAATTAGGTATCAGTAGAAACATAAAGATAAAAGAATAAACTAAGTATCAAATTGACCAAATTGAACAAATGATAGGTCAAGATCATGTTGTTCGTTGGAAATTGAAAAGGGGAGAACGAGCAGACATCGAATGATTAATTTTGATTGATTGTTATCATAAAATTCATCATCACGATGGATCGCCCTTACATGGTCAACGAACTCATACTAATGCTAGGACTTGTCACAAGCTAATTCGGAAATAAAATCAGTCTACCGAAATCCCTTGGTACTTGTCTGATCAATCACACTGATAGCTTCAATAGTTCACTAAAATTTGTGTCAATTATCATGATAGCTCTTCAAATCCTATTCAGTCTGATTAGATATGTCATTGAAACAAAGTGATTCCATTCTCTCTCTTTTTTTTGGGATTCCGAGGATGAGCGACCCAATCCTAAAATCATTTATGAGGAGCCGAACGACGAAGCCTCCTCCTCAGATGAAGATGTCTCTGACGCTACTCTCCTGGCTAGAAGCACTTTTTCTATTGTGATTTTTTTGGCAAGTTAGGTCAGGAGGGACCAAAGAGATATGCTTTCTATTAGTCAAAAGTAGATATTGCCCCCTATGCTCCCACGGTCCGCTTACCGAGGAATAGAAAGGAAGGACCCGGGGCTCGAGCAAGTTGGGTTGGGGTATAGAGCCGTAAGCACAGTGGGGGGTGATAGAGGACGTGCTCTTACGGTTCATAGAAGGATATGAAAAAGTACTTTTTTGTTGGGAACTTTCACTCCTCTATATTCGAAATATGCCTCTCTAGGAGCATTACGATCTACAACTCAAATGTTCCCTTATGAAGTCTCTATTGGTCTTATTCTTATTGTGCGCCTTGTGAGCGCATTTGGATCCACGAAGGCAATCACTCGAATGTTCCCCTAACCCAACCTGAGAATGGACCGGAGGGAACCGCAACATGGGGAATGTCTGTGTCTTATCGCAAGGCTCATTTTTCGTTGTGGGTCATAAGGCGGGCTGCTTTATCTGATCAAGGGCCGGGGAACAAGGGTCCTTGTACTATCTAGGTGTAAAGAAACCTGGAGGTGACTGCAATGAGGATAAATCTCACTCACCGGCCTAAATGACGAGCAAACACTCGAACGTGAGAGTAATGGATCACCCAACGAATGGACAAGCTCAAAGTGGGTAGGGAGGCCAGAACCATGCTTTCAGAGACCTAACCTAACCCAATCTGAATCTTATCTGAACTTTGAGAATAACTGACTAAGCCATTCCATAAGGGGTCATTCTTTTAGGTTGGGTGACAGATCGGCCAGAGGACTACTCCGGGATATAAACCAGGGTAACAAAAGTGGAGCATACGATGATGCCGCCCATTTTCATTTAGTTGAAGCCACCGGTAGAGAAAAGGGATGTAGGTGATGGCGCGTTCTGCTTCTTATCTAGAGAGGGGGCATTCAGACACTTGACTAACAAGAGAGGACGAGTTAAAAGGAGGCTTGACAATAAGGGATAGGGACTGAAAATTCACTCGACCATAAGCGAGAGGGAAGAGGTTACGAGCCTTTCTATTGGTTCTTGCGTGGTAGCTAGTATAGATGATGAAAGGCGGGCCGCTTTTTCTGGACCTATTCTCTTAATAGGCGGCAAACTGAAATAGGAAGGGGGCCGAGCTGACTGATGAGTGCCTTTTTAGACTTTATTTAAAAGTCTCTCATGTGGAGCTAACATGGCAGGCTACATACAAGTATATCCAAATCAAGATGAGATGGGACGTTCAGAGGCCGCAGCGGGACTACCATTTGAAAGCCTGCCCCCAATTTCTAACATAGAAAGAGATTCCCAGATAGTAGTAGTCTCTATGTGAATCTCTTCCCGACCATACAGGACGAATCGGGGAACCACTTGGGATGGGAATATCTCAGCCCACATGCATAATTAGATAAAAGTACTCCAATCGCCTCTGATGATTGGTTTGTCAACCACGCTTTCTCTCCCTCAAAATAATGCTTCTCACCAAATGCCCTTCCTTGGGTTGGGGCAACACAACAATGAGTAGTTTGCTCTAGGACCCCACCCCCTCGAGAGCAAAAAGGCAGCCCAGATGGAGCTGGGAGCAAACCTAGACTTTCCTGGGGCTTGCCTTACCTCAACATCTATATAAATAAAGGGTGGGCGCCGAAAAGGAACCAGTTTTGCCTCTGAAAGAAAGCTTTGCTTGGTAGGCGCTGCCTACTCACTTCGACAATGCGCTGAACACAAAAGGTGCAGTTCCGCCACCTTCTACCATTTTGAGTCACAGGCAGCGCCTCGGAAAGCACGGACGAGCCATATATAGGGAAACTTGCACATGTGGTTCTCGCCGGGGACCCTGGTATACTGTACTAATATGTGTAGGTTCCGGTAATTCGAGTGAGATTGTCATTGCGCAAAAGCAGATATGGTCCGATATTCCCTTATTCCCTATATTGGTTATGTTATTTATATCTCATCTAGCAAAAACTAATCGAGCACCATTTGATCTCCCAGAAGTGGAAGCGGAATCAGTTGCAGGCTATAATGTAGAATATACACGGGATGCGATCCTTAATAGTTCACTTTTGGCGGAAGCCAATGTCCCGGGTCTTGGGGACTCATTCTGATTAAAAAAAGGGGCGGGTCTTTACCAACATCCAAATATTCGATTTTAGGGAAAAGGTGAGCGCCTAGTAAGATAAGGTGTGTAGCAACAACTTTCGTGCAGCTGTTGCGCCCTTTCTTCTTAGGGCATCCCTTTGATTGCTTGTTAGCGCTTGACTAAAGAAAGAGCCTTTCTTGCTTGTTTAGTAAAGTCTCATTTTTTGATAGGAGTAGGTTCTTGCTAGGGCAGGGCACTTTTCATTCTTCATTCGAAACTAACAAGTGTCGGGTCGGGGATTTCTTCCTTGATATCAAAAAGAGAGTTGGGTAAAGCAAACTCTCTCCTTGGAGGAGCACGGGTTTAGTCAAGTATAACCAGGTTGAGCTGCTTGATGCTCCAATAGAAAACAAATCAGTGAGGCCATACTGGTACGACTGAATATACATTAGAAAGGTCAATCCCTCCCCTACGAGACCAAAACAACTGGGCCAAACTTCTAAACTGCCCGCTTCCATAGAATAATATCTTGGCAACATAGACCTAAGTGGTCATATTGGATCCTTGGGAACCATCACAAGTACGGTCGACCTATATATATTTGAACGAAAATGCCATGTTGTCCAGCGGAGGATAGAAGAAGGTGACTCGCGCAGACAGCTGAGTACTTTTCAATATCAAAGAATAGAAAAACCAATCCAGCTGGCTAGTCAATCTGAGAGATCTTATCGTCCGCGAAACCGAAGATGGACAACCACGGTCCCGGCCTTACTAGCACCGGAGGTGTACTAGTCAATGAACACACGAAACCAACTTTCTTT
>JAOTQJ010000005.1:44336-71540 GCA_025642045.1 Solanum sejunctum
AGATGGACAACCACGGTCCCGGCCTTACTAGCACCGGAGGTGTACTAGTCAATGAACACACGAAACCAACTTTCTTTCATGACATCTTGTTGATATTGATTGAGTTGGAGGCACTTTTGCTAACTAAATCCATCCATAAACCTAGACCGCGGTAACCTTCGTAACCAAAGCATCATGACAACATCCAAAGGTGACCTTTGGGTTCTTAAGTAGGGGGGCAAGGAGGAGCACATAGGAATGTTGACCACTATATAAGCCACTAGTGACTGAGAGAAAGTGAGCAACACCTTATATAGGTTAGGCGGAGCTTAAATAAGTAAGCCACTATCAGAGAAAGCCATTGCGCGCTAGCCTAGCTAGCTAACATTTTTCAGCTGACTGTTATGTTAGTTGTAGCACGCCTTCCCTCCTTTTCTCACTTTGGAAAGCTTTTTCCATATTTGCTTATGATGACCTGGTCGAGAGAGTATGATACATCGGTGTAAAATCTTTTTGTTTTTCTTTGAGCATGGTTTACTTGACCGAAGGGTGCAGTAGAACTTGATGGAGAGGAATAAATACCCGGTCTATAATTTTGACAAAAGGAGGACCACTATTGGGAAATATCTTCTTGGTTGTCATCAAATAAGTTGACATCCGGGGCTTCCTCTTTCCCTTTAAAATCAAAGAGGTGAAGTCCATCCTAAAGTTCCAAACCTACATCCAACACCAGAGGTTCCTGATGAGAAGAAATTGTAAGGAGGTCAAAGAAAGCCTTAAGAAAGATGTCAAGACCCTCTTTGACTTTGATATATAACACATAAAGGGGGATCAAAGTCCTCGACCTTATTTCCTAGCAATTGAGCAATGTTGTTCTAGGTGGAAAGATGCTTGCATCACCTGACCGAGTCAGTTTATTTATGAAAGTCTGAAGGTAGGGTTGTGACTACATATAACTCTGTCTTGGGTCCGCCCTAGCTCTCGACATGCAGTTAGCTTAAAACATGTTCAGGGATTCATTATCATTCAAAGGCTAAGAGAAAAATGAGACTGCAACATCCATCTCATCCAACAGCTCCAGTCCAGAAGGACTTCCAGATCATCAAAATCAGATTGGATGTGGTCGACCTTTTCAAACGAAGACTCTGCTTTTTGCTGTGGATGATCCAGTCGGTGACACCAAATCAGACTTCAATCTATGCTTTATTTCTGTCCTCCCAGGGCATACCAAATCAAGGATTTGGCCAGGAATGCACTGCTTTGCTAAAGTGAAGAGGCGGGGTGGACACACTCGCAAGGAAATTCATCTCAAAATCAGCGAGTTGCCTAAAACCTCCCTTGTTGTCTTGCTGGCTTTCGGATAAGAAAGACTAGTCACTTTAACCTACTTTCCTAACTTTAGTTGCCTTAAGGCCTGTCTTTCTTTCAAAACCTTGTTACTTTTCAGCTGTCTTTTCGCCTGAGGCTTTTGGACAAGACTACTCACTCCAGTAGGTTAGTAAGCTGCCTCTTCTGCTTTCAAGCAAGGGTAGCTCTGAAGAGAGAGTTGAGCGGAACCAGGCATAAGGAGCAACAATCTCTATTGAGTGTTCACCCGCTAGGGGAACGTCAGGAGGGGGACATGCTCTATGTCCACTGATTCTGTTTAGTACAGTATAGGAAGCCCTTGTTTGAGTATGAGCCTCTATAATGCCATTCATTTTGCAATAAGCAAGTTTTCCATATAGATGTTTTATCTACTTAGAGCGAGAATGCATCCAAAAATTCGAGAAGAGTGCTCGACCTTGGTTGAAACAATTATAGTTGTCAATGGACCAATTTCACAAGTAGAGCACTTTCTCCAATGTGCGGAAATAGAGATGCCACTTTCAATGATGGACACCAGCCCTTGTGTTAAAGTAGCATCAACTTTCGCTTGGAAACCGGCAAGTTTTGAGTTTCAAAATAAGTGGTACCCTTTCTTTAGAGTCCGGTAGGTCAATTAGGTTGCTTCAATCTCTTCCTTATCTGTTGCTGTTACCAACTTAGCTGCTCGACGCTACTATTGATAGTACACAAAAACGATGATGAAATAGGGTCTACTCTTGATTTTTTGGGAGAGTATGCCAATATGATCCAACAGATAAGCAGATCTTGAGCCTGTATGAGTGCCATCCTCTCTTTCTTATCACTTGGGAAAAAGGAGGAAGATGACTTTAATCTCTTGTTTTGGAGAAATAAGTGGCTCACGTGGAAAGATTTTCTCAACCAAGATCTGACTCCCCTCGTGTAGGAGTTCAAGCAACCGAGCGGAAGTAGGTTTCTCTCTTTCAATTCGAACAAAGAAAGCACTCAAAAATGAAAGTTAGATAAAGAAGTGTTAGTAAGAACTAGCACTAGACTGATTCCCCCCTTTCTTTTCGACTTTTTCTCTCTCCTTTTGTTTGTGCTTCCACCCGGGCTTTTCATTCTCTTTTATAGAGACCCGAGGTTATTATATATAATAATAAATGTCGAAAGGTGAGGGTGAGGTACTTTCCCCGGCATACGAAAAGCAAATCAAGGATGACGGCTTTCAAAAGATGAGTAAGGGCCTTGTCACATTTGCTAAGATTAAACTCGCCTGCCTTAGGAAAAGGCCAAAAGTAAGGAACGGGGAGGAGCTAGCTTGAGGGGCAGAATCTAGTAGAATCTTTTTGATGTTGTTGACTCGATTATAACTGGAAGTTCAAGAATAGGTGGATTGCTCGTGACGGGATTGCATGAATGATTCTTGGATTTGAATCTCCAAATTTAGCTTTCCTTACCATTTGCTTGCCTCTGAAGAATCGACACAACGAAGATAACTTGAAAAAGGCATCCCATTAGTGAAGCAAATTCAATGAATCAACAACTGGCGGCACCCCCGTCTGGTCTATGTCATTGTCTTACCTGCTTTCCTGTAGCCTACTTAAGCCTAGAGGAGAATTCTTGTGGTCAACTTCTATTCTATATTCCTATCCGAGTCTATCTTTCAGAGAGAACCTAGCCCTTCCATGGTACCCACCTTCAAACAAACTTATACTAATTAGAATGTTGTAAATATTTCCTTCTTGATCTCTCCTAACTCAGTGTACTCTTAAGCCTTTCACAAAGGGAATTCATGCACGCAGTTCATGGATAGTATAAACATTAGGCTCCGGTTTGCCCTGCCTTTGTCTAATTCCAAAGAGTTGAAAGTCGATTTTAGACTTCAATAAGTTTCCCTCAATGAAAGCATGTATTTCTGCCTTGCAGTAGTTATTAGGTGAAGGGACAGAGATATCCTCTTTCTACCAGACTTGTCTCATTAATGTGAAAACTGGCAAGCATGAGGAGAAGGGTGTGGAAGCAGATTGATCACCGGGCAGTTCGTGAAGGTTTGAAAAAAGCAATTCTTCAACATAAAAAAAACATAAACAAAAGTGGATTTGCTCATTAAAGAGTCAAAAATTCTCTATTTCATTTCTTTGATTCAGACTTCCTCCGTTCGTGATACCCTTTGGAGCATCACTCACTCAACCTTAAAGGGTAAGACGAGCAGTTTTTAATATTAATGCAGGCAAGGTGACGTCAGATTGTTTTCGCATATAGAAAATGTTTTGGGATCTCTACTAAAACAAAGAATTCACCACTTTCCCGTCTATATGAAATATGAATAAGAGCCTTATATTTCATTCTTCTTTCTCTCATTCCTTTCTACTATACTAGAAAGAGTTCGACCCTTTAATCATCCGGCCAGGATTGATAGCCGTTCGACCTGAGGAAAGTGCGGTCAGATTCAGAATCCCTAATGTCTTATTATTTACCTTTGCTTTGAGGGACAAGCACCGCATCTAGGTAAGCGGCATCTAATTGAATTGATTCACCAGATCTTCCATTTGTGAAAATGGAAGAGATGTCTGTTAATGTCGGCTTCATTCAAGCAACAAAGAAAGAAAGTTTAGCTAACATAGGGATGGAAAGACATGGATTTTGCCCAGCTGTTCTCAGATAAATTACCATTCAATCTTTAATGGAATAGGGAACAGGCAGAGTTGCGGCTATCTGGAATGGGCGATAACCTATGACTAAAGGCGCCGACTATCTATGAATGACATGGATTGGAATGCCAATCGATGAGATGAGCCTATGAAAGATTGAAAGTTAAGACTAGCATCCTCACTTACCCAACGAAATTAAGTTGATGGAGCAGTCAGTGCCCTTGACTTATTCTCTTCGGTATCGCCTTCTCTCATCATTAAAGACGCCGCAAGGCACTCGACTAGAAGTAGTGGATGTTAGGCACACAAGGAAGACTCTGAATATGCGCTAGCACTAGCCCTGGGCATGGATTCTACTTTGATTGAAGGAACGGGACAAAAGAGATCCAGAACCATATGCTTTACACATTCAGTCTGAACTTATCTGCGCTATTGCACGATCATGGCTATACTGTATTAGATTAGTTATCCATCTCCCCTGCCCAGTTAGAACATTCTAGTCTGTAACAACACAACCCAAAAGGAAGCCATTCCTAATAAGAAGTTTCCTGGTGAAAGCTGCTACGCCCTTACTTTGCTCTTTCTCGCCTAACTGAGAAAGTAACTTCCTGCCTTCGTGCCTGTACTCCAACTCAGTAGCTCATTTCAGACAAGCGAGTGAATTTCAAGCTGGAAGGTAAAAAAGCAAAGTCAGCAACCAACTCTGGTACTAGCAAATAGCGAGTGCTTATCCGGTCCCTTTCAATCAAATCCTATTCCAAATAGGGATGTCAATTCGGCATCATACATCTCGGCTGTTTTCCACTTTATCTCCTTCTCAATTGGTATGGCTCTTAGAGAAAAGTGGATCCAGGTTGCTTTCCCAACCCAATGGATCATAATATTGGGGCAACAGCCGAACCACGTTTAGTCACCCCTGCCAATGGAACTATTCTTCTCTTCCGCGAGTGAGTAGGTGGGTACACTGAACACCAACTCCGTCTTAATGAAGAAAGGGATAAGCAAGGAGACCTGTGAACTTGGATAACCTTATGGCATACCGTCGAATCTAGAATGAAAAAAGTCCTATTCGTGTTCCAGCCTCACAACCCAAAGTGGGTTGGTCAGAAGTCAGTCTTATTTGGTCAACATTGGGTCTCAACATTTTCTTGATCGTCCCTCCGGTCCCCAAACATCCAACCCTCACTAGGCCGCTGGCATTGCTCTACGAGAAGGACGTCTCATTTGGCTTTCAGATTTCTTTCCTAAATTTGAGAATTTTCCTAGATTTATTATTTTGAATCCATAACTTATGAACGAGACTCCATCCAAATCTTCCACTCCTTGAGTCGCTGACTGTTTGGCGGAGAGGTACGAAGTAACTCGATTGAAAGGAGAGGAGAGAAAAGTCTTTTACAATAGATAATTTATGGCCCGGGTGGTGTGAAGGGGAAGAGAAAGCTAAGCCACTTGACTGCGCCAAAATGCTAGAAATATATGATATCTCACCCTAGTTGAATTCTAAACATTTATTAATGAAACTTCGAAAGTCGAATTGCTTTAAGAATTAAACTGCAAAAAAGTCACTAATTCCACTTTTGAATTAAACAAAAAATTAATGAGCAAATCAAGTTAAGAATAAAACTGAATGTTGGGTTGTCAATTCTTTATTTTGTTTGTTTAATTCAACTTTTTCATTCAAGTCTTCCACTTATTAATGAAAGTATTCCTCTGAACGCCCGGGTGAGATATTCGATATGGGATTTCAACAAAACATTCGGCCGGCAATTTGATATTTGAATTCAGCAAAGTAATTAATGAAACTTATTAATGAAAGTATTCCATTGAAAGCTTTGAATCATTGCTTTAAGAATGAAACTATTAAACTATTCCACTGCTTTTCATTTCTCTCTGCGATTGTCTTTCCTGTAGTTGGACCGTACTTTTGCTTCGCACCTCTGCTTTGTATGCAAAATAAGGAATAAGGGTTTAATAAGGAGATCTCTTAATTTATTGATCAAGGAACAGTGCTTTCAAACATTACTTGCGAGAATCTCTCACCTGCTGAAAGGATAGTAAGAAGGGGGGTTCGGGTGTGCTTTTTCTTCCTTTCGGTTCAGGAGCTTAGGCCTAAGCGATAGTAGTTTCCTAGTTAGAGTTGGCACACATAGGCTCAATATCAGAGGGTGGTTGGCGCATTCGGTAAAGCATTCCGCTAGCTGGCACATAGCAAGCAAGAAAGCTCAAAGCTAGCAGTAAGGTCCGGCGTAGGAGCATTAGGGTAGGCGATGGCATTGCTCGTATTCACGGTCTTGATGAAGTAATGGCGGGTGAATTAGTAGAATTTTTTAAGGGTACAGTAGGCATTGGTCTGAATTTGGAATCAAGTAATGTTGGTGTTGTATTAATGGGCAATGGTTTGTTGATACAAGATGGAAGTTCTGGAAAAGCAACCGGAAGAATTGCTCCGATACCCATGAGTAAGGCTTATTTGGGTCATGTTGTAAATGCCTTGGCTAAACCTATTGATGGTAGAGGTGAAATTTCAACTTTTGAATTTCAATTAATTGAATCTGCCACCCCGGGTATTATTTCGTGTCGTTCCGTATGTGAGCCTCTTCAAACCGGGCTTATTGCTATTGATTTGATGATCCCTATAGCACATGGTCAACAAGAATTAATTATTGGGGATAGATAGACCGATAAAATAGCAGTAACAACAGATACGATTCTCAATCAACAAGGTCAAAATTGAATATATGTTTATGTAGCTATTGAGAAACCTTTTATGTGGCCCAGCTAGTAACTACTTTATAGGAAAGGGGGGCGATAGAATACACTATTATGGTAGCCTAAACTAGGATTCCCCAGCTACATTACAATATCTTGCTCCTTATACAGGAGCAGCTCTGGCTGAATATTTTATGTATCATGAACGACACACTTTAATCATTTATGATGATCTCTCCAAACAAGCACAAGCTTATCACCAAATCTCTCTTCTATTATGAAGACCGCCCCGTGATGAAGCTTATCTAGGGGATGTATTTTATTTGCATTCACGCCTTTTGGAAATAGCTACTAAATTAAGTTCTAGTTTAGGTGAAGGTTGTTAAAATAAATTACCAATAGTTGAAACTCAATCCGGAGATGTTTTGGCTTATATTCAAACTAATGTAATTTCCATTACTGATGGACAAATCTTTTTATCTGCCGGCCTATTCAATTCTGGAATTAGACCTGCTATTAATGTGGGTATCTCTGTTTCTCGAGTGGGGTCCACAGCTCAAATAAAAGCCATGAAACAAGTAGCTAGGAAATTCTAATTTGAACTAGCACAATTCACAGAATTATCAGCCTTTGCATAATTTGATTCTGATCTTGATAAAGCTACTCAGAATCAATTAGCAAGAGGTCAATGATTACGTGAATTGGTTAAACAATCCCAATAAGCTCCTCTCACAGTGGAAGAGCAGATAATGACTATTTATACCAGAACAAATGGCTATCTTGATTCATTAGAAGTTGGACAGGTAAGGAAATTTCTTGTTGAAGAGGGAGTCGAGTTGCTTTTTTAATTGAACTTAAACAAAGTAATTAATTCATGAAACTATGAAACTGAAAGCTTTTCATCATTGCTTTTCTAATTTGACTATGAAGCTAAATGCAATTCCACTATGCAACTGAAGAATGAAACGTCGAAAGCATTTCTGATAATCAAGTGAAGAATGAAACTATTAAACTAAAGAATGCAACTATGAAACTGAATAATGAAAGTATGCAACTTAATGCAGGGTGTTATCTATTAGATTGAAACAAAGTATTTGCGTAATTAATTAAGGGTGAGATATAATATATTCTATTTCAACAAAGTAATGAAACTATTCGACTTATAAAATCCACTATGCAACTTACTAATGAAACTATTCCACTTTTGAATTCGACTATGAAACTTTTGAATGAAAGTCTTCCACTTTGAGATTTAAACTATGAAACTGAACGCAGGGTGAGAAATAAGATATTAAGTTTGACACCCTTAGGTTGGGTGGTGGAGTGAGTGATGCCCCGAAGGGTATCACGAACGGAGGATAGCACTTTCTTAGCTTTCTCTTCCCCCCTTCTTCCGCTCCTGCATCTATTCAATACTGTTTCATTCCACTCCTTTCAAATTATCTTTCTCTTTGACCGAGCTTAGACTCTTCAAGCCTTGTTCGGTTGTTCAGAGATTTTAGGGGTTGCCGCTTCTTGCGGTAGAACAAGGCACCTATGTGGTCGGTTCGACTCCCAGGAGTGCATATTGCCAATCTAATTGGTACTTTCCTTTTATTGATTTTTAGTTCTTGCTATCCATTACGGATTCTTTAGCGATGTCAAGCCATTAGGCAGTAGTAAGGGAACGACTTTCTCGGTATTCATTCTTGAGCTAGTGGCTGAGAGTAAGGGCTAGTGATCAATAAAATCAGACTAGTGGGGCATCTTGCTTTTCGTAGAAAGCAACTCTCTTTAGAAAGCTCTTTCTTTAGGGAAGAGTCGTTCCTCTCCTTTTAGGAGAGCTACTTCGTTCCTCTTGTTCCTATTCTGATCTGATCCTAAACTCCAGAATCAGTCTTTCGGGCTCTGTAGAGTGTTAGAATGCGTCTTCTGGTCTGAATGTAGGTTACATCCGATTCATTAAATGTTGGTTTCTCAGTAAGAAAATTGTTGTCTGCTGGGATCTTGTCCATGAAAGAAAGACCTTGTCCATTTTAGAGAAAAGGATCCTTCCTTGAAAGAATAGCAAATAAAGAGTCAATTGCTTATTAGGTAGCAAACAGGAAAAGCAAACAAAAGTGGGAGCCTTCTCGGTCAATCCTTTCTAAGGAGCTTAGCTTCCCAACCATTGAACTTAACAACCCGGTGAATCCTCTTCCATCAATAGCTCTCTCGCTTTCCACGGGGAACTACTTTTCATAGGCTGATCTGATTTAGGCTTCTATGCCTAGGAATACCCTTTCTTTCTTCTAGCTAGGATGGGGACAGAGGTCTTCCATTACTCATTTGTCCTATCCCTGCCGTGAAATAAAAAATCCTTCTATTAGTATACCCACCACTCCTTTACTCAACAGCCCCTCGACTTCCACTTCAGGTTCGAGGAGCTCAAGCAGCGGGACTTGAGTCTCAGTGGAACATTCCCTTTTATTCTCTATCCTTTCCCTCATCACCCAGGTCTTTTCTCCATTTTGCTTAGTTGGGCGAGCGTAGGTACCCTCGAGCGGTGGATGAGCAGTGATCTTAGTAGTAGCAAGGGTCGAATTTAGAAGGCTGGCCAAAATTGTGTCCTACCGAGCAGACGAGATCGGCTCGATGACCGCAGGCTTGCATGGAGGCGGCATTGCGACCGCGGGCTTGGACGTCACTCCCATGCCTATTGTGACTGTAATGGCTGAGGTTGGATCTGCTCGTCGGTTGTGCTGCATGAACCTCTTTTTGAGGTGATTGTCGCGCGTCCTTCCCATGCTCCGTGACAACGGCGGTGTCCTAAAAAAGAGGGTGGATATAATTCAGCTTGACCAATGGGAGAGGGAATTGCTCATTTGAGAGAGATTTAGACAATTCTATTCTCTTACAAATGGGGTTGCAGTGCGCTTTCCACAGATTATATACTCTCGCGGCTTTCCCTAAGCCTCACCAAACTTGTTGATTGAAATTTCCAAAAGGTTAGGAGACTATCTGATGACCTGCGTCCATTCACAGGTGATGGTAAATCAACCGGTGCCATTATGAAGTCAGTCCCTTTAAAACCACCTAAAATCCAATGATCAAATTGAATAGAGGTAGTAGGATCAAACAAAAAACCTTGGAGTAGTTGAGAGATCCCACCCTGCCCTCATGTCATAACATTTCCAAATTAGGTCAAATCGGACCAATAACGGGTCCTCCTTAGAACTTTCAGAGAGTTCCTACACACAGGGGCATCCATTAGTTGATGGAGAGACACATCCTCGGCCATACGAATGGTATGGTACCACGAGACCATTTGAGCCACTGTTTCATCCAATTATAGATGACAGTTCTCTCTAGGATTTCACGCTCACCATCAAACACCAACTCAAATGGGAAGAGTACGATCTCCTTGGGTTTGAAACTCCTAAGGAAATAGTCAACCAGCTTTCCCTTGAGGTAAGGATTTCCTAATTTCATCCGATCAATCCAAAAGTCTAAAGGTAGTTGACTTGACCCATATGGCTTCTTAGCACCCGCCTTTAACTTTTCCCAGCGACGAGACTGAGTATGTTTTAGATGAGCCCGAACTCTGTATCCTGCTCCACCAAGCCTCTAAAGTACAAATATATTAATATTATACTTAGACACCAGGGAACAAAGACCAACAGTTGAACGACAGTATGTTAATGCCCTCAGGGAAATGGGTGATAAGTCGACTTGCATTGACTTCATCCAAAACCTTTTGGCGAACTCAATGGTACCATTCTCCGACATAATAGACTTAGTCAGAGATATGGCCACACTGACTCTATCTAATAACATATGGTAATGCTGAGCAATGCCTGCATCGGTGATCAAGATATCATCACGTAGCAGGGCGTAGTCCTCGAATGGGGTGGTTCTATATAGGTATGCCTTCAAATATGCCAACCACACAATATAGTGATGGGAAAGGGCGAAGAAGGACCATGAACTATAGTAGCCTAACAGCTGTCCAGACAAAAAGGCCACCTCATACAACTTCGTGGTTAAAGGTTTCTTTACCCAGAAGGTGTTGTGGCCCAAGGAACTGTTGACTATTGAGGATGCCATTCTCTAGCCAAATATCATAGATACAAGGGTTAAAATGACACTCAACGGCCAATGATCTATGGTAGATTGAATATCGAAAGAAAAACATTCATTTTTCTTTTTCTCTCGAAGTAGTTTTAACGGTTGTTATTGCTCGAACGTCCCATCCGTAGGAATATGAAATAAGATGCTCATGGCCCGCTTATGCACTGGATAGAGGAGTCTCTCCTTAATGTAATTACATATTGCAAAGATCCTCCTCTTACCATCGCCCTTAATCACCTGAGCAAGCCGACCTGTTGTCAATTGTACCTTTGAATAAGCTCGAGTAATCAAATGACTAAACTGGGGTCCAAGGCACCTCTGTTAATACTCGAGAGACCAATTGGTAAACCTGGTACGATTAGGATCCAAAGGGAACATGACCCAAGTGATCTTTCGCATATTTTCCACACACCTCATCAACTCGATCTTCCACCTTCCACCCAAAGGATCAGATGAAAGAATCTTGAAATGGGGTACTTTTCCAGGTGGGCTCCCACTGAATCCCTAGTTCCAAGGGGATGTTGCGCAAGAAGGGTAGATAGATAGGTTGAAGATCATAGAAGGAGTCCTTAATCTCCCCTAGGACATCTAGGACACTACCAATATCCTAGTGAGGAGAGGTAATTGACTTCAATGTCTCCTTAGTTACCTTTGGAGCACTTAAAACCAACTTAGCCAAGCCAAACCAGGATAGGTGCATCTGAACCAACCTATCCCCTCGGTCAGACCGTGCCCTTGCATATTTACGCAAGACAGCAGGTCTGATCCGGGGAATCCCGCATCTTGTCAAGGAAATTGGAATGGACAAAGGATCACTCTTAACATAGTTTCCAGCGTAAAACTGCTGAGGAGAAATTGCGCATTGCAAAAAATATAGTACGATAAAGAGATAACCCAATCTCCGTTTCATGGCCTGAACATGATGACAAAAAGAGCATCCCGCAAGGGCAACCTCTTTGGTCATGGACGCAGTGGCACCTAAAGGAACTCGAAAGAGAAGCGCCTTTAGTTGTCTAATCTATTCAAACAGACCACGCCAGGAAATTTTAGAGCACCTTTCACACTACATAATTGTGAAAACATCATAATAAGTAGTTGCATTGATTGGAAACCCGTAAATTTTTCGCTCTCCTTTTTGGACCAAACGAATCGATCTCATGGGAAGGCGCCTGATGTTCCAAACCAGGAATCTATTATACCATTGTATAGGTAGGGATAGATCAAATATTACAATGGTATATTATGAAAGAGTATATATATGAAATTGAAAATAACATATTCTTTTCGTAACCTCCATTGGTGCTCTTGTTTGACACCATATAAGTATCCATTATTAAGAAGTAAGTTACCATCCATGACTAGTACACTAAACAAACTAGATCATGTCTAATCAAAGATAGTCTAACATGATCGGATACCTACAAAAGGGTTTGGAAACCATGAGCTGGGGCCTTTGACAAGCCCTAGATAATGCCAAGAGACTGTCTCTTTGGCTTCTCTTACAAAGCCGATTCTGGAGTAGCCTTACTGGCCTAGCTGATTGGATGTCCTACATCTACTGTAAAGTCTCTTGTATATTCATATATGAATCAGACGGTAAGCTCATTTAAAGATAGGATAAGATGGATGTATGCCTCTCAATCAGACCACATTGCATATTCTAGTACAAAGTATGCAGTAGATTGGCAATTCCGCTAAGATGATAGAATCAAGGACAAGCTTTTCTATCTACGGTTTCTGGTGGTACGTTCTGGATTCCATCTAGGATAGCCTCCACATAGAATTCACTAAAAAAGGGCAAAAATGGTTGCCAACAATAGGGAAACTTGCACGATTGAAAGAGAAAGATTGATTAAGCTATAACTTGCCTTACTGTCTGAGTGGAAAGGATTGCGCAAAACACTCTACAATCTGTAGTTAGGAAAATGGAAAGAGCTAGGAATTGAAACTAAAGAGGACTGGTCTTGTCATGTTTAAGTCATATTTCACACAAAATACCATATCAGTCAGACCGCCTCTTGCCGCTATGAATAATTTGAAGCCGCAGTATAAGTCTGTTTGCACTTTGAAGTAGTAGAAAAAAACCAAAAGCAAATAGAATGAATTGGGGACGCCTTTTATGGGAAACCAAGAGCAGCCTCTGGTAATGCAATCTATTTGAATCCTTCAGCAGATTGAAGGAAATGGTTTATTAGTTATGCTCTATCAAAGTATGCAAATTCCGCATTGAGATCTAATCTTTTTGACTCCGTAAATGAAGCGTTTTTTTTTCCTTGATGATCTAGAAAGTGAAGATAATTTTGATTTGGGTTTCACACCAATTCATTCTCATAAAAATCAAGCAATTATGAATTGGTGCCTAGCGCTTTTATCAAGGCAAGTGAATCAAAAGGTTGTTCATCCCATGGAAGACGATTACTTCTATTGGCTCGAGCAAGGGGAAAGACTCTAAGGAATAGGACAAGTTACCCTAAGGCGAATCAGTTCTTGACCATTCATTCTTTAATATAGGCTATTTACTATTTAAAGGGAATACCCTCCATATGCCATAGTCGAAAGTAATATGCCCCGAATAGTCTGCAATTAAGAGATATGATTCTCAGGGGATCTCTTTAGCATCATAGCGCAAGTAGCTTACCCTATTGCCCTGGAACTAGTATCGGCAAGTGACATATTCTAATAATCAAATGCCCTTGTTGAGATATAAAATAGTAAACAAAAAAGAGTAGTTGACCCGAGATCGCCAACCCGCATCGTTCTCAACAATGAGAAATGTTCAGAGTTATGAGAGATCCCATTCCTTAAGAAAAACAGTTGGATAGGGAGCCTTCCATCCAATTGGTCCTAGTCTACCAAGAGGGCTTAAAAGCGCCTAAGGATTTTCTGCCATAGGTTTTCATTAAGTTAGATAGTTGTTTTAACACTAGTAGTCTCGTTAGGCAGTCCCATGACAGAAGTTATCTAGAAACAGCACTGATTTTGCTTTCATAAGATTTGCACCTTTTCTTAGTAAAGCGGCCCTGGACTTCACCATCCAATAACACCTTAGAAAGCGAACCGAAGCCCTATCCTCATGATTAACAACACAACTTGAAAGGAAGCCATTCCTAATGCCATCTGATGTCATAGAATCTCCCCCTCTCATAGACAAGAGTTCTGAAGAAGAAAGAAGCAGCCCCAGGCTTTAGCCAAAGACAAATCCTGCTAGCACTTGTTTTCATCTTCGATAGGAAAATGGATTTTCTTTCTTATATTATAGTATACGAAAGACTTGCTCATGCAATTCAAATCAAGAGTGACTTGCCTTAGCATTTATGTTTGACTTTCGCGGGGACTATTATTATTGGATCGATAATCTACCATTCGGCTGAGGGATGATATAACCTATTACGTTCTGAGAGGTCACTAGGAGATTCTACTTGATCTTCTCTAGCGATTTCGCTGTGTTCTCTCCTTCCTTCTAGTCTAATCTAGTTAATAGCCATCCTTCACTATCTAGAAATTGGTGCGCCCAAACATCTCTTCTCGGACAAGGGGAACGTAAAGACTTCACAACCAACAGAGGGAGCCAGTCCTTCTATCTTAACCCGTGATAACAAGCTATGCAACAGAGAAAGATTGGGAAATAGAAAGGGGTTGGCATACTTAGTAGCTATAGTTGCTCTTCTGGCACTTAAAAGCCCCTTGAAGTAGCTACTCGGATTCCGATGTGCACATGGAAGAGGCACAGTAAGTCAGATAATCAATAGAAGGATTATTTCTAACCTAGCGATGCAATTACTCGGATTAATGAGTTAAGTAGAGGTGCGCAGCAAGAAGGTGAAGTTGCCAATTTGACGGCATGTATGGTTGGTGTGAACAATTAAGCCCAACAAGTGGCGGGAGCGAACGAAGTGGTTGGTTAGACCCAACAACCAAATCAGCTAGGTACGCGACCAGGGAAGTCATTGTTACACTTAAACCAGACATTTCAGACTTAGTTAATCAAGGATCACAACCTCGCCCCTCTCCCTTATAGTCGAGCTACTTCGCCTCTCTCCCGTTCGTCAAATGACTTTCACTATGTTAGATTTATCAACTCATATAAGTGTAATAATGTGAAACGAATCTCTAGCTACTTCTTCCCTCTCACTTTGTTCGAGCTACTTCTTTCCTCTCCCTTCTTTTAGACGAGCCACTTCATTCAGTTCCTCTCCTTTAGAGTCGAGTCACTTTGTACCTTCCTAGCCGTCTATTTCAATCGTGCCAGTTAGAGGAAAAACCATCTTTTTTTGCCTACTCCTGGTGTCTAAGGGCAAAGAGCCGATTCAATAGCCAAATTGAGCAGCAGGTTCAAGTCAAAGACTTCACAAGTCCTACTCTTAAGCAAAAGGCTAAGAGCGCTTGTACCACTTCTAGCTCGTTAGGGATGGGATTCCTAAGACCCCTGAGGCCCTGACTCTCAGTCTCAATCAAGTAAGAAAGGGAAGCCTTGTAGCTATGGCAATGGGTATTGACCTCTTCCCTCCGTTGCTTACCCAATGGACCACTTAGAAAAGACCAAATCGAAGGCGGTAAGGATTCTGTAATCATTCCAAGTTTTCCAGTCTGTCCATTCTCTTTGTATGAAAAGTAGGAGTAGGAAATGTCGTAAGTAAAGTCGTCCAGTACTACATCGTTCATCGGGGAATCCCTATGTTCACTCCCATCAGGGGAATTTGCCTTGATTTTGATTCTATTATGTATAAGTGGGCCATCCAGCCCATCTGGTAGTTGATTCTATATTCAAGGTAGGCTATTTTGCCCTATCTTTCCAGTTTCTATATCCTAACAGCGTTCGAATCCCAACATCCTTGCAAGCTTTGGATTATTTCCTATCTCTGACTGGGAAAGAGGTTACCAAGCAAGTGAAACAAAAGTGAAACTATACTTGCCTCGTTTCCTTGTTGTCCTCTTGTACTTCTGTTCTGCTTACTCTCGTATCTGGAACCAGAACAAGCTCTTCTTTAGCGGCCTCGCTTTGTTAGCTTTTTGTTAGCAGTACTTGTTTATAGTCTTTATTGACCCGGAACACAAGCTTTACCAGCCCCTTATCTGACCTTGAAAACTCTCTTCTCATACTTCTCGTTCGTTATTCCAGGCGTACTCCAGTTAGCTTTTCTCTGTAAGAGCCTTGTCTGTTTGATTACTTTCCTAGTCTGATTCCTACTTCATTAGATGAAGCATCTTCATTAATAGTGCTAGTTGGAGTGTGTAGTGAGAGTCAAGGTCAAGGTTGATTGATGAGTTCAGTGGACAGAATGATCGATGTGAGGCCTTAGTCAAGGTAGGAAGTCAAAGTGTTACTTCCCCCATAGTTAGGGGTGAGGGTTAAGAGTCCGATTTGACAATGAACACTAAATGAAAGAGGCAAATCGATTTTCTGAACTACCGGAGATTGATTGGAGACTTATTCAGTAGGTTTTCCTTCCCTATAGAATGGTGCTTAATGTAATTACATATTGCAAAGATCCTCCTCTTACTACCACCCTCAATCACCTAAGCAAGCTGACCTGCTGCCAATGGTACCTTTGAATAAGCCCTAGTAATCAAATGACTAAACTGGGGTCCAAGGCACCTCTCATCATACTCGAGAAACCAATTGGCAAACCTGGTACAATTAGGATCCAAAGGGTACATGACCAAAGTGATCTTTCGCATCTTTTTTAGCCGCCTCATCAACTCGATCTTCCACCTTCATCCCGAAGGATCGGATAAAAGAATCTTGAGATGGGGTACTTTTCCAGGTTGGCTCCCACTGAATCTCCAGTTCCAAAGGGATGTTGCGCAAGAATGGTATATAGATAGGTTGAATATCTAAGAAGGAGTCCTTAATCTCCCCCAGGACTTCTAAGACACTATAATATCTGGGTGAGGAGAGGTAATTGACTTGAATGTCTGCTTATTTACCTTTGGAGCACTTAGAACCAACTTAGCCAAGCCAAACCAGGATAGGTACATTCAAACCAACCTATCCCCTCGGTCAGACCGTGCCCTTATCTGTTTACGTAAGACAATAGGTATGATCCGTGGAGTCCCGCATCTTGTCAGGGAAATCGGAACGGACAAGGGATCACTCTTAACATAGTTTCTAGCGTAAAACCGCTGAAGAGAAACTGCGCACTACAAAAAATATAGTGTTGTAAAGAGATAACCTGATCTTCATTTCATGGCCTGAATATTACGACAAAAAGAGCATCCCGCAAGGGCAACCTCTTTGGTCATGGACGCAGTGGCAACTAAAGGAACTCAAAAGAGAAGCACCTTTAGTTGTCTGGTCTGTTCAAACAAACCACGCCAGGAGATTTTACAGCACCTTTCTCACTAAATAATTGTGAAAACATCATAATAAATAGTTGTGTTGATTGGAAACCCGTAAATTTTCTGCTCTCCTTTTTGGACCAAATAAATTGGTCTCATGGGAAAGTGTCTGATGTTCAAAACCAAGAATCTATTCTACCATTCTATAGGTAGGGATAGATCAAAGATTACTATGGAATATTATTAAAGAGTATATATGAAATCGAAAATAGCATATCTTTCCCTAACCCCCATTGGTGCTCTTGTTCGACACCATATAAGTATCCATTATTAAGAAGTAAGTTACCATCCATGACTAGTACACTAAATAAACTAGATCATATCTAATCAAAGATAGTCTAACGTGATTAGATACCTATAAAAGGGTTTGGAAACCATGAGCTGGGGCCTTTGACAAGCCCCAGATAATGCGAAGAGACTGTCTCTTTGGCTTCTCTTACAAAGCGGATTCTGGAGTAGCCTTACTAGCCTAGCTGATTGGATGTCCTACATGTACTATAAATTCTCTTTTACATTCATATGTGAATCAGACGGTAAGGTCAATTAAGGATAGGATAAGATGGATGTATGCCTCTCAATCGGACAACGTTGCATATTCTAGTACAAAGTATGCAATAGATTGGCAATTCCGCTGAGATGATAGAATCAAGCAGAAGCTTTTCTATCTGTTGTTTCAGGCAAACTATCACATCATTTAGACCGCCTCTTGCCGCTATGAATAATCCAAAGCCGCAGTATAAGTCTGTTTGCACTTTGAAGTAGTAGAAAAAAAACAAAAGCAAGCAAAATAAATTGGGGACGCCCTTTTATGGGAAACCAAGAGAAGCCTCTGGTAATGCAATCTATTTGAATCCTTCATTGGATTGAAGGAAAAGGTCTATGAGTTATGCTCTATCAAAGTATGCAAATTCCGCATTGAGATCTAATCTTTCTGACTCCGTAAATGAAGCGTTATTTTTTCCTTAATGATCCAGAAAGTGAAGGTAATTCTGATTTGGGTTTCACACCAATTCTTTCTCATCAAAATCAAGCAATTATGAATCGGTGCGTTAGCGCTCTTATCAAGGCAAGTGAATCAAAAGGATATTCATCCCATGGAAGATGATTACTTCTATTGGCTCGAGCAAGGGGAAAGAGTCTAAGGAATAGGACAGGTTGCCCTAAGGCAAATTAGTTCTTGACCATTCATTCTTAAATATGGGCTATTGATTGTTTAAAGGAAATACCCTCCCTATGCCATATTGGAAAGGAATATGCCACGAATGGTCTGCAATTAAGAGATATGATTCTTAGGAGCATCTCTTTAGCATCATTGCGCAAGGAGCTTACCCTATTGCCCTGGAACTAGTATTGACAAGTGACATATTCTAATAATTGAATGCCCTTATTGAGATACAAAACTGTAAACAAAAAAGAGTAGTTGACCACAGCTTGCCACCCGCATCGTTCCAGACAACGAGAAATTATCAGAGTTATGAGAGATACCATTGCTTAAGAAAAATAGTATGATAGGGAGCCTTCCATCCAATTGGTCCTAGTCTGCCAAGAGGGATAAAAAGTTCCTAAGGATTTTCTACGATAGTTTTTCGTTAAGTTACATAGTTGTTTTAACACTAGGAGTCTCTATAGGCAGTCCCATGACAGAAGATATCTAGAAACAACACTGATTTTGCTTCCATAAGATTTGCACCTTTTCTTAGTAAAGCAACCCTAGACTTCACCAACCAACAGCCCCTTAGAAAGTGAACCAAAGACCTATCCCTGTGATCAACAACATAACCTGAAAGAAAGCCATTCCTAATGCTAGCTGATGTTATAGAATCTCCCCCTCTCATGGACAAGAGTTCCAAAGAACCAAGAAGCAGCCCAGGCTTTAGTCAAAGACAAATCCGGCTATCACTAGCTTTTATCTTCGATAGGAAAAAGGATTTTCTTTCTAATATTACAGTATACGAAAGACTTGCTCATGCAATTCAAATCAAAAGTAACTTGCCATAGCGTTTATGTTCAAATTTCCTGGGGACTCTTATTATTGGATCGATAGTCTACCATTCGGCTGAGGGACGATATAACGTATTATGTTCTGAGAGGTCACTGGCAGATTTTGCTTGCTCTTCTATAGCGATTTCTCTATGTTCTCTCCTTCCTTGTAGTCTAATCTAGTTAATAGCCATCCTCCACTATCTAGAAATAGGTGTGCCCAAACATATGTTCTCGTACAGAGGGAACGAACAGACTTCAGAACCAACAGAGGGAGCCAGGCCTTCTATCTTAACCCATGACAACAAGAGATTCAGCAGAGAAAGATTGGGATCTGGAAAGGAGTTGGCATACTTAGTATCTATAGCTGCTCTTCTGGCACTTAAAAGCCCCTTGAAATAGCTACTCGGGTTCTGATGTGTGCATGGAAGAGGCACAGTAAGTCAGATGTTTAATAAAAGGATTCTTTCTAACCTAGCGATGCAATTACTCAGATCAATCTGTTAACTAGAGGTGCGCAGCAATAAGGTGAAGTTGCCAATTTGAAGGCACGTATGGTTAGTGTGAACAATCAAGTCCAACAAGTGGCAGGAGCGAACGAAGTGGTTGGTCAGACCCAACAACCAAATCGGCTAGGCACGCAGCCAGGGAAGTCATTTTTACACTTAAATCAAATATTTTAGACTTAGTCAATCAAGGCTCGTAACCTTGCCCCTCTCCGTTACGGTCGAGCTACTTCGCCCCTCTCTCGTTGGTCGAATGACTTTCACTATGTTAGATTTATCAACTTATAAGAGTGTAACTATCTGAAACAAACCTCTAGCTACTTCTTCCCTCTCCCTTCTTTCAATTGAGCCACTTTGTTCAGTTCCTCTCCTTTAAAGTCAAGTCACTTCGTACCTTCCTAGCCGTCTATTTCAATCGTCCCAATTAGAGGAAAGACCATCTTTTTTTGCCTACTCCTGGTGCAGAAAGGCAAAGAACTGATTCAATAGCCAAGTCGAGCAGCAGGTTGAAGTCATAACTTTACAAGTCCTACTCTCAAGCAAAAGGCTAAAAGAGCTTGTTCCACTTCTAGCTCATTAGGATGGGATTCCTAAGACCTCTGATGCCCTGACTCTTAGTCTCAATTAAGTAAGAAAGGGAAGCCTTGTAGCTATGGCAATGGGTATGGACCTCTTCCCTCCGTTGCTTACCCAATGGACCACTTAGAAAAGACCGAATCGAATGCAGTAAGGATTCTGTAATCATTCCATGTTTTCCAGGCTGCCTATTCTCTTTGTATGAAAAGTAGGAGTAGGAAATGTCGTAAGTAAAGTCGTCTAGTACTACATCTATCAGACTTCCACGTATTTGCATTCGTTTGTCGGGGAATCCCTCTGTTCACTCCCATCAGGGGAATTTGCCTTGATTTCGATTCTATTACATACAAGCGGGCTAGGTAGGCCATCTGGTAATTTATTCTATATTCAAGGTAGGAAATTTTGTCCTAGCTTTCCAATTTCTCTGTCGTAACAATGATCGAAGCCTAACATCCTTACAAGCTTTAGATTATTTCCTATCTTTGACCGGGAAATAGGTTACCAAGCAAGTGAAACTGAAGTGAAACTGTACTCGTCTCTTCTCCATCTTTTCCTCTTGTACTTCCGTTCTGCTTATTCTTATCTTATGAACCGGAATAAGCTCTTCTTTAGCAGCTAAGCTTTGTTAGCTTCTTGTTAGCAGTGCTTGTTTATAGTCTTTATTGACCTGGAACACAAGCTTTACCAGCCCCCGATCTGACCTTCGGAACTCTCTTCTCATACTCCTCATTCATTGTTCCAGGCATAGTCTAGTTAGCTCTTCTATGTAAGAGCCTTATCTGTTCGATTGCTTTCCTAGTCTGATTCCTGCTTCATTAGATGAAGCGTCTTCATTAATAGTGCGAGTTGGAGTACGTAGTGAGAATCAAGGTCAACGTTGATTGATGCGTTCAGTGGATAGAACGATCGATGTGAGGCCTATGTCAAGGCAGGAAGTTAAAGTGTGACTTCCCCCATAGTTGGGGGTGGGGGTTAAGTGTTCAATTCGAAAATGAACACTAAATGGAAGAGGCAAATCCATTTTCTCAATCGACGGAGATTGATTAGAGAGTTATTCAGTAGGTCCTCTTTCCCTACAGAATGGAATTCCAGGGCATCTTGCTTAGATTGCATTTACTTTCCTTTACTCCTGAATTGTGAAAGATTGAGCCTTTTTTGTTTAACACAAGTGTTGGAGTTCCAAAGCACACTCTACCTTTGCTTTCTCATTCTTCTGTGCCAAGAATGATGCAATTGAATCTGATGAAGCTGATATGTAAAATCTCAAGGGCTCAGAAGAGGCTTATTTATGCTAATCAAATTAGTACTCGTAGTCTTTCCCCTATCATAGAAGGTGTGAAGCAGGCAGGGTCTTTAAAGCAAAACAACAAAACAAGTTTCAAGGATGCTGGCAGAGGGGGGTTTCTCGATAGTCCAAAATTAGTGATCTAGGCTTCTCCAGCAAAGAATCGATGCATGCCGAGTACACTACAATTTGTGGCACCATATCCTATGTATCCCGAAGGGAAGTCTCCAAAGTGGGATTGTATATTAACTTAGTCTCCGATGAAGAAGGTTTAGGCATGCTTTGACTTAGCCCTATGATCCGCTAATTCATCACTTTTTCTGGTATTCCGCAAAAGAGATGGATAGGGTCAGCGAAAGCAGTGGCAAGGGGGGTTTTCAATTCAACTATTCCTGCTCCTCTTTCTATTCTTTAGAGTTGCTTTATGCTCCTGCATTTAATGAATTATGATTTCCAGCGAAAATGTTCAAAGCACCGCCTTCGTCAATTATCTTGATGCCCAACAAAAAAGTTATGAGATTGGTTTTGTGAAGAAGGGGATTGGAGACATGTTGTGATTTAAGAACTCAAGCATACTTGGAGAGCGCAGTACAACGGAGAGTTGTATGCTGTGTTCGGGAAGGATAAATTGCTCCCGTTGGACTGATTATAGAAAGGGGAATAGTGTCTATTCCACCCTTTCCTTTAAGGTTGAGTGAGTGATCTTCTTCGAAAATATATTATCACCGAAACTACTTAAGCTAGTTGTCCTAGAAACTTCTGGACTCTTGGATGAAATTATTATACTTGTCTTTCTTATTGTCGTTCATGCACCTGTCCCCAATGGATCTACTTGAATTTGTCTGTGGAAAGTCAATGTCGGAAAAGCAAGTTTAGAATGAAACTTCTGACTACAAAAAAAAGTTCAAAATTCAAGTATTCAACTTAATACCCGGCTATTCTGCTACGCTTTCTAGCTCAAACGGGCGAGGAGACTGAAAGAGCAAGAGCTCTACCTCTCATCGGAGCTGAGCCAGGAATGGTCGTTAGTGGACACCCACCACTTTATCTTTTTTGAAATAATCTCAATTTTACGACATATTTAGCAAGCCATTGAATGACTGGAAGCGTTATCACATAGATACTCGTACCGTCAGGGGGATTGACCCAAGTTTGAATGAAGGAATTAAAACCTCTTACAATCTATATTCTTACAGAGCAATAATTGATGTATTAGGCCAATTTCCCCAATAATCAGTGAACAGTTTCATTCTACTATATCGCATTGAAGAAGTGTTAAATCGAAAAGTTGAACCAGACTCTTATGCCCCGTTAATCATGGCCTGTGATACTGCTGAAGAAGATGGTGATAATAATGTTGTGGTGTTGAGGAGAGGCAATGTTATTGAGCATATTTTCGATTGGTAAAATGTTCCAATCAATGTATCGAGTCGTAAGATTGCGGATTTAATACAGAAATATAGCCCTGATGCGGTGGTGGTTGATGCTAATGGTATAGGTGGATGAACCTATGATTATTTAGTGGATAAAGGCTTTCATATAACGAATGAGAAGGGTCAAAATCGAGCTGATGAGCATGAATACAATAGGAACAGATGTACAGAATTACATGTAAAGGCAAGAGATTGGATAGAAGTTTGCAAGTTACCTAATCATCCCAGATTATTACTGGATTTGCAATCATTAGAGGCATTCTTAGAGCCTAACACTGGCAAATTGGCTATAGCAAGTAAACTAAGAAAAGGGGCAGTTTGTACTGATTATTTTGATGCTTTATGTCTGACCTTTGTAGTTAATCATACGCGGAAGGATCAAGAAGGAAATCGCTATAGATCATATTAGTATGAAGCGAAAGAACTGCTTGTTGATAGGAGGTTCGCTTGAAGCCTTCTAGGTATAAGTATGGTTTGAGCGTTTTTCATCCTACCGCTATACTGACACAACACCAACATCAAGGTCACAGTTGGGTACTGTACAAAGGTCTAATTTGAGAGATTTTTTTGGAGAGATAGATTTTTGAAATTCGAAGAAGATGAAGAAGAAACTAAAAAGATAAAGGTGGTTTTATTTAGGAATATTGTGAATCAGCTTTTAGAAAGGATTAAAATTAGCGAGGCGATGGATACTGATAATTATACTCCTTATTCTGGTAGGGTTTGTAGGTGGTTTTATCCTTTTGAATTTCAAAAGCGACAATGGCAATTGGATTGCATATACCGTCTTTTTTCTTTTTTACAGATTCGACAACAATATAGACACAAAATTTTTTGATCATTGCCTCGGGGGGCATATTAATGGGTTTTCTTAGTAGGGTAGGTTGGAGACTTGGTCAAGGAGCAAGTAAAGCTGCGAATATTTTTAGTTCGACAGGTAGTTTTTTTGGTTCTACATTTAGGGAAATTGGTGTAGGTTTTAGCGAGGGATAGGCTGGGCGGAGCAAGCTAGACAAGAAGAGAAACGCAAGAAAGGTCAGGCGAGAGGTCTGGTTGGTGATGAATTAGCTCAAGTGATGTAGGATGATAGAATGAGAATAGATTCTAAGTCAATTTTTCATCCTCGTAGGATGTCCTCAACTATGTTATTTTCGGGAGCATATAGAAGATGACTAGTTCTGCTGAGGTGATCAAGAACAGTATTGATAATTTGAAATCTCAAAGAGAGGAATTGAACGCTCGAATAGAGGAGTTAATGGGATTACTGTATCCATAAAATCAATCCAAATCATCTTTAATGTGGCATACGACAGCATCTGAAGCATGTATTAATCTTTCTTCTTGCTTTTCGAGTCTTATTACTCCTCCTGTGCAGAGATGGTATGGGTTAGCTGCACCTTTGTTTTCACATTAAGCCGCTCTGTATGTTATGGGTATGGAAGCAATGAAGGTTCGTCGGTGGTGTGATAAAGTAATAAATATTCTTTTGAGTTTGAGGGAGAGATCAAGTTTTGGGTTTGTAGGATATCTTCAGTCTTTTTATGCCAGTGTTGTTAAGTTTGGTACTGGGTATTTTTACATTGAAGCTGATAAAGATATGAGAGTATTAAGATAGGGGATAAGGTATATATCGGTTCCTCTTTTTGACATTTATTTAAGTGTTAATCATCAGAAAAAAGTAGATAGTGTTTATTGAACATTTGAGTTTACCGTCGATCAAGTAGCTCAAAAATGATGAGAGGATAAGTTATCTTCTTGCATGATATCAAAATTAGAGAAAAAACAATCTGAAAAGCTGAAATTCATTCACACAGTTTATCCTAAAACCATCTCTGAGAGGAAGAAAGATTTTCGACAAAGCAAAAGGGGAAAGAGCTTTTATTCCCAAGTATTATCTGTGGATGAGAATCGATTTTTTGAAGAAAAGTAGATAAACACCTTTCCTTATGTAGTTGGATGATACCGAGTAAGATTCGACAAGATATATGGCAAATCACCAGTAATGGAAGTGTTACCTGCGATTAGACGTTTAAATGAGATATGTAATGAACTTGCTCAGTATGCTCGTCTTTCCTTGCACCCTCCTTATATAGAACCCAGTGAGGCGAAGCAGGTAGGATTTCGGTTGAAAGCGAGCCAGGTTAATATAGGAGTAGTTAGCAAAGAGGGTAAATCATTATTTCACCCTGTTCAGCTTGGAAATCCTCTTCCTTATTATGATGAAATTAAAAGGATACAAGGTGCTATTCATAGTCTTTTTCTTCTTGATTAGTTTCAAGTTTTAGAGGAAAAGGCCTCTCTTTCGGTTGCGGAATCCATGGAGAAAACTCGAGAAAAAGGAGCTTTTGTGGGTCCGTTGATTGGAGGTTTGCAATCTTAATTTATCGGGATGATGATTAGGCATGAGTTAGATATTCTTGATTCTCAAGGAAAGCTTCCATCTTTAGACGATTCTGATCATTCCCCTATTTCGCTGTTAAAGGTTGAGTATATGTCTCCCTTATTCAAGTATCAACAAGCTGAAAGTGTTGAAAGCGTTCTTCAAGGAATGAACACCATTCTCGAACTGAGTGTTAAAATAGGTGATCCTAGTTGTATGACTCATATTGATATATCTAAGATTTCCCGTTTTACAGTGTGGGCTAGTGGATCACCTGCATACCTTATTTGTGATTTTCATGAAGTAGATGAGCTACGTAAAGAAAGAGCAAAGCAAATGGAATAGATGGGACAGCAACAACTTGTCGATCAATAGGAGCAAGTAGGGATGGAAAGAGGGACAAAAGTAGCAGGAGAAGTCATGATGGAGAAAATGAAATCAGATTTGAGAAACAACATTAATTGTTGATTTTAAGCTTATGGTTGAGAAAATCAAGAAGATAGGTAACCAGCAAGTGTATGATATTGAGACCCATCGTCTAGAGAATGCTATTACATATGAAGAGTTGCGTTTGCGACACTATAAACAAGGTTTTTCAATGGAAGAAGGGAATTGCATTCTAAAGGATTTGATGAAGGAGGGAGAACTTCTATCCTCTTTTGAAGGAAATGATCCATTAAAGCTAGCTCGCTTGGAGGGCAATAGAAGCATGGAAGTTCATATATCCTCAAGCCTATGACTAAATTTTGATCTCGTAAGAAAAATGTATTCTAATATAGAGGAGGATAAAGGATGGTAGATGAACCAAAGGAAACTCAACCAATAAGCGATCAAGGAATGGATACTGCTAATTCTGAGGGGCATATGGATCAACCCATATCTACAGTTGATACGCCTAATCCTTTTTCAGAACCCCAAAGTGTACTTTTGAAAGAGGAAAGTAATACGAAAGAGGGAAAAGAACAGTTACAAGACTAGAAAAATTCAATTCCCTAATACTATTCCTTCTGATGTTGTAGATATTCATATGAATACTTTTAAAGAAGCGGGTGTTGAATCGAATAAAGCTCAGAAGGTGATTAATGCTTTAGCTCAGTATGAGGAGAAAGCCTATGCACAACATATTGATAATCTGCGAAGATTGTTAGAAGATGATAAAAGGACTTTGCAACAGGAGTTAGGCTCGGATTACGATACTCATATACGGGATGTAGCCTGTTATTTTCATGAGAAGAATATTCCTAATAGCGATATGTAATGTGTTGTGGATGAGTGGGGTTTTTAAAAGACTTTCAATGTTTTTCAATCTTTATGCACAGATGAGTAAAGAACCTTCTGCAGGTGAGACTTTTACGAGAAGCCAGAAAAGTACATCGACCGTTATGGACACTAGTTTTGATAATCCAGAATTTGTTCATAAGCTTGATAAAAAAGATCCTGAAGCTGAAAATCTTTTGAGTGAATGGGTAGAGTGATAAGCTAAACTTGAACAATTAACTTAATACAAAAAGGACATTAAAAGTGGCGATTAAACAAGAATTACCAAAGGCTAATATATTTGAATTTTAGAAGCATGTTGAGATTGGTCTTCAACAAAAGACATCTAAGCTTAGACCCACAGTTACTGAGAAAGAATGTGAGGGAGAAGTGTCAGCTCTTGTGGAGGTGTTTAAGCCATCAAAACACACGAGATTGTCGATGATATGTCTAATATGATTTACAATAATACTGAGCAAGACCATCGCTGGATTGGTCATAGAAAATATGGTCGGGCGGAACGTATTGACCCATTTGCAATGCTTGATCTGGGATTAATCCGTTACTTCTTTTTGCAAGGATGGCAATAGTTGCGTTATTTTGTAAGCAGGATAAAGTGATATTAAGAGGCATGCTTGGCGTTAATAAAAAAGGGAAGATGGGGAGTGAATCCGAGGGTTTTCCAGAAGCT
>JAOTQJ010000007.1:7824-107536 GCA_025642045.1 Solanum sejunctum
ACGACTCTATTCGTGCCATTATGGTCTCGTTCCTCAATTCTCGAGCCGATTGTTATCATGCATAGGTATAACTATATGTATATATGTATATATATATATATTCCTAATTAGGTTGGATACGACGGGTCGGTTTGTCCATGCGCTGCTTTGCTTAGTTTGGAGACACAAGGAGCTGGGCTTGAATGTTGGCATCATGACGTGTGGGTGTTGAGCATCGTTCACCCCAGCTCATATGAGTACTTGGCCGTTGTTCACCTTGGCTCACTTATCGGGCATGATGTCCTCTACATATTACGATACGTGAGTGCTTGGCCATTGTTTGCCTCGGCTCACCTATCCTATGACGTGAGTGCTAGGCCACTGTTCGCCTCGGCTCACTTATGCTATAGTCGGGACTTGTGTTGGAGATTTCGGGGATTTGAAATTTCTGGTGTTATGCTTTGGTATGGCGCGAGTTTGGAGGTCGTCATTGTTCCCGTCCGATATGCATTACTTTCATATTTTAAATAAAGAGTTATTTTGATGTTTACATGCAGGTTTGACTCATATATTTTTATTGGGATTATTACTCTCATTTATATTTCGTACTTTTTGCTTTACATATTCGGTATGTATTTCGTACTGACCCCCTTCCTTCGGGGGTTGCATTTCATGCTCGCAGGTACTGACGTGCAAGCTAGAGGGCCACCTTCTTAGGATCTCTGTCTATCGTTGAAGTGCTCCCTTTGCCTCGGGAGCAGACTTTTCGTATATACATGTACACTTATTTTCTGTATTTTTTATTTATGTATATTCGAGGGTATGACGGGGACCTGTCCTGTCCTATGATTCAGTTAGAGGTCTGTGGATACATATGGGTGTGGGATATTGCATGTGGTATGATTACGTATGTATGATACATTTGTTGGGCGATTCTACCGCAGCGGTGATCTTGTTGGCCCACATACATATGTGTATAGATATTTGCTGTATGTTGGGGTTGCTGTTTGTAGGTTTGGTTAGTCAGTAAAACAAAGGAAACTCTGCCGAAATTTCAATTGATTCCTTAGCTACTATAGTTGGGAATCCGGTTCAGTGTTTATCTGGATGCCCATTTGGCACTAATCACGGTCATAGGGTTGGGTTGTGACTTATGATTAGTTCGTTCTTTTGAGAATTATTATCGTAAATGGATCTTCGGTCCCTACTATGCCTGATTAATTAGCCAAATTTGAGGAAAAGGTTTTCTTGAAATAAAATCGGTGAGTTTATTATATATATTATTACTGATTTGGAAATATTTCAAATTAAATAAAATATCAAAAATACTTTTTTAAAATAAAATATGCAGATTTTATTGTAAAATAATACACTGATTTGGGAATTTTTTTTCAAATTAAAAATGGGGAAAACTGTGTTTTGGATTTATGGGGTATTGAATACTCGTAATTATTTGTAAAAATAGTTTTTCTGTTAATGGGGAATAAAAATGGTTTGGGGGATTTTATTGGGTTTGATCCCCTTAATGCCCTTAACCGTTAGTTTCTTTGTCCTCTTCTTCTTCTGAAGTTGAGGATAAAAGGAGTCCTCCTGTAAAAAAGAAAAAATAGAAAAATAAACAAATCCAAGAAACATTTTAAATCACTTACCATCACAAGTGCTGGCTAGGTAATTGCTCGAGAAATAGCAGAAGATCGATGTCTTGGACTCGTCACTTGAAGAAATCATTTTTGAAAGTATCAAAAAGGTTAGTAATTTCTTCTGAGATTCATTAGCTTTTTCCTAAAATTTGGTGGATATATGAAACTAATTATATTACATTATGATTATGTGAGAAGTAAGATCCTATTGATATGCTTCCGTTGCTTTATTTCTAACAATTGGTATCATGGGTCATATTCTTATTATCCTGATAATGTAATATGAATTTCTATGTTAAATCACGATTTACAGTTTATATATTTTTTTAATATTTTGTAGTTGAAGTTTCATGTACTTGTATAATCACTTGATATTTTGTTTCTGTATAACAAAGTTTTTTTCAATTTGGAATCTGAAAATTACTTCTGACATATGTTTGGTCAGTGTTTAATGTTTGAGTTCCACTTGAAGTTTCCGAAGTGATTAAAAGCGATTTTTTTCTGGAAAAAAAAAAGAAAAAGATAAGATTCATACTCAACAGTCAATATCAGTTCTAACCGTCCATGTTTGTATATTGCATACTGGATACTTTGATCAAATCCTTAGTTGGACAATTCTTTTGCTCCTTTGTTGACTGAGTCACTAATAGGATTTTTGACTTGTTCAAAAATATTTAGATATTATGCTAAACAAAATTCAATTTGTGCACTTGTTTTTGGACCTTAATAAAAATCAATTTTTTTCATTAGGAAAATTATCATTGTTTCATAAACAAACCTGTCAATTTTATGAAAATCTGTGTTTGTTTTTGGAAATAGTAATAAAAAAAGATAGGAAAATTTAGCGCCTAAGCAACGCCTTAATGTTGCCTTATCACGACCCAATCCTAGGGCCTAGATATGACACGGTGAATAAAGACTCGAAGGGACCCCAAATAAGCCTCTTAATATATCATTTACACATCCTTGATCGTGGAAGCAATTAAACAACAACAAGAAAGTATAAATAAGGATAAAGAGACTAAGAGAAGTCTTTAATAGCATAAATCATATAATAGTCAAATCTCAAGCATAATTACATCACTTGTGCAACAACACCTCTAATATAGATTGGGTGGGGGCCAAAACACTCTCCAAGCTCACCCTTTTTGTATCAAAATTCAACATAAAGAGATAACAAAAGTAAGAGAGCAATGCTAGTGTCCCCAAACTTAAGGACTCACAAAAAGCTTATCTTCAAGATGTCAAAACTAGCCACGAGGAGGATAATCATGAGGAGCTCCGGTTCCTACATGGTAACATCATGTAGGCATAGAGTATACATTAGTATGCTTGAATGTACTAAGTATGTAGGATGCAATACAAGAAGAGATAGGCAACATAGTCAAAATTTATAATCATAAGCAAGAGATAGTATATTGGCAACATGGCATGCATGATCAATGCTTGAAGTAAAACATGCTTGTATAGAACATAACACATGAGTAGGAAGAGACCAAATCCATATAGCCCAAGCAAGCTTTGCTTGAACTCCAAGGCTTGCCACCACCTTGGAAGGTGATTGAGGTACATACCCTTCAACAAGGTAATATGGGCTTACCACCATTTTCGCCCCCCCCCCCCTCTGCCCTACAAGGCGATTAAGGTACATATCCCTCAACAAGGTAGTATGGGCTTACCACCCCCTGACAAGGCGATTGAGGTATTTACCCCTGCACAAAGTAGTACGGGCTTAACACCCTCGCCCCCCCTCCATGATATGGTGATTGAGTCTTAACACCCCCTCAACAAGGTGATTGGGATTAACACACACACACACCCAACATGGTGTGGTCAACTTGCAACACCATAGATACTTTTCATGAATTCAACACATACATACATTCCTTTTATCTTCATAAAGTTACTTGAATCATAGGTCATGCAATAGATCATCAATAGCTTAAGAATTATTAACCGGATATTTTATCAAACACTTGGCAGGTATGTAATGCTAGTTCAAAATCATGCAATTCAAGAGTTAAATCATGTAAGAAAACTTACTATAAATGAACCCATCAACACTTGGTAACAACCTCATACAAAATACTTTGAAACCCCTTATCAAATCTCATAATGGATCATAGATTCATAGCTCAAGACATGCATAAACAGTCAATATTTCATGAAACCCCAATATAGTTTATAATCAAATTCATAATAAGAAATACCCATAGATAATTCAACTTGAAAACATGCAATTTACATAAAAGGGAAGGTTAGGCACCCTGGCTTAAAGGACCCAATGGATGAAACCCATACATTTCAACTTTAGGGATTTCCTTGATGAAGATTTGAATGAGAACTTTAAGCTTGAATGATTTCTTAAGATTCAGAGATGAGTATGGGACACTTGAATTTGGATGAAATATTTGGCTAAGTCTTAGAGAGGATTTTGGGAATGTCTTGAGCGATATGGGTTTGAAAAATAACTAAATATAGGTGTTTTTATGCATAGGAGGGCTTAGGCCCAAGGACACACATCCTTAGGCTAAAATAAGAAAACTACGAACAAAATGCACTTATCCGCACCCTGGCTGCGTCACCACAGGGGTTCAAATCCTCTTTGTTTTTCGTAAATTTTGGAGAATGAAATTTTGCTATGGTTGCTCTACAATTGAGGTTATACCCATTCCCTACTCAATTTTTTCCCTTTATCATGAATATGAAGTCAGATTTTTTATATCATTCACGGATTTTAAGATTTATGGAAATTATGATTATGAGCATTTTCGAGGCACATTTTTGGGCACTTTTGGGGAATTTTAATATCTTTCCCTTAGGAGCTTTCATCCCCTAATGTTAAAGAAACGAATATAAGAGAAGTAATCAAGATTATTCTAGACCAACATATGAATGCAACAATTCATTTAAACATCATTTTCAAAATTCTCAACATGAGTGTCAAAAATCACTATAAACTTGCCAACATAAACATGAATGCATGCAAATGACATAAGGGTTGAAAAAAAAAGACTTAAAATCACATAGGGGACTTAAATTAGTACCTTAGGTTTGATTAGAATGGAAGAGATAGGGATATCGCTTTTGCATGTCCGTCTCGGCTTCCCATAAGGCACTTTCAACTTGTTGGTTTCTCCAAAGAACCTTGATGGAAGTTATATCCTTATTCCTCAACCTCTTCACTTGTCTATCCAAACTTTCTACAGGAAACTCTTCAAACGTCAAATTATCTTCAACAACACCTACAACATTTAAAGGCACAATAGCACTTGGGTCACCCACACACTTCTTTAACATAGACACATAGAAGACTAGATGAACCATATTCATACATTGGCTAACTCCAACTTATAGGCCACTTTATCAATACTCCTCAACACCCTACAAGGACTCATTAATCTTGGACTCATTTTACCCTCTTTACCAAAATGAACCACACACTTCATGGGTTAGACTTTCAAATAGGCCTAATCACCAACCTTAAATTCAAGATCCTTTCTCCTCACATTGGCATAGGACTATTGTCTACTTAAGGCTATTTTCAGTCTCTCCCTTATCAATCTTACCTTCTCCATAGCCTCCATAACCAAATTTGTGCCTAACAAAGCCATCTCCCCTACCTAAACCAAAGGAGCCATACCAATACTTGAATGATAACTATTGTTGTAAGCAAACTCAATGAGTGGAAGGTGTTCATCCCAACTACCCCTAAACTCCAAAACATAAGTTCTAAATATATCCTCAAGAGTTTAGATAGTTCTTTTGGCTTGTCTATCCGTTTGAGGGTGAAAGGTCATACTTAGCTTAACCTTGGTACCATGACCATTTTGGAAGGACCTAAAAAAGTGAGAAGTGAATTGAGCACCACGATCCGAAATAACAGACAAAGGCACCCCATACAATCTAACAAACTCATGAATGTACAATTTGGCATAATCTTCGGCACCATAAGTAATCTTAACCGGTAGGAAATGAGCCAACTTTCTCATTCTATCAACCAAAACCTAAATAGAATTAAAATGCTTCCTAGTATTAGGCAACCCAACCACAAAATTCATATTAATTTCCTCCCACTTCCAAGTAGGAGTCTCTATATCTTGGGCTAGGCCACCTGGACTTTGATGCTTGGCTTTAACTTGTTGGCAATTATGATAACTAGATACAAACTTAGCAATATACCTCTCCATACCACCCCACCAAAACACTTCCCTCAAATCTCTATATATCTTTGCAGAACTAGGGTGAATAGAATAGGAAGAATTATGGGCCTCATTTATCACTTTCTCTCTCAAGTCATCAACACTAGGTACACACAACCTACCTTGGTACCTAAGGGCACCATCTCCCCCTTCAAAGAAAACCTCCACCTTACCATCTCTCACCAAGGCCTTCAACTCTAACAAGATGGGGTTAAGATCTTGCTTTGTCTTCACCTCCTCGATCAATGAAGATTTAGAACCATCAACAACCACTATACCACCATTATCAAAGTCTTTCGACCTAACCCCCAATATAGCCAACCGATGGAGCTCTATAGCCACTCCCTTGCCACTATCATCAACATGAGCTAGGCTACCAATAGATACCCTACTTAGAGCATCGGCCACAACATTAGTTTTACTAGGGTGATCATACACACTCATATCGTAACCTTTAAGAAGCTCTAACCACTTTCTTTGTATCAAGTTGAGATCTTTTTAGATGAGCACATATTGGAGACTCTTATGATAGGTAAAACATCAACATGAACCCCATACAAGTAGTGACGCCATATCTTCAAAGAAAATACCATAGCGGCCAATTCAAGATCATGTGTAGTATAATTCTTTTCATGCACCTTAAGTTGTCTAGAGGCATAAGCTATCACCTTACCATTTGGCATCAAAACACAACCCAAACCAATTCTTGAGGCATCACAATGCATAACAAACCCTTCCAACCCTTCCATTAGAGACAAGATAGGAGCGGAGAAAAGATTATCTTTCAAAGTTTGGAAGCTCTTTTCGCACTCATCGGTCCATACAAATTTTGCTTTCTTTTGGGTCAGCTTAGTTATGGGAGAAGCAATAGAAGAGAAACCACTAACAAACCTCTGGTAATAACCCGCCAAACCCAAGAAACTCCTAATATCCAATGGAGTCAAAGGTCTAGGCCAATTTCTAATTACCTCTGTCCTTTTAGGATCCACTTTAATACTATCACCCAACACCACATGACCTAGAAAGGCAACCTCTTTCAACTAAAACTCACATTTTTCATATTTGGCATACAACTTCTCCTCCCTCAAGATTTGGAACACCACCCTCATGTGATCCACATGCTCCTCCTCAGTATGGGAATAGATGATGATATCATCAATAATAACCACCGCAAACAAGTCAAGGTAAGGTTTGAAGACCTTATTTATAAGATCCATGAAGATAGTCGGTATATTAGCCAAATTAAAGGGCATAACCATAAACTCGTAGTGCCTATACTAGTCCGAAAGGCCATCTTGGGAATGTCACACTCCCTAATTTTCACTTGGTGATACCCAAACCAAAGATAAATCTTAGAGAAGTGATTAGTCCCTTAAAGTTGGTCAAAAAGATCATCAATCCTTGGTAGAGCATACTTATTCTTTATGGTGATCCTATTAAGTTGTAGGTAGTCAATGCGCATTTTAAGAGTACCATCCTTCTTCTTCACAAACAACACTGTTGCACCCCAATGTGATTGACTAGCCTTATAAAACCCTTCTCCAACAAATCCCTCAATTACTCCTTTAGCTCCTTTAACTCTGCCGGGGCCATACAGCAAGGGGCAATAGAAATGGGTTGACTATCGGGAAGGATGGCTATGCCAAAATCTATTCTCCTTTTAGGAGGAACACCAGGAAGCTCGGGAAAGACATCAAGAAACTCATTAACTAGCGAAACTGATTTTATAGGAAGGACATTGGACTCAACATACCTAAACCTCATAAGATGATAGAGACAGACCTTACAAATCAACTTTTAGGCTTTAATAGCTTTAATGCAAGAAATGAATCTACCCTTCACCACCATATCATGACTCTCCCACTCAATGATGGATTCATTAGGGAATTAGAATTTGACCCTATGTGCTCTATAATCAATAAAGTCATAATATACATGAAACTAATCTATCCCAAAAATGACATCAAAATCTATCATATCCAACTTAACAATATCACAAGGCAATATTTTATGCAAAATGAATATGGGACAATTTCTATAGACTCTTCTAGCAGCAATGGATGCACCAACGGGAGTAGACACATCATATGGCTCACACAACAATTCGGGTTTAATATAAAGCTTTTTTGGCAACAAGAGGAGTAATAAAAGAAAGAGTGGCACCCGGGTCTATCAATGTATACACATCATAATCAAAAACTTTTAGCATACCGATGATGATATCGGGTACCTTATCTATCCCTTTTCTCCCTTGAAGAGCATAGAACCAATTTTGCCTTGGAGCACTCTCTTGTTGGCCTCCTCTTCCACTAGGACCCGTATTTGTATCTTAGCCTTGTGGACGGCCATCTCTACCTTTGTTTTGATTATGAGGATAATCAATCATCTTATAACCCACTTCACCACAACCATAACAAGTATTAGTGTTTCTCAAACATGGTCATTATTCTCTCTACCACATCTTGGACACATAGTATTAAGCACCACACTACCACCACCTTGAAATCTTTGATTATCATTAGCAACCCTTCTATTAGGAGCATTTGAAGAACTTTACCCTTACAACTTGTGGCCTTGAGGAAACCATCCACCCTTAGGATTTTGGAATTCAACTTCAAAATGAGCCTTCTTGTCCTCACCCATTCTTCTCTTTCTCAACTTTTCCCCCTCCAATTGTTCGGCATAAGTCATGAGGTGGGACAAGTCCATATCAGCTATTAACATGGCGGCATGACATTCTTCATTTACCAAGTCAAGCACATACATCACAAACTTGTTCATCCTAGACCCCTGCTCGGCTACCAATTGTGGAGCACATTTAGAGAGTTGGGTGAACTTGAGGGCATACTCCATCACACTCATGACCCTTACTTTAAATTCATAAATTCCATCATTTTGGCCTCCCTTAAATCAAGAGAGAAGAACCAGTTGAGAAATGCCAACTTAAACTCCTCCTAAAGGATCATATTGTTGCTCCCCTTCTCCACTTTCCATTGGGTAAACCATATTTGGGCCACCCCTTTGAGTTGGTAGGTCGCCAACTCCACTTTGTCCTCTGAGTTAACCCCTATAATAGACAATACTTTTTACACCTCATCAATAAATTCTTGAGGGCCCTCATACACTTTAAACCCATGGAACTCCAGTGGGTTCATTCTTGTGAAATCCCTCACCCTAGAAGCCGAAGTTAGAGCATGAGGGGCTTGGACCCTTAGTTGATTTGATTAGTCATAGCATGGGCAAGCATGGTAATAGCATCCCAAAACTTTTCATGGGCCGCTCTCCTATCATGAGGAGCTTGATGAGTGGGAGGGTTGGGTTGCTACTCAGGTGAACGAGCTCTTCTTCCTCTTGGAATAGGCATGATCTAGCATGGCAAAGAATATTCATTAAGAGAAATCCTTACCTTAATTCTATAGCAGGACATAGATCAAGAAGAAGGGAAACATTTCCTGAAACATCTAATAGCCTCTTACTCATAGTTGTGGTGCACTTCACATCCATGAACAAGACTCTAATCGACGCAATGTGTTGGATTCCAAGGACCATTAACAACCTAGTACTCTGATACAAAGTTTGTCACAACCCAAGCCTAGGGCCTAGATGTGACACAGCAATGAGGAATCGAAGAGACCCCAAACAAGCCTCTTAGCATATCATTTACTCATCCTTAGTCACGAAAGAAATTAAACAACAAGAAGAGAGTAAAAATAAGGATAAAGGGACTAAGCAAAGTCTTCAATAGCATAAATCATAGAATACTCAAGTCTTAAGCATAGTTACATTACTTGTCCAACAATACCTCTAATATAGATTGGGCGTGGGCCAAGACACTCTCCGGGCTTACCCTTTTAGTATCAAAGTACAACATAAAGAGATAACAAAAGTAAGAGAGTAATGCTAGTGTCCTCGAACTTGAGGACTCACCAAAAAATTATCTTCAAGATGTCAAAAATAGCCTTGAGAAGGATGATCGTGAGGAGCTATAGTTCCTACATGGTAAGTCATGTAGGCCTAGAGTATGTGTCAGTACGTTTGGATGTACTAAGTATGTAGGATGCAATGCAACAAGAGATAGGCAACATAGTCAACTTCCATAATGATAAGGAAGGGATAGTATATTGGAAACATAGAGAGCATGATCAATGCTTAAAGTAAAACATATTTATATAGAACATAATACATGTGTAGGAAAAGACCATATCCATACAGCCGAAGAAAACTTTGCTTGAACTCCAAGGCTTTCCATCCCCTTGGAAGATGATTGAGGTACCTACCCCTTATCGTGGTAGTACGGGCGTACTACCACTCGACAAGGCGATTAAGATATGCACCCATCAATAAGGTAGTATGGGCTTACCATCCCCCGATAAGGTGATTAAGATACATACCCCTCAACAAAATAGTACGGCCTTACCACCCCTCGACAAAGCGATTGAGGTATTTACCCCTCAATAAGGAAGTACGAGCTTAACACCCCCCGATAAGGTGATTGAGGCTTAACACCCCCTCAACAAAGTGATTAGCCTTAACACACCCCAACAAGGTGTGGTCAACTTACAACACCATAGATACTTTTCATAAATTCATCACATACAGACATTCCTTTCATCATCATAAAGTCACTTGACTCATAGGCCATGAAATAGATCATCAGTAGCTCAAGAATTCTTAATCAGATATTTTATCAAACACTTGGTAGGTGTGTAATGCTAGTTCAAGCTCATGCAATTCAAAAGTGAAATCATGTGACAAAACTTAATGTAAATCAATCCACTAACACTTGGTAACACCCTCATGCAAGATACGTTGAAACCCCTCATCAAATCTCATAATGGATCGTAGATTCATACCTCAAGACAAGCATAAATATTCAACATTTCATGAAACCCCAACATAGTTTATAATCAAATTTATAATAAGAGATACCCATAGATAATGCAAGTTGAAAACATGCAATTTACATAAAAAGGAAGGTTAGACACCATGGATGAAGGACCCAATGATTCAAACCCACATACCTCAACTTTGGAGGTTTCCTTGATGAAGATTTGAATGAGAACTTTAAGCTTAAATAAATTTCTTGAGATCCAAGGATGAGTTTGGGACACTTGAATTTGGATGAAATATTTGGCTAAGCGTTAGAGAGGATTTTGGGAATGTCTTGAGTGATATGGGGTTGAAAATGACTAAGTATAGGTGTTTTTATATATAGGAGGCCTTAGGCCTAAGGCCCAAAAGCCTTAGGCCAAAATAAGAAAAACTGGAAACAAAATGCACAGATTTGCGCCCTGGCCGCATCGCGCCAGGGGTGCAGATCCTCTCTATTTTTCGTAAATTTTGGAAAATATAATTTTGCTACGGTTGCTCTAAAGTTAGCCTTATACCCATCTCTCACTCAATTTTCCCCTGATCATGTATATGAAGTCAAATTTTTGATATCATGCATAAATTTTAAGATATATGAAAATGACAATTATGGGCATTTCAGAGGCACGTTTTCGAGCACTTTATAGGGCGTTTCATGCCTGATGGCATGTTTGTTGTGCCATGGCCTGCCTTGGCACTGCTTGATGACATGGATGCCTATACCGTGGTAGTGCCAAGGCACTGCCTAATGGCATTGCTACCTTGCTATGACAATGCCAAGGCACTACCTGTTGGCACTGCTTCCTTGCCATACTATGCATCCCCTGCCTAGGCTCTACATTTGCAGTGACCTTGGTATGTTATAACCTTTCCATAGCATGCCTTTTGCACACTGTGGCATAGCCAATGACATGCCTTAGCTTGCTGCCAGTTCACAAATGGCCTTTGGGCCTGCGTGCACACGCGGGCTTGGCATGTCATGGGCTTGGCTTGGCTAAATCCTGAATTTTTTACAAACTTCGATTGACCTCAAATTTGGCTGGCTGACTAGAAATGACCTATTGAGCAATACCTATGGCTTTTCTATGGAGTACAGCCTTTTATGGCCAAAAACTTTAATTAGATGGATTTGTGGTCATCTTTTAGTTTTTGAAAAATTAAAATTTTCTGAAAAAATTATTTTTGTGGTCCAGTGGTGTAAGGTTTCATTCCTAACACTTAAAAGTAGTTTTAACAGTAAAAACATAAGTTTATATATTGACTTAGGTCTTCTTCCCTATCGGATAATCTTGCATATTTTGATACCATTTTTGTCCTGTCTCTTGTTTTGATAACTTGTTTAAAACTTTCTAACCAAGTTGCATGTTGAATCAATAAACAAGTGCCATCATCTTTGCATACACACTTGGTTAGACTAAACAATATACTCGCTGACTAAGTTGGACTTGTTCTAACATGCACATATGTTTGCTAAAATAATTAATGTTCCTATTGAATCTATTGTTTATAAGCCTGCATATATGTTTTTGTTATTTTCCTGATAATACATGTATATTTCTGAAGTTTTTTTATCTCTCAGATTAACTTTGTCTTATTTCAACCCTTTGACATCTATTCTGAATCAAAATAAATTAGAGAGACTGAATTATGTTAAAAACAAAATTTACACAATCTTGACTTCTGAGGGTTATAAGTTTGTGTTGGTTGAAGAATGTCCTATCAAATTAGCTGATCCAACTTAGGAGGAGATCCAAACCTATGATACATGGGCCAAGGCTGATGAGATGGAAAAATGCTACATTTTTGCCTCAATAGCGAATGTGTTGCAGCATCAATATTAGTCCATGTCATCTGCTTATGATATCCTGGCATCTCTTAAGGAGATGTTTGGAGAGCAAAATCATGTTGCGTAGCAGACTGCCATAAAAGCCCTTTTGACCACAAAGATGGCTGAAGGATCTTCTGTCAGGGAACATGTACTGAAGTTGATGAGCTACTTGAATGAGCTGGAGATACTTGGTGTTGAGATTGATAAGGATTTTCAGATTGAGATGATCCCTTAGACTGACTAAAATTTTCAACAATTTCGCTTAAACTATAATATGAAAAAAAAATGGAGTTATCCTTAGCAAAATTATTGAATAAGTTGCAAGCGGTAGAGACTATAATCAAGCAGCAAACTCCTGCAGCATACTTCGTTAATAAGGCTAGACCCTCATCTTCATAGCCAGCAAAAGCCCAAAAAAAGAAGAAAAAGCCCCACAAGACTAAGACACCTGGAGGTGTTAAGGGTGGTGTGGCCAAGTCGAAAGGCAAGCGCTTTCATTGTAAGCAGCCTGGACACCATAAAAAGCAATGCCCTAATTATTAAGCTAAGTTGAAAACAAAGGTAATTCTTATTTAAATGTCATTGAAACCTATTTAGCAGTTGTTTCTACCCATTTATGGGCTATAGATTCGGGAGGCACCGATCATATTTGCACTTCTTTGTAGGTTTTCAGGAGATGTGGTCGTTAAATAAAGATGAAGTTTCTGTTTTTCAAGAAATGGGGAGCGAGCACAAGTTCAAGCTATTGGAATAATTTCGTTTTCTTTTAGTAGTTCTAGACATTTAGTTTTGAATAATGTTTTGTATGTTCCTTTTTTAAGGAGGAATTTACTATTTGTTTCTAAACTTTTGGTGATAATGGTTATGATGTACATTTTATTAATAATAATGTTGTTATTAAATATTGTGGCCAATTTATCCTTAGCACACTCAAATCCAAGATTTGCTTCTATTTGAGGTTACTCATAACATGCTTCAACACTCCGAACTAAATAACATTAATATTTTGAATAAATGAAAACGTATTTATGAATTGAGTCCAACTTATTTATGGCACTTACGTCTATGTCATATTAATATAAATATAATTTCAAGGTTTGTTTCTAATGGACCTTTGAGTTCATTGAAAGTAGAGGCACTACTAACATGTGAATCCTGTTTAGAAGGTAAAATGACAAAGAGACCCTTTCCTTATAAAGGAAATAGAGCCACTAGTAAGTTAAAATTAATTTATTCTAATTTGTGTGGCCCTATAAATATACAAGTAAGAGGAGGTTTTGAGTATTTTGTGACCTTCATAGATGATTACTCAAAATATGGATACATTATCTGTTGCATTGTAAATCTAAATGCTTTGATAAATTAAAAGAATTTAAGGTTGAAACAGAAAAGCGACATAATAAATCTATCCAAACTTTACGATATGATCGTGGTGATGAGTACCTCTCTGCCAAATTCATTATGTACTTATAAGAACATGGAATTAGTTCAAAATATTCTACCCCAGGAACACCTCAACAAAATGGTGCCGCAAAACATAGAAATAGAACTCTTTAAAAAAGCTTAGATCAATATTGAGTTATTCTGATTTACCTTCAAACTTTTAGGGATGTGCCTTAGAAATAGCAAGTTATATTTTGAACTTGGTTCCTTCTAAATCTATACCTTTAACCCCATCCAAATTGTGGAATGAGTGGAAGCCCAGTCTATGGCATATTCATGTCTGGGGTTGTCCAGCTCATGTGCTAAAAGGAAAAATAGATAAGTTAGAATTCAAAATAGAAGTGTGCATTTTTATTGGCTATCCAAAAGGCACTAAGGTGGTTAATTTTATTGTCCTAAGGAACAGAAGGCCATTGTCTCAACAAATGCAAAGTTTCAAGAACAACACTCTTTAGTGAACGATATTCCTAGAAATAGTCACCAACTCGGTAACATGAGTTCCACAAATAGTCACCGACCTACCATTACTAAAATGACCCCAAAAAGTGCCTTAAATCATGCCTCAAAAGTGCTCGAAAGATTTTTTCCCTATATCTAAAAATCCATTGGTTATTTCAAAAATTTGACTTCATATTCTTGTTCAGGGGGTTCCAATTAGGGTGACAAGGGTCTAATCTCAAATTTAAGGAAAAGGAAATGAATTATAAAATTCCACTTGGTGCGACTTCCAGAGAGCCTCTGTATCCTCTCCGTGATGCGGAGATATGTATTTTTTGCACAGTTTTTCCTAGTCCATGCATATTTTTCTAAGTGTTGGGCCTAATTTTTCCCAAATGTGTTTTATGTATACTTAGCCAAATTTCACCCTCATATCCCCTAAAACATTTCCCAACACTCATTAAAACACTTAGCCATATTTTAGCTCCTAAATTCAAGACCCAAAACCCTCATCCAAAGCTAAGGATCCTCCTCAAGCTTTAAGCCTCCATTTTCAAACTTATCAAGAATATCCCGAAAGCTAAGGTATGTGGTGTTGAACCATTGGTCATTCCACTCATGGTGTCTAAACCCTCGTTTTACTAATATTTCATGATTTAAAATTGATTTTACATATGGGTCTTGTATATTAAGAAATTTACTGCATAGTGATTTTAGCTCATAAAGTATGGTTATTTTAGCATGTTTTGAGCTTTAAATCTTAGATCTAATGTTTGATTTGATAAGGGGGTTTTCTATGAATGTCTTGGGAGTGTTAAAAGGTATTGATTGATGGTTTTACAACATATTTTCTTGCATGATTTCATCTCTAAATTGCACGATCTTTTACCCCCATTACACACACCCCAAGGTGTTTGATGAATTGTCTGGTTATGATTTCTTGAGGAAATGAAGGTCTAAAGCATGAGATATAATATAATTGATTATATGATGATGAAATGAGCTTATGTACATAATGAATACTATATAAAGTGTTATGGTAGACCATTCCCAATTGGGGGCCTAGTTAAGGGGTCAAAGACTCAACCACTAGGGTGATAGATGCGATCATCACCGACCTAGTTGAGGGGTTGATATCTCAATCACTAAGGTGATGGTGTTGTCATCACTAACCTTGATGAGGGGTTTGTACCTTACACACTAGGGTGATGGGTGCTATCATCACCAACCCCAAGGGGTTTATATCTTGGAAATCTAGCTTGGTCTCTTCTTCACATATTGTATCCAATATGAGTATGATTTACTTAAGCATATTTTACTTATGCATTGAACATACATGTCATATTGCTATATCATGCCTATTTCCTAATGTTATGCATGTTGATCATGAAGCATATCTCTTGTTGCATTGCACCCCACATACTTAGTACATTCAAATATACTAATGCATACTCTTGCCTATATGATATCACCAGTAGGGAGTGGTGCCTAAGTTGATCCTCCTCCTCCTCCACATGGCTAGATGGTGCTATTCCAAGCTTGTTGGTGAGTCCTCCATTTCGAGGACCTTGGTCTAAGTTACTATTATCCTTGCATTGAGGCACTTTCTTATGTTCTATTGACTATAAGTGTAAGCCCGGTAGCTTGTCTTGGCCCCCGCTCTATCTATGTATTAGAGGTACTTGTTGGAGATGTTGTATATTTATGTATGATCTTTGACTCTTGACTCTTGATTATGATGTTTATGCAAGCTTTTTCTTAGTCCCATTGCCCCTATTCTTAATATCTATGTGTTCATATGCTTTCGCAACCAAGGATGTGTAATGACAAGTTAAGAGGCTTGTTTGGGGTTCCTTTGGGTTCCCTATTCGTCGTGTCAAGTCTAAGTCCTAGGCTTGGGTTGTGACAAACTTGGTATCAAAGCACTAGGTTGATAGATCCCTAGAGTCTAGCATATCGTGTCGATTAGAGTCCTATTCATGGTTATGAAGCACGCCATGACTATGAATAGAAGGCTATGAGACATTTTAGGAAATGTTTTCCTTTTTCATGTCCTAAGTCCTACTATAGAGTTGTGGTAAGTATTCCCTCCTAACGATTATTCTTTTTTATGCAAGATCATGCCAAATACTAGAGAAAGACGGGACCAAACTCCCGCAGAGCAACCTACCAATGGTGAGCTCTAGGATGCTCTTACTATGCTTGCCCAAGTGGTCACCAACCAAGTCCAACAAGGGTCCCAAGCCCCTTATGTTACTACCTCGGAAGCTAGGGTAAGGGACTTTGTGATGATGAATCCTTTGATTTTCCATAGGTCAAAGGTGAATGAGGATCCACAAGAGTTTATTGATGAAATCTACAAAATCTTATTGATCATGGGTGTTGAGCCAAATGAGAAGGCAGAGTTGGTGGCGTGCAAACGTAAGGGGGTAGCCCAAATTTTTGTTTGATCAATGGAAAGGTGAGAAGGATAATGGTTATGTGGTGCTTTGGTAGGAATTCAAATTTGCCTTCTTTAATTGGTTCTTCCTTCTTTAGCTTAGGGAAACAAAGTTGGTTGAGTTTATAAACTTGAAACAACGTGGTATGAGTGTGAGGGAATATGCCCTCAAATTTAATCAAATTTCAAAGTATGTTCCTCACTTGGTGGCTGATTCTAGGTCAAGGATGAATAAGTTCGTTATGGGTGTCTAATTTGGTAAGTGAAGAGTGTCGGTCTGCCTTACTTATTAGTGATATTAACTTGCCTCGGTTGATGACATATACTGAGAAAATGAAAAAAGAAAAGTTTAGAAAGAGGAGGGGCTAGGAGTCCAAGAGAGTTCACTTTGAGGGCAAGTTCCAAAAACGTACTAGATTTCAAGGCCAAAGACCTCATCATGCTACTAATAGGGGGTTTGCCAATGACTTCCCTAGGCCTCAAGGTGCTTTTGGTGTGTCTCCTAATGATGTGTCTCCAAGATGAAAAGGGGGTCATAAGGGCCCATGTTTGAAGGGTTCCAATGCATGTTTTGAATATAGGGAGCTTGGTCATAAGAAGGTAGATTGTCTAAGAAATCTTGGCAAGGTTTGGGGTGCAACTGCGATTCCATTGTGTAGAAGTGATCCTCAAGGTGGTGCCCCAAGGAACAATTGATTCTATGCTCTACATGAAAGGCAAGGGGTTGGTGAGGTCCCCGATGTTGTTACCGATATGTGGAAAATCATGATCTTGATGTATATGCTTTGATTGATCCAGGTGCCACCCTTTACTTTATAACCCCCTTTGTTGCTAAAAAGTTCCATGTTGAGTCGGAGTTATCCTATGAGTCATATGAGGTGTCTACCCCTATTGGTGCCTCTATTATTGCTAGGAGGGTGTATAGAAATTGTTTGTTTTGCATCTTGAATAAAATCTTACTTTGTGATCTTTGAATTAGATATTGTTTATTTTGATGTTATCCTTGTGATGGATTAGTTGCATGCATACTATGCTTCAATTGATTGTAGAACCCATAGGGTCAAGTTTTAATTCCCAAACGTACCCGTCCTTAAGTGGGAATGTCATGATGTAGTAGTCAGGGGTAGATTCATCTCATGCATTAAATCCCATAGGTTGATTTCCAAGGGGTATTTGTATCATTTTGTGAGAGTCAAAGATGTGGAGTCCAAAGTCCCTTCCATTGAGTCAGTTCAGGTTGTAAATGAATTTCTTGATGTCTTGTCAAATGATCTTCCCGATTTCCCTCCTGAAAGGGAGATAGATTTTGGCATAGATATCCTTCTCGACACCCAACCTATCTCCATTCCCCCATACCATATGGCTCCAGTGGAGTTGAAGGAGTTAAAGGAGTAATTGAAAGATTTGTTGGAGAAGGGATTTATTAGACCTAGCCAATCACCTTGGGGTGGACCGGTGCTATTTGTAAAGAACAAAGATAGGCCATTTAGAATGTGCATTGACTATCAGCAACTCAATACGGTCACTATAAAGAATACATATCCTCTTCCAAGAATTGATGATTTCTTTGACCAATTGCAAGGAGCTAGATTTTTCTCTAAGATTGATCTTCGGTTCGAGTACCATCAAGTAAGGGTGAGGGAGTGTGATATTTCAAAGATGGCCTTTCGAACTAGGTATAGGCATTACGAATTTGTGGTGATGTCCTTTGGATTGACTAATATACCAGCCATCTTCATGGACCTAATGAATAGGGTCTTCAAGCCCTACTTTGATTCCTTTGTTATGGTATTCCTTGATGATATTTTGATCTATTCACATAGTAGGGAGGAGCATATGGGTCATTTGAGGGTTGTGTTACAAAGATTGAGGGAGGAGAGATTGTATACTAAATATGACAAGTGTAAATTTTGGTTGAAGGAGGTTGCATTCTTGGGTCATATGGTGTCAGGGGATGGTATAAAAGTAGATCCTAAGAAAAACGATGTGATTAGAAATTGGCCTAGCCCATTGACCCCATCGGACATTAGGAGTTTCTTGGACCTTGTGGGTTACTATAGAAGGTTTGTGAATGGGTTCTCCTCTATTGCTCTCCTATGACAAAATTGACTTAAAAGAAGGTTAAGTTTGTGTGGATCCACGAATGTAAGAAAAGTTTCCAAACATTGATAGATAGACTTGTGTCTGCACCTATATTGTCACTATCAGATCAGCTTAAGGGTTTTGTTATGTATTGTGATGCATCTAGAGTTGGTTTGGGTTATGTACTAATGCAAAATGGTAAGGTCATAGCCTATGCTTCTAAGCAACTCAAAGTGCATGAAAATAACTACCCTACCCATGATCTTGAATTGGCCACCATGGTGCTTGCATTAAAGATTTGGCGTCATTATTTTTATGTGGTACATGTTGATCGAATATAAGACCCTTCACTATGTATTCACTCAAAAAGATCTCAACTTGAGAAAAAGAAGGTAGGTCGAACTCCTTAAGGACTATGACATAAATGTGCATTACCATCCGAGTAAAGCAAATATTATGGCAGATGCTTTGAGTCAGGTGTATATGGGTAGCCTAGCTCATATGGATGGCAGTGATAGCTAGATGGCTAGGGAGGTGCATAGATTGGCTAGACTAGGGGTTAGGTTAGAAAATATGGGTAATAGTATTGTTGTTGTTGATGATGGTTCTAAATCTTCTTTGGTTGATGAGGTGATACCAAAACAAGATCTAGACTCCTTCTTGCTTGAGTTGAAGGCCTTGGTGAAGGAAGGCAAGATAGAGGTTTTCTCCCAAGGGGAATGAGGCCCTTAGATACCAAAGTAGGTTGTGTGTGCCATGTGTTGATGGCATGAGGGAGAGAATTCTTGATGAATCCCATAATTCCACCTATTCTATCCACCTCGGTCACCAAAATGTATAGAGACTTGAGGGATGTTTATTGGTGGGAAGGCATGAAGAGAGATATTGCAAAATTGGTCATCGGTTGACATAGTTGTAAATAAGTCAAAGCCAAGCATTAAAGGTCAGGTGGCGTAACCCAAGACATAGAGCTTCCTATTTGGATGTGGGAGATGATTAATATGGATTTTGTGGTTGGGTTGCCCAAGACTAGAAAAGGTTTTGATTCCATATGGGTTATGGTTAATAGGATAAAAAAAATTGACTCACTTTCTACTGATCAAGACTTCATATAGGGCTGAAATGTATGCAAGGTTGTACATCCATGAGTTGCTGAGGTTGCATGGGGTTCACTTATCCATTATATCGAATCATGGTACACAATTTACTTCATACTTTTGGAGATCTTTTCAAAGGGGTCCTGGAACCAAAGTTCACCATAGTATGGCCTTCCACTACCAAACGATTAGCCAAGCCGAGAGGATAATTCAAACACTTGAGGATATGCTTAGGGGTTGTGTCTTGTAGTTGGTGTGACTATCTTCTATTGATTGAATTTGCCTACAATAATAGCTATCACTCTAGCATTGGTATGGCTCCTTTTAAAGTTCTTTATGGGAGATGTTATAGATTACTGATGGGTTGGTTTAAGGTTGGAGAGGTGGCCTTATTGGGGCCGTATCTGATTATGGATCCTCTTGAAAAGGTTATATGATTAGGGAAAGGTTAAGGATAGCCCAAAGTCATCAAAAATCCTATGCCGATGTAAGAAGAAGAGACCTAGAATTCCAAGTGCGTGATTGGGTTTATTTGAAGGTTTCTCCAATAAAAGGCGTGGTCCATTTTTGCAAATAGGGGAAGTTGAGCCCAAGGTATGTTGGTCCTTATAAGGTTATTAAGAGGGTTGGCAAGGTAGCTTATGAGTTGAAGTTGCCTAGTAAAATGAATTTGGTCCATCCGGTGTTTCATGTCTCTATGTTGAGAAAATGTGTTGGCGATCCTAATTCCATTGTACCTATTGATGTTGAGGGGGGTGTGGAGGATAACTTAACTTATTAGGAGGTCCTAATTAAGATCTTGGATAGGCAAGTAAAGATATTGAGGAATAAAGAAGTCGCATTCGTTAAGATCCTTTGGAGGAACCAACAAGTCTAAAGTGCTACTTGGGAGGCCGAAGCGGACATGCAAGAGCGGTATCCATATATTTTCCACTCCACTCAAGCCTAAGGTACCAATACTAAGTTCCATATGTGACTTCAAGTCTTACATTTCAGCCTCCATGTCACTCATGTGCATTCATGTTTAAGTTGGTAAACTTATGATGATTTTACACTTATGTTGAGATTTTGAAAATGATGTTTTACTTGTTATGTTACATTCTTGTTGGGATTGATTTTTTCATGATCACTCTTGTCTTTTATATCTCTATTACATTTGGGTACAAATGTTCCCAAGGGGGAGATATTGAAACGACCCCAAAAAGTGCCTAAAAACGTGTATCCTAAATGCCCAAAATCTTGTTTTTCGTATATCTAAAAATCCATTGGTTATTCAAAAATCCAACTTCATATTCTTGTTCAGGGGTTCCAAATTAGGGTGTCAAAGGTCTAACCTCGAATTTAAGGAAAAGTCATCTAATTATAAAATTTCACTTAGTGCAATTTCCAGAGAGCCTTTGCATCCTCTCCGCGACATGAAGACGTGTATTTTCTGCACAGTTTTTCCTAGTCCGTCCAGATTTTTCTAAGTGTTGGGCCTAAGTTTTCCCAAATGTGTTTTTACCTATACTTAGCCCAATTTCACCCTCATATCCCCTAAAACATTTTCCAACACTCACTAAAACACTTAGCCATATTTTCACTCCCAAATTCAAGACCCAAAACCCTCATCCAAAGCTAAGGATTCTCTTCAACCTTCAAGCCTCCATTTTCAAAATTGATCAAGAACTTCCGCAAAGCTAAGGTATGTGGTATTGAACCATTGGGTCCTTTGACCTATGGTGCCTAAACCCTCTTTTTACTAATATTGCATGATTTAAAGTTGATTTTACATGTGAATCTTGTATATTGAGAAATTTACTGCATAGTGATTTAGCATAAAATTATGGTTGTTTTAGCATGTTTTGAGCTTTAAATCTTGGATCTAATATTTGATTTGATGAGGGGTTTTGCTATGAATGTATTGGGGGTGTTGAAAGGTGTTGATTGATGGTTTTACAATAGATCTCTTGCATGATTTCATCTCTAAATTGCACGGTCTTTTACCCCCATTACACACCCCCAAGTTGTTTGATAAATTGTCTGGTTATTGTTTCTTGAGGAAATGAAGGTCTAAAGCATGAGATATGATATGATTGATTATATGACGATAAAATTAGCTTGTGTACATGATGAATACTATATAAAGTGTTATGGTAGACCATTCCCAATTCGGGGCCTAGTTGAGGGGTCAAAGACTCAACCACTAAGGTGATGGATGCGATCATCACCGACCTAGTTGAGGGGTTGATATCTCAATCCCTAGGATGATGGATGTTGTCATCACTAACCTTGATGAGAGGCTTGTACCTTACACACTAGGTTGATGGGTGCTATCATCACCAACCCCAAGGGATTTATACCTTGAAAACCTATCTTGGTCTCCTCTTCACATATGGTATCCTTTATGAATATGATTTACTTAAGCATGTTTTACTTATATATTGAACATACATGTCATATTGTTATATCATGCCTATTGCCTAATGTTATGCATATTGATCATGAAGCATATCTCTTGTTGCATTGCATCCCACATACTTAGTACATTCAAACATACTAATGCATACTCTTGCCTATATGATATCACCATATAGGGATCGATGCCCAAGTTGATCATCCTCCTCCTCCACATGGCTAGACGATGCTATTCCAAGCTTATTGGTGAGTCCTCCATTTCGGGAACCTTGGTCTAAGTAACCATTATACTTATATTGAGACACTTTCTTATGTTCTATTGACTATGAGGGTGAGCCCTGTAGCTTGTCTTGCCCCCTTTCTATCTATGTATTAGAGGTGCTTGTTGAACATATTGTGTATTTATGTATGAGCTTTGACTCTTGACTCTTGATTATGACGTTTATGCAAGCTTTTTCTTAGTCCCATTGCCCCTATTCTTAATATATGTCTTTGTATGCTTTCGCAACCAAGGATATGTAATGAGAAGTTAAGAGGCTTTTTTGAGGTTTCTTCGGATTTCCCATTCGCCATGTCACATCTGAGCACTAGGCTTGGGTCGTGACAACTACGACCACGTAGTGGGAGAAATGTTGCTCATGAAACTAATCCACCTGAGGTTACACCAAAAAATGTTTTGGATGAAACTCTGAACATCCCACTACCTTTAAATAGTGGGAGTAATTTATAGCAAACTGTGATTGTGGACAACAACGTTCAGAATGGTTGGGACATTTGGAATTTGGATTCGAAAGTGGCACATCCTGCAGTAATTAGTTGTCGTAGTAAGAGAGTGGTTAGAAAGCCTGTAAGGTTTATGTTCTTGGGAGAATCATATGATAGAATCCCTGAAAAGAATAATATAGAACCGTTAAGTTACATTCGAAGCACTACATTATAAAGATGCTAAAAAGTAGATTATTGACATGATATCTGAAATAGAGTCGATGTACTCTAATCAAGTTTGGGATCTTGCAAAACCACCTGTGAACATTAAACCTATTGGTTGTAAGTGGATCTTTAAGAAAAAGAGAGGTGTGGATGGAAAAGTGAAAAACTTTTAAAGATAGATTTGTTGCGAAAGAGTTTACTCAAAAAGAAGGAATTGATTATGAGAAAACTTTTTCGCCGGTAGCCATGCTTAAATCCATTAGGATTATCTTGTCGATTGCTACTTATTTTAATTATGAGATTTGGGAAATGCACGTCAAGACAGTTTTTCTAAATGGTGGTCTTAATGAGTACATCAACATGAAACAACCAGAGGGATTCATCGAGCATGGCATTGAACGCATGTTATGTAAGAAGCTTAAGAGATCCATTTATGGATTGAAACAAATATCAAAAGCATAGACCATTTGTTTTGACAAGTCAATTAAGATTTTTGGTTTTGATCTATTTGAAAATGAATCATGTATATATAAGAAATGGGAAGGAAATAGGATAACACTTTTGGTTCTATATGTTGACGACATCTTGCTCATAGGAATTAATATGAGCATGTTGAACTTTGTTAAGGAATGGTTATCAACGTGTTTTGATATGAAATATGAAACGAACCTAAAAAGTACCCAAAAATATGCCTCAGAATGTCCAAAATTTTAAATTTCATACATCTCAAAGTTCGTGCATGATATCAAAAGTTTGACTTCATATTCTCGTTCAGGGAGTCAAAATTAGGGGAAAGGGTCTAACCGCAATTTAAGATCAAAAGAATGGCAATTATGATTTCTCAAATGGAAAATTCCAGTAAGCTATCTTCACCGATGCGCCAAGGGCGCACAGATGTAGAGGAGTGGTTTCTGCGTTCTCTTTGCGACGCAAAGAAGTGCATTTTTTGTCCGGTGATTTTCTGTGCGGTCCAATGCTTTTAAGTATTGGGCCTAAATGTACCCAAACATGTTTTTTTACCTATAATTAGCCTTATTTCACTCTCATATCATCCTAAACATTTCTCAATACTCACTCAAATACTTAGCCATATTTTTACTCTCAAATTCAAGTCTCAAACCCTCATCCTAAGCCAAGGTTTTCCTTCAAGGTTCTTCTTCAAGCTTCAAGTCTCTATCTCCAATCTTCACCAAGTTCATCTATAAGCTAAGGTATGTGGGTTTCTTTCATAGGTTCCTTTCAGCCATGATATCCAAGCCTCCTTTTACCCAAATTGCATGACTTAAAGTTGATTTACAAATGGGACTTGCATATTATGAAATTCACTGCACACTATGTTAAAGTTATGTGAAATTGTCACTTTTTTGCTATGTTTTGATTTATAAATCTTTGATTTATTATACAATTTGAGAGGGGTTTTGATGTATATTTCTTGAGGGTGTTGCAAGGTGTTGATTGATGGTTATACAATGGATTTTCTTGCATGATTTCATCTCTATATTTCATGGTTTTATAATAGCATTACAGACCCTCTAAGTGTTTGATGAAATGTCCGGATGTGGTTTCTTAAGGGGTTGAAGGTCCAAAGCATGAGATATGATATGATTGACTATATGATGATGAAATGATCTTATGTATATGATATACTCTATATAAAGTGTTGCATTAGACCATACCTGATCCGGGGGATAAGAGCCCAGGTAACAAGGTGGGGGTTTGTACTCATCAATCATGTGAGGGCTTTGTACTTTGCCACCGTGGTGATAAAGTGTGATTATCATCAACCATGTAAGGGGTTTGTACCCCATTACAGGGTGATAGATTGGGACATCATAAACCACCAAGGGATTTGTACCTTGAAAATCTAGCTTGGTCTCTTCTACATATATGGTATCTTATATGAGCATGAGCTACTTAAGCATGTTGTACTTATGTATTAATCATACATTCCATGTTGTTATATTATGCCTATTACCTATTATTATGCATTTTGACTATGATGTTTAATTCTTGTGGCATTGCATCATACATACTTAGTACATTCAAACGTCCTACATGATATTACCATGTAAGGACCGATGCTCAAGTTGATTGCCCTCCTCCTCCATGTGACAAGATCGATACTACTAAAGCTTGTGGTGAGTCCTCCACTTCGAGGAACTTTGTCTATGTTGCTCTTATTTATGTATTGAGACACTCTTCTTTATTTTCTATTTTAACTATGAGGGTGAGCCCGGTTGCTTTGTCTTGGCCCCCGCTCTTATATATGTATTACAAGTGTTTGTTGGACATGTTATGTATCTATGTTAAAAGCCTTGACTTTATTGTTCTTGATGTCTATGATACGAGTTTGACTCTTGTCTCCTGATTATGATGTTGTGTAAGCTTTTCCCTTAGTCTTGTAGCCCCCCTATTCTTACTCTTTTATGTTGTTCTATTGTATTTGAGACCAAGGATGTGTAATGATATTCTAAGAGGCTTGCTTGGGGGCCCTTTGGGTTCTCCTTACATTGTGTCACATCTAGGACCTAGGCTTGGATCGTGACAAAAGACTTGAGAGAAGCTGCCTATATTTTTGGGATCGAGCTTCTGCGAGATCATAAATAAAGGATATAAGGCTTATCTTAAGCACTTTATATTGATACGATTCTTGCAAGATTTAACATGCAAAATTCTAAAAAGGGATATCTTCCTTTTAGACATGGAATTACTTTATCAAAGAATCAGTCGCCTAAGACAGATGATGAGATAGAGAGAATGAGGTTGTCCCTTATGCATCTGTCGTAGGGAGTCTTATGTATGTTGTGTTATGTACTAGATCGAATATCTGCTTTATTATTGGCATTGTGAGCAGATTTCAGTCTAATCCTAGGCAAGAACATTGCACTATAGTCAAGCATATAATCAAATATCTGAAAAGGAATAGGGATTACATGCTCGTCTTCCATCCTGGAAATCTAGTTCCCATTAGATATACAGATTCAGATTTCCAGTTAGATAGAGATTCAAGAAAGTTAACCTAAGGATATGTATTTACTCTAGGAGGTAGGGCTGTAATATGAAGGAGTATCAAGCAATCTTGTGTTGTTCATTCCACTATGGAAGTTGAATGTGTTGCGGCCATTGAGGTAGCTAAGGAGGTTGTTTGGCTCAGAAACTTCCTAAAAGAGCTTGGACTGGTTTGCTCGATTAAAGTAACAATCACACTTTATTGTGATAACAGTGGTGTTGCAAACTCAAAAGAACCACTTACCCATAAAAGAAGTATCACTTCTTTAGAGGAAGTATCACTTGATTCATGATATTACGTAAAGGGGTAATGTGAGAGTGCTGAAAATTAAGTCGAAGAATAATTTGGCGGACCCATTCACGAAAGCCTTACCGCAAAAGGTCTTTTACAAGCATGTAAAAGACGAAAACAAACTATACTCTGGGAAATGGATCACATGTTGTACTCCAAGTTATAAGTAGAGGTTCTATGAGTGATTCTGTCGATATGTTGTACTCTTGGCTATGGGGTGATAAGATTGTGGTTCTACTTGTACAATTTATGTTATACCCTATGCTTGAGTGGGTTGGGTTGTTGTGTGGGATATTGTTATGATTATCAGCTAGATTGTCTGCCACTCTATCCTAGGGACCTGCTAGACTTGCTAGCCAGCTTGTATATTGTTATCCTGGTTATTTATTGTGCTCATCAATTAAGTTGTTACTGTTGTTCCAGAAACTTAGGATATTGCTATTTATCTACTTTCCACAGGCCTTAGTCTAGGCATAAGCTAGAGCTACCCTAGTTATGCGTTGTTCAGGCCCCTAGTATTACAGATATAAGCAGTTTGACTTGAGAGGTGCAAATCCAGGGAGACAAGCTGAGCAGTGTACTATTTTTATGACTTAGGGCCCAATGGCTATTCTTACGACTCGAGTCTCCGATGGTCGCGTCCTTTTTTCTGAGACTGGGTGGCGCTCCCGAGTCCAAGTCTCTGGTGCCTATGCCCGTGTGTTCAAGTCCTGGATTACACCTCGAAGGGTTGTGTCCTAGATATTTGTTCTGAGATTTATGGTTTAGTTACTTATTCCTGGGACTCTCGTGACTCCATTGATTATTCCATGGGTAGAGTCCCAGTTGATTGTTAGACCATTGGCCTTGGCTGACTTATGATTCTTCCCTTGATCGGAGGCCAATCCAAGGAAGGGGTGTGGTACCCCGAATGATAGTTAGGGGTATGGGACCTCGTGTAATACTGTATCCTATACCGATTGTGATCTTATACCATTTGTTACTAGTTCCTATATCCTTACACCTATACACACCTTAATTGTGCATGGGTGTACCTTCTGGACTTATGGGGGCCCAATTGGTGTATAGACATAGACACTAAGGCCTTACACCTACGTACAACACTATACCTCGACCGTGTGACAGTTGTGATGTTGTTCGGTTCAGGTTGGTTTAGTTGCTTCCGTGGTTTACCGATTGGTCCTATGCAACTAGGTTCTCCTAGGGCCGCAGACATAGTTGACACAGGTTCCTCTATTTCTATCAGCCGATACTACTGCACACTGCCTGGGTTCATTTAGTTGGGTCTCTGGTGGTTATGGAGATATGCTACTTTTGGCCAGGGTTTAGATTACCAGCATTACAACTTTTTACTACATTTGACATGTCTATAATTACAACATTTCACTCAATTAGTTGATGATGCCTAGTGGGTTCCTTCCATCGGTACTCACTCCTACTTTTTTGCATCTACACATGGTGCAGGTTCAAGTACGAGTCATGACCATTAATTTAGGATCTTGTAGGCGCTTCAAGAGACTTTGGTGAGCATCAACAATTCGAATATTCTACAATCTCCTTCTGTTTATTTGGTCATCTGTTGTATTCAAACACTGACCCTATACATTATAGTTTTGGCTTGTATGTGTAAGGTGCTATTCTAATTTTTTTTTTTTGTGTGTGTGTATGTGTATTTATATTTTATTTTTTATTTTGAATCTATAATATCTCTATACAGGTGATTTTCAGGTCCTGGGATAGGTTGTATCTTTGGGTTTTATTGTTAGTTGTTAGCTGTTGTTATATTGCTAGTTGCTAAGACAAGTACTGCGGGTTTTGTGTTGGTTTGCCTATAGGTGAGATCTAACAGGCACCATTAGGACCTTAAAGGTCCAGTTCGTGACATTGAACTTGTACTAATTAGTAATGAACATGTTGATATATGGCCTTCATTATATAAGTAATTCGGTATTCACGAAATACCAAATACCTAATGGGACTAATATCTCGTACCAATCCCAACCCAAATATCATAATTCTAAAATTTTACTCCTGAATACCATATCGAATACCAAATTATCAAATACTAAATTACCAAAATTTTCAGTTCAGTTTGGTTCAAGAATTTAGTTCTCTGCATTTTATGTCCAACCCTATCTATATGGACAATAAATTAGCCATTATGATGGCTAAAAATCCGATGCAACGTGGAAGAGAAAAACATATCAATATCAGATTTCATGCTTTAAGAGATGCTGAGAAGAATGGTGAAGTTAAGTTGGTACAGTGCAGCAGTGAAGAACAACAATCTGACATTCTAACCAAGGCTCTTTCCACCAATAAGTTTGAGTTTCAAAGATGTTGCAAGGGGTTTCAATGAAAAATCTTGGAGGAGTATTAGGAAATTAAGATTTCTCTAGAAACTCCTGGGTTGTAGATATTTTGTAATAGATGATTTAAAAATAGTGGTGATTAGTGAGCCACATATGTACATAGTTTGATGTGGATATAGTTTGGTCATTATGTAGCCGTTGTCCTCACACTTTATTTATATATAGACCTCATGTAATAAAACATCTAGAAAGAAATATAGAACAAAAATAATGTTCAGCCATTTCCCTCTTTTAGATTATTATAGTAATTTACAGCACAGAGCAGCAAATAAAGTTCAATATTCGTCTATGCACTCCCATTTTAAGGGTGCCAAGAAGGATCCACAACAATTAGTTGATGAAAAAACAGGGCTGGAATGAAGTTATTCATCTCTACGATCACTAAACATTCTTCTTCTTGCTTTAATGAAGTCAACGTTTACAACTAAGTCTTTCGATGAAAACTCCAGTGAATCAATTTAATTATATAGATGCAGTTCTTGTTCCTCGAAAGGAGGTAAAGACCAAAATATTGAAAATTCTAAATCTCACACTTTCCTATACACCTTTTTTAAAGAATTCAATATAAAATCCCAAGCGTGGTTGTTTGATAAACTCTCACTTTAGGGGGTATTTAGAGGACTTATATTAACTTAGTAAAGTAATTTTCCAATCTTGGCCTTAGAAATTTATAAGACACGTGCCAATAATCCAAGTGACCATTGACAATTGTTGGGGCCGTTTGCAAACTGAATAATTCAAGGAAAAGCAGAGCAAGTATACAGCACTGACATATCAAGGCGGCTTTCCATTTGCTTTATCTCTCTAATATAAACGCAGAAGGATTTGGCAAACGGATCTTACAAATCACAAAACACAAGAAAAGGAAAAAAGGGCCAAAAAATAAACAAGTGAATCCAAGAACAAATTTAGGCTCTAAATGAAGAGGAAAACCAAAATGGAAAATAGAACACGACTTCTACGATGGATAGATAAATACAAAAAGTTTTAACTAAGAGAAACAAAAAAATGAAAAGATCTCCACTCAGCTAGCCAAATGGCTGGGCGAGCTGTTAAACATGGCATGCCACATGTATGCTCTAGAAAGTACCATCTCAAGCTCTGAATGACTCCAATTATGAGTTGGAAGGTGCTGAAGGAACATAACCATCTCTTGGAAGTCGAGCTTCAGCAGCTTATCTGACCACTGCACAATAAGCACCAACATTCAGCACAACAAATTCTTCAAAAGAATATCTGGTCTAGTAGTTATAAAACCTTAAAAGACTTCAGTCATGCATGGGAAACAAATTTGGTATTAGAAAAGGAGAATTGCTGCTTCTTTCAACAAATTTATAATGCCTGCGCAGGAAAATAATACTCTGGTCACAAGAAACAGATCTTTTGGGTCAGTGACTGAAAGAATACGTAATGTTAATAACCATGATCCTTCCTTTAATTTCAAGGGATCAGTTAAAATACAACAATAATTCTATGTACTTCAATTCACTACATATTAACCAATCCATTTAGGACTCGTCGAACAAACCTTTCTTTCTACATTAGGGTAAAAGGAAGGTTGGTTTGTGTACATGTGCAAAAGAAAGGTTTGTGTACATTTGCCCATGCTTTTTCCTAATATGTAACGCCGGTAAGACTCTGTCATCACATAAATATCAAGCAGATATTAAGAGAAATCTTACTGTGAGAAGAAAGCTTGCAGCTATATACACAAGAAAATCTGGCAGTGCATCACCTTCTGCAAGATATGTATCCCACAATCGGGTAACAAGATGGAAAGGGATCTGCAAGAACAGATGATTAGGTCTTTGTTTTAGGAATACAGCATCTAAGGTCTTTATCAACAATGTGGAACTTCAAAAAGACAAAAAAAAATACTTAATAAACATTAAAGGCAGAAAAACAGACCTCGCGTATCAAGAGACAATTGAACCAGCGAAAAGCAAACTGAAGAAACTCAAGCCCTTGCTCTTCCATGTGCGTTGACACAGGTTCTAGAAAAGGGAGGAGCCAAATATCAAAATTATAACATGTCATCTAATTTTTCAGGAAGCATATATACATAGACAGGAATACAGAACAATAAATTGTGTACTTTCTTAGTCCCCTACTTTCAATTTCTCGTATTTTCTTAGCTCTAAAACCACAGATTAACCATTAACCTCTAGTAATTCAAAAGCAAATAAGTGTTTTCTTATACATGATGAAATTCACCATTTAATCCGTTTCTTTTGGCCTTTTCTAGTAATTGGTCTTCCAGTGTCTTTTTTCTTTCTTCCAGCTCTTTAACATGTCCAATTTTTATGGTGATCCAAGTTCCAATTATCAGAAGATTATCTTTCAGCCATCTCCATCAAGAAATAATAGAAGACAGAAATACATATGTAATTTATTGCAACCAAATAAATACAGAGCAATTTTAGCATGCCAAGAAAACTAAATGAAATAAATACTGGTTCCAACTGTAAAACACCCTCATAATGCAATCAAATCATTATACATACCCTTTCATAAGGTCATAGAAAGTTAAACTTATTCATAAAATAAAAGACACATAGTATGAGAAACCAAAATTTGCTTAACCTTAAAAACAATTACCCGCTTTGTTTCAATTTGTTTGTACTAGTTTGACTAAACACGGAGTTTAAGAAAGTAAAGAAGACTTGTTTCTAGTCGTCTTGCATTAAGGATTTGTATAATGTATCCAAATGCACTTTAACTGTGCGGTCTCAAAAAAGCCATGTGAGATGTGGAGTTAAAACGAGTGGCCAAATTAGGAAAGAAGCGCTCTTTTTAAATAGACTAAAAAGGAAAGTAAAACAAATAAATTGAAACAGAGTACATTGTTTCACATGTCGAGAAAAATCAATAAGTTTTGACACCATATTCCAAGATTCTCTAGCATTAGACAGTAGATAAAGACAACAAATAAAGTAGTAACCACTAGAGCATTACCATCTATACGTCTAACCAACTCCTTTAGCTTAAACACGAGTCTCTGGATTCCTGGTTGAGCGAACGTGTAATGGTCTTGCATCCCATCAAGCAATTTTGATAGACACCAATAACAGTCAGCTTCTATGCCAGATATTTTCTCAGAAGGTAGATCAGACATCATCCAATTGTCAATGCTCCCTTCTATGTGTTCTGACAAGAAAACAACTAAGAACGGTGTTGCAAGATCATTTATTCCCTGCACATATCCACTTGCAGGGTGACGGATGGCCCTAGAAAGGAAAATGATAAATCACCAGAATATGAGAATATTCAGAATACTGAGAAGAGCAATAAAGAAAGGTTAATGAATGCCATGCGTCTTCAATTCTTTAATTTTTATTTCTGGGCTGCCTTTATGGTGACATCTACTGGGGTGTGCATTACTTTTTTATTTGGTTTGTATTATTTGGATTCAGATTTTCAGTTATGAAAAAAATTCAATCCAATCAAAACAAGTTCAGTATCATTCCGTTACTCCTTTAATTTGGTTTTTCTCCAGTTTGGTTTTTGGTTTATTGGATTCGTCACTTGTCTCTTAATTACTAAAATCATCACTGCTTATTTAGTAATGGAAATAAATAAGGTAGCGTATGTGGCAAAATCTTAGTGTGCTACGTGGTGTATGGAATATACATCAGTAACTATAATGTTGATAAGATCATAAACTAATAATCAGGATTTCTTTAATTATTTTTTTTCGAAAAGTACATAAACTTACAAGATTTATATGCTTTCTGAAAAAACAGATGAGTCGATGAAACAAGAAAATATTTGAGTTTGTTACAAGAATCCTCTGATGAACAAGAATACTTAATCAGCCTAATTCATAAACAAAACTAATCTTTAAGAATGAATTTGTTTACAAGAACTCTCTGATGGACACCGACACTCGGAGGGTGTTTGGATTAGCTTATTGTCAGGTACTTTAGGCTTTTCAGCACTTGCTTGGAGAGGTGTTTGGAAATAGTGAAAAAGTGATTTTAAGAACCAACCTTTAGGCCAAAAAAGTTTTAAAATAAGTTAAAAAGCCAAAAGCAGGGTATCCTCTACTTATGGCTTTTAGCTTTTGACTTATAAGATACTTTCTTAAAAGCTTATCCACACCAGCAATTAGGGGCCGTTTGGAAAGACACTTGATAATTGGAATTTGTGTAATAACTAGGGTAGTAATGATCAGCCTAATAATTACACAACATAGTAATATTTTTATTTTTTTTAGATGAAGTAAGATGTTATCATTGATATACGGCAACTGGAAGGTGCCAAATTACAAAAGCAAAAGCCAGTAGGATTTTGAAGCAAAAAATAACCAATTAGCCCTTATTACAAAAAACCTATACCAGAACCATAGAGCTAACGAAGTCCAAAAAACTGTTTATGCTATTAACAGGAGTAAGAAAATTCCAGCCAAACAAAACAACTAAGCATCTAGCTTTCAGGGCTTGAGTTGGAGTTGATATCCCATCATAACACCTATGGTTTGTTTCATTCCACACAACCCAAAAGATGACCGGAGGAATCATTTCCCAAACCTTCTTGATGGTTTTGTCAACTCTCCAAAAGATCCAGCTAATGTAAGCTTCCTGATGGTCCGAGGGAGGTTCCAGGATAGTCCAAAAATAGATAGGAAGAAATTTCAGAAATCACTCCCACATCAGAGTGGTAAACAGGAACAAGACTAGTTTTTGGGAAGACAAATGGACCGGGACAAGAAGTTTTAAAGACTTATTCCCAGATTTATTTGTTATAGCTTTGGATCAACATAAATCAGTTGCCAAGATGTGGACTAAACAAGGGTAGGACCTCAGATACAGAAGAATGTTGAATGATTGGGAGATACCTAGATTTGCAGAACTGCTTAACCAGATGGAGAGTTTTCAGGGGTTACAAGAAGGTGCTGATTGCCTATGCTGGAGCGGACATGTAAGTGGAGTATATAAGGTCAACTCAGGGTATAGGATTTTGAATCAGGTAGAGCCACATATTACTAGCTGGCCTTGGAAGAACATTTGGAAGACTAAGATACCTTACAAAGTATCTTGTTTTACCTGGCTTCTAGCTGAAAAAGCAGTTTTGACACATGAAAATCTGATCAAAAGGAGTTTTGCTCTCTGCTCTAGATGTTTCCTATGCAAAAAGGAAGCTAAGACAGTAAACCATTTGTTCCTACATTGCAGTGTTACAGACCAACTATGAAAGATTTTCATCAATCTCAGAGGCATAGCCTGGACAATGCCAAGAAAGATTGCTGACACTCTTTTTAGCTGGGAGGAAGCAGGAGAGGGAGAGATGGAGGATCATCCCATCATGTATTTGGTGGACTACTTGGAAAGAAAGAAATGACAGATCTTTTGAGGGAAGGAAGAGTTTAGTACAGGACATCAAGCAAAAATGCATTTTACTTTTCTGTATTTGGTGCACTAAACTGTACTCTAGTGACACCGAAACAATCTTAGATGTCCTAGGCACCATTTAGGATTGGTTGTCATATCTGTTATATTTTGTATCTATTCCATTTGTAAATTTGTCTATTCAGTACTAAGGTAGGACTGGTTTTAATACAAAGTTACCTTAAACAAAAGACAGGAAGAAATTTCAGATTTCAGAAGTAAGAGAGCAGTGAAGAAGTGATTGACACTCTCTAGGCTTTGATGGCATAGATAGCATCTGTAAACTAGAGCTATTTTCCTTTTACACAGATTGTCTTGAGTTAAAATTGCTTCCCTGAGAGCAGTCCAGGTAAAGCAAGATGACTTTGAGTGGCGTTTTGGTTCTCCAGATATGTCTCCAGGGACTTTTCTCAAGCAAACCGTTTTGAGAATGCAACACATTGTAACCTTCTTTGACTGTGAACTTCCGGTCTTTTGAGCTTCCCCATAAGAGCTCATCTGTGAATGCGAAAGTCTCCAAAGTGGCTAGGAGAGTTATCAGATCAATGATCTCCCAGTCATTTAGGTTTCTTCTTAATAAAGGCCTCCATATGTTGTCCTCTCTATTTTGAGCCACAGATGAATCCTAGTAGCTAGCAATAAGGAATAAGCCAGGATAAGTTAAGTGTTTCATTTCCAATCCACCTATCCCTCCAGAATTTCACATTCAAACTATTTCCAACTTTAAAGGATACGTTCTGACATAGGGCCTAAGGGAAGCTGCTGATATGTTTCCAGGGCTCAACACCATGAGGATCTGTGCTATCCTTTGGACTCCAGTGATTCTGAGCTCCAAATTTGGCAATCATGATCTTTCTCCAATAGCCTATACTTCCACAACCATTTGATTATGTAGTTTAAGATTCCTAATGCCAAATCCTCCAGCAACTTCTGGTTGGGTGACAATGGGCCATTTCACCAAAGAGAATTTGTGAGTCTCATTGTTGGTTTCCCACAAAATCTTCTCCTTAAGAAGTTCAGTTGTTTTAAGATCGGGGCTGGCATAGGATATACTTAAATAATGTAGGTTGGGGTGCTGTCGAGCACACTACTTATCAAAGTCAGCTGCCCCCCATGGATAGTACTCCTTTTGCCATGTTGCAAGCCTTTTTTCCACTCTTTCTATCACTCTATTCCAGATCCACACCCAAAGACAGCCCAAGGTATGTAGTGGGTAAGGCACCAATTCTGCAGCTTAGGACTACTGCTAATACCTCGAAATTTTTGACGTCATTGACTGGATAGATAGTGCTTTTGAGCATGTTAATGAAAAGTCCTGTTAAAGCATCATAAAGGAGTAGAATGAGGTTGAGAATCATGACTTCAGATCTCTCAGCATGGCAGAATATCAATCTGTTGTCTGCATAGCAAATGTGTAACACTGACTGAGTCAACTGGATTACAGCCTACCTCAAAACCTTTTATCCAGTGAAGCTCCTTTCCGTTACTTAGCATCTGAGTGAGACCTTCCGTTAACAAAATGAAAAGGTCAGGGGAGAAAGGGGTCCCTTGCCTTAAGCCCTTATCAAGAAGAAACCTACAGGATTCCTATTAACTAGTACAGAGTATTTCACAGTTGAAATACAAAATTTTATCCATCTAGCTCCAAATCCCATTTGTCTTAGGTTTCGATAAGGAAAGATCAACTCAACTGGTCAAAAGCCTTTTCAATGACTAATTTGCACAGTAGACCTGGTTCACCACTTTTGATTCTCCAATCAAGAACCTCATTAGCAATCAAGGATGCATACGTGATTTGTTTGTTTTTAAGGAAAGCACTTTGTTGCTCTGATATCAATTTGCCAACGACTCACTTCAATCTCTCTGCTAGTGCTTTGGCCACAATCTTGTACATACTTCCTATTAGACTAATAGGTCTACAATCCCTAAGCTCTATTGCCCCCTTCTTTTAGGAATGAGAGCAACGAATGAGGCATTACAGGATTTCTGTGTGGCAATAAAGTGGAAGTGATTAATAGCCCCCATTAGATCTGCTTTGATGATGCTCCACGCCTCTTGGGAAAAGGCCATTGTGAATCCGTTGGGCCCTGGTGCCTTATCAGGAGCACAAGATTTTAGTGCTACCAAAATTTCTGCCTCTTCAAATGGTATCTCTAGATCCTCACTCTCTTCTGCCGATGTCAGGTTCTCAAAGGTTGCAGTTGGTCTCCATGCCTCCTCTGTATATTGAGCCCGATGATAATTCGAGGTTTCCCCCTTTATTTGATCTTTTTCTTCCATCAGCTTTTGCCCCATCAAGAGCTTGTCAATGTTGTTTTACCTTCTTTGGGCGTTCGCAATTCTCTGAAAGTACTTAGTATTCTTGTCCTCTTCTTTGAGCCAGGAGCACCTAGATTTTTGCTTCCAGGATATCTCTTCTGCTAGAGCAATCTGTTGGAGCTCTAGTTTCAGATCGAAAGCTTTCAACTTCTCCTCTGATGTTTGTGCTCTCTGATCAGCTATTTGATCCAGTAGCTTCAGATCATCAAGGACCTTTAGTCTTCTATTCGCCAGCATGCCATACCCTTCTCTATTCCATGTGAAATATCCCTTTTCAGTGATCTAAGCTTCTGAATAAGTAAAAAGTCTAGAGAACCCTTAATAGAATATGATTGTCACAATTCCTTAACCATTTCCATAAAACCTTCATACTTGAGCTACATGTTTTCGAATTTGAAGTAAGAAGGATTTGGTACCCAATCGCCACATTCCAGGACAATAGGTTTGTGGCCTAAAATTGCTATGGGCATTGCTGACTTCACATCTTTGAAGGTGTCACTCCATTCATTTGAGTACAAGAACCTATCAATTCTAGAGGCCTGAGTGTGGTTTTCACCTCTGGACCAAGTGAATTGAGCTCCAACTAGAGGGTCAGTCAATTAAGTCCAGCTCCATAATAATGTAAGAAAAGTCACTCATTGTTGTGGATCTTCTGGAGCAATTAAGTCTTTCATTTTCATATCTACAAACATAGCAATCTCCTGTAATTACCCATTGATTCGACCATAGACCTCTAACGGCTGCTAGTTCAAGCCAAAATTCCACTCTTTCCGCATTAGAGTGTGGACCATGTAGTGAGTGTCCATATGAAGTCCTTGGTTAAGCTTTCAAACCTCCAAGTAATTGAATAAATTCCTTGTTGAGTGTCTAAACAATTCCACAACCTCCTATCCCACAACACTATAATTCCCCCTTGCTCCCATTAACCTTAAATTCAGCCCATCTGCTTCCCCAAATTTGACTAGACAGAGTTATTCCAGTCCCCAATTTTTGCCTCTTGTAAGCAAACAAAATCAACCTTCCAATTTTGAATTAGTGACTCCATTGTTCTTTTATTCCTATCATTGAGACTCTGCACAGTCCAACTAAGTATTTTCACCATCATCTGCCCCAATGCGATACGTGATATATTCATCGATATCATCACTACTCTAGATGATGGATCCAGAGTATCAATATACCGATATGGTATCAATATACCGATAGAGTATCACAAAGAATATATTTTCTACTAATTTAGAATTTAATAAATAAGTTTGCAATGTTAATAATGTTTTCGTAATTATTTTATTTATTAAAAGAAGAGCTCAAAATTACATGATACCGATAGGGTATCAATATACCGACGGAGTATCACAAGAATATATTTTCTACTTATTTAAAATTTAATAAATAATTTTGTAACTTTAATAATTTTTTAATTCTTTACGATATTGATATAGTATAAATATACCAATGGAGTATCACAACGAATATATTCTTTTACTAATTTAGAGTTTTATAATTTTCTTATTTGTTTCTTTAAAAAAAAAACATAATCCTATATAATACCAATTGGGTATCGACATACCACCAGAGTATCACAGAGAATTGAGCTCATTCTATATGATATAGACCATCTAAATATACTACCAGAGTATATTTCTTAGTATTTATGCTGACATCAGCATGACGTCGGGCCAAAATAAAAGGGGGTAAGTGGGGAAAGAAGGTAAATAGTTTGGATCATGAGTCTATTAAGGGTAAATAGTTTGTATTAGATCTACTAAGGGTAAATAATTTCAAATTAGGTCTATTTTGTGTACTTTTCCCTAAAATTTAGGGTTTGAGCTTTTATATTGTTTTTAGGTTTTGCTGGCTCATTAAACCTAAAATTCGTGTGTCTCATATGACATATGTCTGCATGTGTGGGCCCCTTCTCGTGTCTAGCAGCACGTGAAGTCTCTAATATGTCTGCTTCAACGGTTCCCAAGAAGAACCAAAGGATATTGGCTTGGACTGATACTCTGAGACAATTGTAATTTCAAAATTCAAACCCCCCGGATCAATTCTACCCCTTGTTCGAAATGTCCTTGCAGGTGTTTTTGATGCATATTCAAGCCAAAGAAGATGGTTCCTATTTCTTGTATCTTCGTCTTCTCCAATATAACCACCACACTGTTCCCCCATGGATTTGAAGGTCGTCGAGGTCCAAGCATTGGGAGGGACTCCAAAAGCTTTGATCCAAATATTTTCCGGCCTATTAGACTTTGAATTCTGCTAAAATTCGTTGTACACCATTGAAGGTCAAGATGTCTCCCTTTCCAAAACCAATCCCCTATTATTATCATCATCGCCTCATGCCTAGAAGGAAATTATAGCAATTATGATCTACAGGGGTTACTTTGAGCCTAGCACTAGCGTTACATCTGCTCAGGAACCATTTTTGAATGGTTTCCATGTTGGAGCTGATGTTGAAGGGATCGTTGAAGCTGCCAATCTTCACCCAACTTTCAAGCCTTTTCCGACCAATCTTCAATTTTTGTAGCTTCGCAGAACTTTTTCTTCAAAGGAGAAGCTGGATGGAATGGGCCATTAAAGGTGGGGTTCCCAAAAATCGGAGGATTTTGTCTGCAATATCGACCCAACCGCCGTTATACTCCAACTCCAGAATGATCACAGCTGATTTCCTTTGGCCTTGCCACACTTCTAGTCTTAAAAATCTTCCATAGATGATGTAATTTTGATTGACCCTGTAAAGGAATTGTTGTTGAGATCTTCCCCATCTTCTGTATAGATCCTCCACTCCCTTTGATGCTTGCTTCAAGATGTTGCAAAACCATCTTAAGTTCTTCTCATTGACATTCATTCTGCTGAGCAGAATCGGCTGCTTCTTTCAATGAGAGAATACCATTTAATCTGAGATAACTAGTTCACTGTAGAGTGCAAGACAAGAATACAACATTCAATTGCTTTATGACATTGGTATATGGACAAAATACTGCTACTAAAAGAATGAACTTACGGAATCTTTTGAGATCACTGGCTGCACGATGTACTACAGAGTGGATCATATTAGGGGATCTCATTGCAGTATAATCCCATGAAGACAGAGCAAATGGCTGCCCCGTAGTTCCACATAAAACTGAAGACTTTCAGCAATGTATAGACGATATTGGAGTGGGACAACTATTAAGAAGAGAAAACATTTTACCTGGTGTCTAATAAAAGAGATGCCAGAGTAAGAGTATATTCACATACTGATTGGGCATTTGGAAATTTAGCATGGCTACTGCAGTATAACAACATAGAGGCTGATTTTGTTGAACCTGGATGCTCTGATCACTCTCCCATACTACTGAATTCAGTTACTGGACAGAGCAAGCTACAAAAGCCCTTTAGAGTACTAAATGTGGTGATGCAGCAAGAAAATGTCAAGGAGCTGGTCCATGGTATATGGCAACAAGAAGTATCAGGCCACACAAAGTTCAGGGTCCGGAAGAAACTAGGCCAAGTAGCACAACAATCAGGACATATACAAAGAGAGTACTCATCTATTGAAACCATGCTTACTCAGTACAGGTTGAGACTAGTTGAGATACAAGAGGGGTATGAATACTGATTCATTTAATCAAAGCCTGCTTACTGAAGAAAGGGAACTTATCCAAGCAATTAAAAAATGGGAGAACATAAATGAAAAAGTGCACAGACAAAAATCTCGAGCAACATGGATACAGTATGGGCATAAAAATTCCAAGTACTTCTTTGCTCATCTTAAAGCTCGACAAGCAAGGAACAGAATCTTCACTATTTACAAAGCACAAGGAATCAAACTGACAGATCCTGACCTCATCCAGAAAGAGTTCCTTCACTTCTTCCGGTCCTTACTTGGTTGAGCTGCTTATACACTCCCCTGCATTGATATATGTATTGCCAGAGATGGTCCTTGTTCGACTTTAACTCAACAGCAACAACTTCTGGAGCCTACTACTTCAATTGATGTTATGCAGGCTTTGAAGGATCTGCCTTCTGATAAAAGCCCAGGCATAGATGGTTTTAATGCTGAATCTTTTGGACTCCACTGGGATATAGTGGGTGAAGAGGTTACAGAGAGCAGATTGCAGTTTTTTGCTAATGGGAAGCTACTCAAAAGGAATTAATATTACTAAAATGACTTTGGTGCCTAAAGTCACTATCCCCTCCTATGTAAAGGAATATAGGCTTATTGCCTGCTGTTCAACACTCTACAAACTCATTTCCAAAACTCTAACAGCTAAACTCAAGAAAGTAGTGGATTATATTGTGAGCCCCTCTCTATCAACATTCATAGAAGGCAGGAATCTCCTCGACAATGTGATGATTGCACATGAACTTGTCAAGGGGTATGCTAAAACAGGAATCTCACCGAGATATACTATTAAGGTGGAATTCATAAGGCCTATAATTGAATGGCCATTCCTAAGGATGGTGCTATTAGAGTTTCGAATCCCTACGAAGCTAGTAGAGTTGATGATAGAGTGTCTCATGACAGTTCAATACACACTGTTGATCAATGGTGGGCTAACTCCAGTGTTTGCAGCAAAGAAAGGACTAAGACAAGGGGACCCCATGTCTCCTTACCTTTTTATATTGGCCATGGAATATCTTCATCACACACTTCAACAACTGACACAATCCTCTATTTCATCATCATCCCAGATGCAAGAAGTTGATTATAATCCACATTTGTTTTGCGGATAACCTATTGATGAGTAGCAGGGCAGATGAAACTTCTGTAAAATTAATGTTTCATTCTTTTCAGCACTTCTCTGAGGTTTCAGGTCTACATGCTAATATGGAAAAAAGCTCATTATATATTGCAGGGGTGTCGGTGCTTTTAAAAATTGGATGGTAGCTGAACTGAATCTCGTATTAGGCGAGTTACCATTTAAGTACTTAGGAATTCCCCTTTCAACTAAGAAGATATCTGTGCATCAATGTCTTCCAATTGTAGAAAAGATGATAGCTTGAGTCAAGTGTTGGTCAACAAAGTTCTTGACATACAGTGGAAAATTACAACTAGTCAAGAGTGTCTTGTTTGAAATGCAAACATATTAAGCCCAGATCTTCCTGCTAACAAAGAAGATTATCTCAATGGTGACCACTATATGCAGAACATTTCTTTGGATTGGAGGTAATAACTGTTCTAGGAAGGCTCTCGTAGCATGGGATAGTATCCGCAAACCAAAAACAGCTGGGGGACTAAATGCTATTGACATCCTCCACTTGAACAAATCTGCAATCTATAAATTACTGTGGACAGTGGAACAAAAGAAAGACAAGCTATGGGTCTTGTGGGTGCATACAATTTATATAAAGTCACAGAACTTAGAGACAATGGCTATACCAAAGCAGGCTAGCTGGATGAATAGGAAGATCTTTGATGCAAGGAAATGGATAAGGGGTAAAGCCCCTCTACAATCTATCAAGGATGATAGGCTGACCACAAACACTTACAATATCAAGAAGGGTATCTGATTTACTGTATATGATGGCTCAATTTCAAAAAGCTGAATGGAGAAGTTGATCATGATGAAGGGTATAATTCCAAGACATCAAATTCATCCTCTGGCTGGCTCTTCAAAGAAAAATGTCAACGGTGGACAGAGTGATTGAGGAATTGGAGTGCAAATTGATTGTGTTCTCTGCAGAGTTCAAGTGGAAGAAAACTTTGATAACCTTTTCTTTGCATACCCCTATTCAATGCACATGTGGGATTGACTACTAAAATGGATAGGGGTTACCAGGAATGTTATGAACTGGGATCAAGAAATTCTATGGCTCATGCAATACAAAGAATAACAGACCAAGAGCCAGAATCCTGGGTTTGTGCTTTGCTGTTGTCATCTATCATATCTAGGCTGAACGAAGAGGAAGAAGATTTTCAGGCAAAATCATTGAGGGACATAAAAGACTTAATGGCATCGCAATACAACTTCACATTGTAGGCCAGAGCCAGAACAAATGTAGTAGTCAGCTACACCAACTCAAAGGCTATCCTACTTAGAACACATACTTAAACAAGAGCATAAGTGTAGTTAGAATCCAAGTTGCTTGGACTCGGATGCGGGTGTCCTATACTGGTGCAAATCTAAAGGTCGGATTCTTCATGATCTAATTTTTAAGATTTGTGATGTGGATCCACGTATGGATATGGGTGCGGGGATTTGCCTAAATAATTAAAATATCTAAAAATAGAATGATAAAACCAAAATTATGAGAAATTATGTGGAGAACTTGAGGAAAATCCTAAAAGGGGATTAAAGGAAAGGGAGTGACATAGAAATTTCTATATAAAAGGTATTCCACTTTCTCCAACTTCACCTTAGCTTTTGCATTGATTACAGAAATCATTAAAATTGTCCATACTTTTTTCCATCAATTTTGGTCTTAGTACCCGAAACAGGTTGACCAAATCGGGCACGGATCACACACACATGTCGTGTCTACACGGGTGGGGCACCAAAAATGAAGAGTCAGAGCAACTTAGGTTAGAATGATAGTATTGATGAAAGTGTGTGTTTTGAGAAAACTAACTTGAGTCCAAAAGTGTTAGTAGCATTATAAGGATGATACTTTTGGTTGAATGAAAATTTAATTTTAACCCCCCCCCCCCCCAACAAAAAAAAAGAAAACAGTTAAGGAGGAGAAGGAAGAGATAGAAAAGAAAGAGAGGTTAGGGATAGGAGAGAAGAAGTGTGGAGGGTTGTTTTCTAGTGATCAGAGGAATCACCGGAGTGGGCAGCACTGACCAGAAAAACCTTCTTAAGTCATTGCCTCGAAAAAAGTACCTAGGAGGCAATTCACTAATAATATTCTCCTTTTTGTTTTTTCTTTTAATTAATTGTATATCCAAAGGGAGTACGATTATTAGAAGCAACAAGAAGGATTGTATGTATTCACAAGAAAGTACTCCCTCCGTTCCAAAAAGAATGTTTTTCCTTTTTTAGTCTGTCCCAAAAAGAATGACCTCTTTCCTTTTTTGGCAATATTTTAATTCAAGTTTTTCACATGGCATGTTTAACACCACAAGACTAAAAGGCATTTTTGTACATTCGACATTACTTTAATTTAGAACCACAAAATTCAAAAGTCTTCTTTATTTTCTCAAACTCTTTGTCAAGTCAAAACAGCTTATTCTTTTTGAAACAGAGGGAGTATAGAATTAGTTGGACTCAAAAAAATTATATAATTAGTAGTCCAAATTTTTTGGTTTTTATTTTCAAATAAAAGGTATTCAAACTGAAAAAATCTAAAATAGTTGGACCCAAAAAACATATAATTTGTAGTTCAAATTTTTTTGTTTTAATTTTAAAATAAAAGGTATTCAAACTGGAAAAACTAAAACAAACAAAAAACAAGGAAAACTAACATATTCAGTATGGTTTGGTTTTTTGGTTTAATCCGACAAATGCTCAGACCTAATGACCACTATCAATTTCGACCATGCGAACAGCACCCATTTGTTTTCTCGTCTAGCTCCACATCTTAACTAAAGAAATAAATGTAATGCTATTTTCTTTCCTGTTCCCTTTGTAGACTAGTCCTAAGATTCAAGGAGAATGTTACAGATAATGAATGCAGAGAAATAGAAATAGTTTACCATATGTAAAGTATGCGCTCCAGGGATTTCTGAACTTGTGCTTGTTGGAAAAAAGAAACATCGGGCACCGTTCTAGGGCAATCAACAGCGATCTGACAGCACAAGCGAAGCAGTAGTTATGCGCTGATGACATTGGAAAATGAGCATAAGGCATAATAAAGATCAAAGAAATGACCCAACTGCATAAAGAATACCTGCCGAAGCATGTTGATCTCTTCATCTGTTCGCTCAATATCTGGAATGTCATAGTACTGAGCAACACAATCCAAATAATCTAGACGTTTTCTTCTCAGAACTCCCTCCCTTCTATCTGAATTAGGGGGTGCATATCCCTGTTGTCAGCTCATTAATTTAAATTTCAAATAAGCAACAAACTATCTCAATAAGAAAATCTGCAACCCAGTTTAACATGTTTTGTTAATTATGTAACTTTGTCATGCAAAAACAGATCTCATAAAATGGAAGCAAGCAAACTTGACTACACGAATACCTTTTTTACCTTTGAGAATGGTAACAATATCGTAAATCTAGAGTACAACGACTGTGCTAAGTCACATTTACAGATTGCAAAAAGGAATCCAAAAAGCATAACTCTCGCTTGGATCCTACAACTACAGGGATTCTATAATGTCTAACATTGAATCAACATCCTGTAGTAAATCTTCCTTACACCAAAAACGAAATAAAAACAGGTGTTCATCATGATTTTCTATAAGGAATTGCGGGTCCTTTCAAAGCATCCATAGTCTCTCTCTTTCCATATATACCACCATATTACAACCTGGTATAATCTTCCACCATTTTTTTGTCTAACTAGTCCACCACGTAACTTTCAACAAGCAAGTAGCTATCCTATATTTGTGGGCATAATCCATGATAATTTCATACTAAGGAAAGTTGCCAGAGCAATCCAGTTACTTCACAATGAATTTAAAGATGATCTCTACTTTCAGACTCCAGTCCAAATAGATAACACCTTGAACACAGTAACATTTCCTTCTCTTTAAGGGGCATTTGGTAGAGTGTATTAGCAAAAACAATACATGCATTAACTCTATGTATTAATGCCATGCATAACTAATGCTACTGTGTATTAAAGTGTGTATTACTTTAATACACAATACTCACAATAGCATATGCATGGCATTAACCAACCTACAACTTTTCTCCCAGACACAGTTCCCAATGCTGTCTCTCTCCTACTTCTTAGGAGAGAGAAATCCACATTTTCCAGCAAACTCCACCATAATCCGCCCTTTTCTCTACAAGCCAACGATAATCACCCACTGTGATTATTGATATATCACCCGCTATTAGGATGGAGGAGAATCGAATCTATTTCAACTCTGGTTTCAAGTCCTTCGATATCACCAGATGGGAAACTGAGAAAGCTGAATGGTTCGAATGGGTAGAGATGATGCATCACCCACTGTGATTATTGATACATCACCCGCTATAAAGATGATGCACAGATCGTCCATGAGCGGGAAGGTGTTGGAATGGGTGTGTCTCTTCCTAAGAGAAGCATCCAAAGAGGAAAAAAAGGAGACTAGGAGGTGGAAACTAGTTGAGCAAGAGGCAATGCATTTCTGCACGAGAAAACATAATATACATGGAAGGTTCATAGGCATTATAACAGTGAATAGAGGAGGAAAGTCAGGTCTAATCATCCCTGAGTTGGCATTGAATGCTGGGTGGTTGGAGATTGCATTGAAGATTGACAGATTCATTAAATGCAAGATGAAGGAAAAAATACCCAGTACAAAGGTGGTTGTTGATTACTCATGCGCCAATGCTACACGAGAGAGCAAATGGCAATCCAGGGACCTACGCAGCACGGAGATCAAAAGCAGGATGGGTCAGGTGGAAGTTCTAGATAAGATAAGTACCCAAGAGGCTGCTCTGCTTTCTAGATGTCTGGTCAGGTATTGCAGTGAGAAGAACTTGGAGAGGATAACTTTATCAGATATAAGAAGATAGTCAACAACCAATGGGAAGAAAGCCTTTGGAATCAACATCTACGAGCTGAATGATGAGAAGTTTCTCTTCGAGTTTCCAAACAGAAACATGGCAGAATAGACCATTAATGGCCAATGGCGCTGGAAGTCTTGTAAATTTAATCTGGAATGGTGGGAGCCAACAACAGTATGTATTCCTAAAAATGCGCCTGTTAAAGAAACATGGATTAGGGTTTTGGGGATCCCTCTACACCTTTGGTCAAAAAAGGTTTTCAAAGAGATGGGGGAAATCTGTGGAGGCTGGCTGGCCACTGAAGAAGAAAAAGAGCTAAAGAATCATATGAAGTGGGCTAGGATCATGGTAGCTAACGATGGAAGCAGTATCCCAAAAGTAGTGGAGGTATCACACAACGGAATTAAATTTCACCTTCCAATTGGTCGGGAAGCTTACCAAGATTTGACTCTTCGCCGGAAGATGATAAGAGGGGAGGGGGGGAAGAAAGCTACTATCTAGTCCAAAGGTTTACCCAAGGGAATCTTGAAGGGGATTGCAGGTGATGAGGCTAGCAGATCCATCGAACTAGGGATTTGCAATTCTCTCAGCACGTGACAATGTCAGAGGAAGCTAAATCTACAGCACGTGAGAGGCATGTGAGTTTTTTAAAAGAAAATATGGGGTTGGGTCAAGTTGGGCCTAAGCCCAAGTTTCAGGTCAAAGGCCCAAATGTAGCAGGCCTAGTAATCTCTAATAAGTTCCAAGAGGACACAAGGGCAACCTAGAGCACTTTCGATTTAATCGAAGATTCAACGGCTCAAGCGGTCATGCAAGACAACTCTCAATTGCTTGAGAGAAGTCTATTTTATGCGATGGTACTGGAGAAATCAAAGAGTTAAGGGGGGGATAAGGAACCACAGATAGTTGGGGAAGAGGCAGACAGTCAACTGGAAAGGAACAACAGTCCTGTTGAAGTCGACCGAGTCAACATTGGGGTGACTACTCAAAATTCTGAAAGAGGTTTAGTTAACTGGGAGATAGAAGATGTAGAGCCTCCAATGATGCAACAACTTCTTATAACACAAGACAAGGAAAAAGAGGCTTCCAATTGGGTGCAGCAGAACCTCATTAAATTGGCGAAAATATTTGGGATTGACTTCCGAGGTCATGAGGGAGCCAGCCACACAGCTTCTGATGCAAATTGATAGCTGCAAACAAGCAAGAAACTAGAACAGTGTAGTGAAATTAATAAGTCTAAGACAAAAGGTGTACAAGAATTAAAAAACTTGGTATGTTTTGATGTCAAGTTTAAAAGTAAAGAGAACAGAGGAAAGGGGAGGAGAGCAAGTGCTAGTACTCAATGAAATTCAAACTAGTATCTTGGAATGTTAAGGGTCTTAATAATTTAGGGAAAAGGAGGCTAGTAAATAGCATGATAAGGGGATGGAAGGCAGCCATTATATGCCTTCAAGAAACAAAACTGGAAGGTAATGTCTCAGAATTAGCCAAACAAGTCTGAGGAGGAAGATGGATCAAACAAGCATATCTCGAATCGAGTGGGACAAGAGGGGGGATCTTGATAATGTGGGATGAGAGAACTTGGGAGGGGGAAATTTTAGAAATAGGGGCATACTCCATCACATGTAAATTTGAATCACAGCTCGAAGATATAAAATGCCACATCACAGGAGTGTATGCCCCCGTTTGTTACAAGGAAAGAATAATAGTGTGGGAAGAGGTGAGTGCAGTTAGAGGACTGCTGGAAGGACCATGGGCCATTTGTGGTGATTTTAATGTAACACGGTACATATCTGAGAAGAAGAATAGTACAACAAGAACTTGGGCATGAAAGAATTTTCTGATTATATTGAAGACATGAAATTAGTTTACCTGCTACTTGAGGATGCCTTATTTACTTGGTTTAAAGGGAACCAACATGTAGCAACCTCCAAGATTGACAGGATTTTAATTTCAGAGGAATGGGATGAAAAATTTCAGAATCTGAAACAGATCCCTCTCAAAAGGCTGACTTCAGACCATAGCCATGTGGCTCTACTAGGGGGATCTTGGCAAAGCAACAAAAGCTATTTCAAATTCAAAAATTGGTGGGTTAGAATCTGAGGGCTTCATTGACAGAGTCAGAGAATGGTGGTCTTCTTTCAACTTCACAGGGAAACCTGACTATAGATTGGCATGCAAACTAAAAGCACTAAGACTAAAAGAATGGAGGAATGGGGAAGAAGGAAATTTGGGCTTTCAGAGGAAGAAACTGCTTGGAAAATTGGCTGAGTTAGAAGCTGAGAGGAAAGATAGAATCCTTACTACTGAGGAGTCTCAAAAAATTTGAATTGATGTTGGAGTATGGGGAGTTGATCAAAAAGGAGATCTCCTGGAGACAAAAATCAAAGGCCCTGTGGTTGAAGGAAGGTGATGAAATATTCTTCCACAAGATAGTGAATGCTCATAGGAGATACAACAACATTGATCTGCTTATAATACAGGGAGAGTTAAATCAAGAACCAAGTAGAATCAATGAGGAAATTGTTCAATATTATAAAAGGTTGTATAAGGAATCATCCCAGTGGAGACCTGGTTACCTAAATTTTCAATGTCCTGTACTATCCGAGGAAGATAATCGGGCACCACAAAGCAACTTTGAGGAGAGTGAAGTGTGAATATGTTTGAAGTTATGTGTAGTTGACAAAGCAGCAGCGCCAGATGGTTTTACTATGGGGTTCTTCCTCAAATGTTGGGATGTGGTAAAGCAAGACATCATGGACACCTTTCAAAACTTCTATGAACATGAAGTTTTTTAGAAGAGTTCCGATGCAACTTTTATAGCTCTTATACCTAAGAAGAAAGGTGCCAAGGAATTGAGGGACTTCAGGCCTATTAGTCTAAGTGGCAGTATCTACTACATACTTGGGAAAGCCTTTGGGAGTCAAATCCAAATCCATAGACATATGGAATAGTGTGATTGAGAAGTGTGAGAAGAAATTGGCCAAGTGGAAGTCTCAGTACTTATCAAGGGGAGTAGACTGGCCCTTATTAACTCAGTACTTGATACTTTGCCAACCTATATGATGTTCCTGTTCCCTATCCCAGCAGGGGTCAGTATAAGGTGGGAGAGTATCAGGAGGAATTTTTTGTGGCAGAGCAACAAAGAAAAAAACTTCCATCTAGTTAAATGGGGGGAAGTCATGACAATCAAGAAAAATGAAGGGCTGGGAGTAAAGAATCTGAAACTGCAAAGCAAGGCTCTTAGTATGAAATGGTTGAGGAAGTATGCAAACAACAGCCAGATGCTTTGGAGGGAAGTAATTGGAGCTAAGTATGATGCAGAGGACAACTGGACAACCAAAGAAGTAACTACTCGTTATGGGGTTAGCCTCTGGAAATCCACCAGAAGCTTGTGGAATGAAGTTAAAAGTAACTCAAAGGCAAAAGTAATGGATCGGAACAAGACTAGATTCTGGAAGGACCTGTGGCATAAGAAAGGTAACATGGAAGATCTCTTTCCGTACATGTACAACCCAAGTATGTTTCAACAAAGCATTATAGCAGATCTGTGGTCACCACGAGGATGAAAGTTCACTTTCAGAAGGCAGCTAAATGATTGGGAAATTGGGAGAGTTGTTGAGTTTTTAACACTGTAGACACCTTCACTGGATTATAGATAGGAGAGGACAGACTATGGTGGACAGGAGATAACAAAGGAGTGTCCAATGTTAATAAGATGGATCAAACAGCTCAACAATGCTCTAGATGGCCTTGGAAGCAAAGATGGAAAAGCAGAATTCCTCACAAAGTCTCATGTTTTGTTTGGCTAATGGCTAAGGAAGCAGATCTTACACAAGACAATATCATGAAGGGGATGACCTTACGTTCCAGGTGTTTCCTATGTGGGGAAACATCTGAAACTATTAACCATTTGTTTCTACATTGCAGGTACACCCAACGTCTGTGGAGAATATTCCCGAGTCTCAGGCATCTCATGGACTATGCCCAAGAAGGTGGTTGAGGCTTTACTGTGCTGGGAGGAAGCAGGGGTACACGCAAAGGACAGAGGTAGATGGAGGATTATCCTGGGGGCTATCTGGTGGGCTGTTTGCAAAGAAAGGAATTCAAGATGTTTTGAGAGCATAGAGAACAATGTGCAAAAAGTGAAGCTAAACTGCATATTATTTTTAGTTTTCTGGTGTAATCAGTTATACTCTAATGACATTGTCTTTATTATTGATGTGCTAGATTCAATTTAGACAGAGAGGTGAAATCAGAAGAGCTCTTGTACATAAGGTTTCAGTATAACCCATGTACGGTTTTGTGATATAATACAAAGTTACCAAGTTCAAAAAAAAATACCATGGATTTCTAGGAGAAATGCAAGGGGATTTAATGCATGCATTAGCATGGTTAAAGACTCAATTGTCTCTCAAAAACTTTTTTGCATCTTTTCCACTATATTTGCGGAGGGTATCTTTTGTAAATAAATATTTTTTAAAAAAGACTATGCAATACACGTTATTTTTAATACACCAAATCAAACAACACATAAGAAATATCTTTTTATAATTAATACAAGCATTGCTAATGCAAGCATTGCTAATACACTCTATTTAGAATTATTCTTATACACTTTACCACACGACCCCTAAGTTTCTTGTGTAAGGCAGCCATCTCTAACAACCAAACACACAAAACAGGATACATTGGGAGGTGTTTTCACTGTCCATGACGCTTTCCAGCTTCATACATGGACTGCTGACCAGCCTAATTGAGATGTGAGTACACTGATGTTACTACAAACAGACCTTTACAGCTTTACTACGCCATTTACAATTTAATCTATCCACCTCTATTGTGATTTCTTTGAGCTGATCCAGAATTTTTTGTAAAAATAAATCTGTGAAATGCCCTGTCAATAATTGTATTCTAGAAATCCACCTCCACCCGTGCTGGTGCCAGTTATCTTCCGCTGTGGCTACAGGAATTAGAGTCTTGAGTCTTTATGTCATTGAAAATGTCTTCCAAAGTAACATCCCAAAACATTTTCCAGATCTCTAACATTTCAAGTTAATCTACTGGAAAGAGCAAGTTATTTATCCCAGTTCACATGAAGACCATAAACCGCTTACAAAAATCAAAACTAATCTCCGGAATTTGATATATCTGTTATCAGCATCACATAGAATGATGGTATCATCAGCATAGAGGCAATGCGAGACTTCTATGCCATCTCTCACCTTGAAAACTTGATCCAACAATTGTAGTTAGCAAAGTTAAGCATTCCGCTAAACCCTTCAATTACTAAGATAAAGTGAAACGCATTAAAGGGATCATCCTATCTAAGACCTCTTTGAACTGAAAAGGAACCCTCTAGGGACTACTGACTATCTGACAGCACTAATGCAAAAATGACACCAGTAGATCCATTTCCTTCCAAATCCCATTTTATCACAAGTGTTATTAAGGAAACCTCAATTCACATGATCGAAAGCATTTTCAATATCAAGTTCACAAAGAACCCCATTTTTCTGATAGTTTTTTCTTGAATTCATCCATTTGTTGGCAAAGAGAACAACATCCAGAATTTATTTCCTCCCGATGGAAGGTCATTAGAGATTTAGCAACCAGCTGGTCCATGATGCTCTCCAATCTTTCACCCAAAAATTTAGAGATGATTTTACAGAAACTTCTTGTCAAGATAATGAGCCTAAAATCTCTCAATTCAAGAGCCTCATTCTCTTCTGGAATAAAAGCATGCATGTTGCATTGAAGCTTTATTCGAATGTATGCTATTTATTGAAACCTCTGATGCTTCGTAATGTCTTAGTTGAGAAAAGACCAGAATCTCTGATAAATAGCATTGTGTATCCATTTGGCCCGGTATTTTATTCTCTGCACATTGTTTGGTTATATTTAGGACATCCGACTCTTCAAAAAGCCTTTTTATCCAGTTGTTCTCTTCCTGTTAACCTTACAACAATTACCTAATGATAAATAAGGCATCCACTTTTCAGTTTCAGAATAGGATCTGAGAGAAAATCAAGTTTCTCTGTTGATGGCATCAGGACCTTCAATAATAGTCCCATGACTTCGAGTTTATTAATGGTGTTGTATCACCAATGTTAGTTGGCCATCTTTAGAAAAAAACTTGATATGTCTGTCTCCCTGCTTAGGTCATAATACCCTAGATCTTGGTTTCATTTAATTTTTTCAAATTTGGCAACATACTCCAATTCCTTGTGGATATCTGTTCCTTGAGACAAGGGTCCATTGGAAACCACCTCTCTACCTCCGAGATAGGGGTAAAATCTGCATACACTCTGCCCTCCCAAGCTCTTTGTGGGACTACACTAGGTATGTTGTTGTTGTTGTTCTTGTGGATATCAGCTTTGGATAGGAGCTCCTTTCATCTAGAACTCTAGTCTCCAATATACTTTCCAAGCTGTCCAGCTTTTTCGAAAGTGAATTTTTTTATTTTTTTTTTGGGGGGAAACTGGTAATATGTATTCTTCAGCATTAAAGGTATGCTAGCCACCTCCAGAAGTGTGCTTATATAGATAGCAAATTACAAAAAGCATATCCATTATCTGTATTTCATCTACTATACATTGCTCTTTACACCAAAAACATAAAGTAGAAATGCATTTCCCTCTGAGCTTTTGAATGGTGTTTGATCTTCCTTTGAAAATTTTGTCATTCCTTTCCTTCCATATCTCCACCATATGCAAGCTGGGACAGTTTTCCACCATCTCTTCTGGCTTTTACTCCCCCCCTACTGATCCAGATCAGCAGTATGCTCTGGCATTGTCCAGCTTTCCCTAGCCATGGTAATGAATAGGGACCAGACTTGGGAATTACCTTGCAGTGGAGGAAGAGGTGGCTGTTTGTATCATTGGCTTCCATAAAAGGAGGGCATATGAAAGCTAAACGAAATTTCCTTTTCTGTAATGGCTCATGGATGAGACAGGACTTCCTTACTACCAGCCAGGACAATTAGTAGGTGCCATGCTTCTCCAAGTAGCTTTCCAAGATCCTCTACCTCCACCTGTCATCTCTAGAAGTCCGCTCTTGCAGACTCTGTTGACTGTGAATTTTCCGTCAGTGTTGCGACTCCACCTGATGATATCAGGCTCATTGGTAGTCCCTGTGAAGGTTCCTATTCTGCCAAGTAGAGCAGCCAGTCTTTAATCATTCAAAAACCTTTTGAAAATTAGGTTCCATCCCTGAGCTGTCCAGATGTTCTCTATTGTGCTATTTTGGTTGGTGTTGATGTTGAAGAGGCTAGAGAAAGCCTCTTGCAGAGTCCCCTGACCATCCCAATTATCCTTCCAGAAGAAGATTTTTTTGCCATTGCCAACTTGGAATTATGTCCTTCCACAGGTTGGTCCAGAAAGACCTGATTGTCCTCCATGGTCCAACTCCATAGGTGTCACTGGACTCATCACTGCACCACTGCGCGTTTTGTCCATACTTCTGTTGTATTACATTCTTCCACAGGGCGTCTATCTTCAGCATATCTCCACAACCATGTCTTGAGCAGGCTGTTGTTTATCAACTCTTACCGGATTTCAATTTCTTTGCCAATATGAAATCAGGTGTTCCAGAAATGTCAAACGCCAATTTTTCCTCATATAAGTGAAGCCATCAACCTCTAACCACCAAAACTTATCAAACTTGAAGTAGGAGTTAAATTTTCCCCACATTGAAGCATCAAAGGTGCACAGCCTGATGAAAGCATGGAGTGTTTTACAGGTTTGAATTCATCATCCCGTTCAGTCGAGAAGCAGCTAATGTTGATGACCAAATTTGACTTTATGTGTTTATTGATCTAGGCTCAAAAGATTATTTAAATGAACCCTGGTGGTTTAGAAATGTAACTTTTCTGTTTTAAGAGAGAGTTAGAAAAACCTTCCCTCACATATAATTTCACAGAACAACGTTCAGTGCTGAAAAGTGAAAAAAAAGGAAACAAGTCTCCTAGAGATAAGTAATTTCAGAAAACAACGTTAAATGCCGAAAACAGACACTGAAAGAATAATAGTTAAAAATCCTAGATGGTTTAATTAACTAATATAAAGCATTCATCATATGATTCCATAAAATAATGGATAATAGCTAGTTGTTCTTTCACATGTCAAAAAGAGATAGATCAGTGAATCATCTTTTGTAAATTTTACAGTGGCTCAAGATATATAGTGCATGTTTCTTGAGATTGCGGAGTGCAATGGGTTATCCTAGATCCAACTGGGTCCATTATTATCTCAATTCGGGCATGAGGATAAAAAAGTATTAAACTAAGGAATCTGCTGATTGAACCCATTCCAAATGAAGTTCCGCTAATTATGTAATACCTCTTCTTTACTGACCTAAAAATATTTCCAGAGAAATAAAGTTAATTAGACCATACCAAAAGAAGCCTCCATATGTTGGGACGCAGATACGATGGGATACCATTCCAAGATAATTCACGCAATTTTTCTGCAAGAGAAGTTGCACATCAAGAAGAAATTGCAACAATCAGACCAGTAGATTTTCTTTTGAACATGGTGACTTTCACAATCAGACCAGTAGATAGCATTGAGAATTAGCAAACTATGAGAAATATGAGAGGAAAATATTATTGAATTGTTGTCTACGTTATTACATTGAAACCGTATTTATAGATACTATATTAGACTACTTTTCAAACTAGGGTACTATAATACAAACCTTTTTCAAGTAGGATTCTATATAATATTGTTATTCCTGTTCCTATTCTAAGTAGGATAGTATTTACCTATTCCTATTCCAATTCTAAATAGGAATCCTATTTCTATTCCAAGTAGTATTTACCTATTCCTATTCCAATTCTAAATAGGAATCCTTTTTCTATTCTAACACTCCCCCTCAAGCTGGTGCACACAAACATAAGCACCCAACTTGTTACAGATACAATTAATACGATGACCGATGAAGAGCTTGGTAATATATCTGCAAGTTGATCATCCGATTTCACAAAATTGACAACCAACCTCAATGTGTATAGTCTTCTCATGAAATACTGAATTTGATGCATAATGCTAGTTAATCTCAATGTGCTTGGTCTTCATATGAAATACTGAATTTGATGCATAATGTTGATAAAACACAGAGAGATAAATTCCTGAAGTACAGTGTTGAACTTTCCAAGCCAAGGTTGAGAAGACTGTTTTAGATTATAGAGTAACCTACACAATTGACATACAAGTCTACCTGACTCCCCCAGAGCAACAAAACCAGGTGATTGCTTTATTTAGACTTCTTCCTTGAGACCATCATAAAAAAGACATTCTTAATGTCCCATTGATAAAAAAAAAAGTCATGCATTGGATTATTAGATATGATAGTTGAAAGTGGTCACAATTCGAGAAATAAAATTATATGGGTAGAGTCAGAATGATGACACGACCCTACTGAGAAAGAGAATTAAATGGATAGGATCGTAATAATGACACAACCCTACTAGAAAATAGAAATTATATAGGTGGGATCATATTGACGGCATGACCCTACTGCAAAAGAGAAATTGTATGGATAGGGTCAAAATGATGGCACGACCCTACGCAAATTAGATTTGATGAGTCATCGAAAAGACGAATGGAACTACGCAAATCAAATCTGAGTCACCAAAACGACACAGTGTTATGCAACTCAGATATGAGAAAGTAGTTCAAAAAATTCAGGGTATTACACAAATTGTATATGAGAAGTAGTCCGGAGAGATGCACGGTGCTACACAAACCGAATGTGAGAAAGTAATCACCGGAAATATGGCACGTGCTACACATGATAAATATGAAAAAGTAGTTCCCGAAAAGATGACACGGTGCTACACAAATTAGATATAAAAAAATAGTCACCGGAATGATGGCACGGTGCTACAGAAATACTGACAGATGTGGGGTTTACACAAAACAACCCTAGAAAGTCACCGAAAATTGGCGCACAGTGACCTAATCTTTTTTCTTTTTGGTTAACATATCATTGGCCAGACGGGCGGCATATATAGGTCGTAGTCGCCAGCCGACAGCGGAAGCTCTTTGATTTTCTACCAAGACCGTAGAAGCTCTGATACCATGTGAGAAATATGAGAGGAAAATATTATTGAATTATTGTCTACATTATTACATTGAGTCCATATTTATAGACACTATATTAAACTCCTTTCCAACTAGGATACTATAATACAATCCTTTTCCAAGTAGGATTCTATATAATATTGTTATTCCTATTCCTATTCTAAGTAGGATAGTATTTACCTATTCCTATTCCAATTCTAAATAGGAATCCTATTCCTATTCTAACACAAACAATAGCGCTACTAAATCTGCCAATCTGGACAAGTCATCAAGGAGGACAAATTAACAAAACCCGTGGAAGAGTGAGCCAGAAACAGCTTTTCCAGTTGTGATATGTGCACAAGTGTCTTTTTTCTCTGAACATTAAAGGGCTTAGCTAGTGAAAATTCACAAAGCCTTGAGATTAGGAAAGAAAGCCAAAGAAAGCAACACCTTTGTGATCAATATGCCAAAGAATAAGCCAAGGATAGTTTAAAGTGGCAGAAGGGGCGAAATAAGCCATTATGACAAACCAATCCTACAAAGGCTTATCCTTAGCAGATGATCAAAGTTGTTCTTTAGGTATGGTAAGAATTTCAAGTAAGCATACAATGAACCACTCAAAATCTCGATGCAAAATTAATGAAGTTTAACCACTCAAAATCTCGATGCAAAATTAATGAAGTTTTTGTTTTGTGTCTCAGAGGTATATATATATATATACATTCATTTAATTGTGATCACTAAATCTTAGCGTACAACTAATTTATTACCTTTATGTTATACTTTTCAACTTTCCCCGTGCTAAGAACCAAACCATTTTCGTTCTGTTTGAGGGTATTTTAGGGCTGCACATAAACCGGAAAAGAGCCATTTGAATCCTATCAATATACTTGGGTATTGGGAGGAGTCTCCTGCCAACTATGTATTTAGGAATGCCCTTAGAAGCCAAATCAAAGCCCAAGAAAATCTATAATTTTGTGATTGAGAAGTGCGAAAAGAAATGGACAAGGTGGAAGGCTCAGTACTTATCTCTACGTGCAAGATCACCCTTATAAACTCAGTACTTGATGTGCACTGCCAACTTACACCATTTTAGCTGGGGTTATTCAGAGGAGTGACAAACTTAGGAGAGATTTCTTATGGCAAGGCCATAAGAAGAGAAGGGGGTTTCATCTAGTCAAGTGGAACAATGTGCGGCATGGAGAGAGGCAAGGTAGAATCTATAGTTGCCGAGTAATGCACTCAAAATGAAATGGCTTTGGAGATTCTCTCAGGAACTCCAGGCTTACTCAGGAGGAATAATCAAAGCAAAATATGGTGAAGATGATAAGTGGATCTCAAAGGAAGTTCTTTCTTCTTGCAGAACGAATATATGGAGATCCATAAGAACACTCTAGCCACTAGCGAGGGATCACACTACTATCAGGGTGTTCAATGGGTGGATAACATCATTTTGGGAGGATAAATGGTTAGGTAGTTCTTGCCTCAAAGAACACTTTCTAGGCATTTATGCTTTAACTTGCAACAAGAGAAGCCAGTAGATGAAGCATGGTCTTCTCAGGATTGGAATTTTCTGTTAAGAAGGAATCGAAATGTAATGACCTTCTAGATCATTTCTGTGTTAATGACTCTATATCCTCGGTTAGAGCTTCCCTATAGCGACCCAAGCTCATTTATAACTTGCTACACTGATAGTTCGATCACCTGGCCATTCGTTTGGATTTTGTGAAATTTTACATGTTTAAAGGCTTTCATAACTTAAGAAATTAACTTCAATCAAAAATGCAAGAAAATGACCTCAGAACAGAATTCTGACACTTCCATCAGCTCCGGAATGGCCACATTCTAAGTTGCTCGGACTCTCCAAAAATGGTATTGCACCCATGTTGGATCCTCAAAAAATAGTGGAATGACCACATTCTAAGTTGCTCGGACTCTCCAAAATGGTGTTGAACAAATAGTATATTTTTGAAGGATCTGATATGGGTGCGGCAACATTTTTGAAGAGTCCGAGCAACTTAGGCCAAATTAGGTTAGAAGCATGGTCAGCTCGAGTTCCGAAGCTTTCGATGCAAATTTAAACCATTTAGTGTTTTAGCTTTTGAAATTTGGCCTATAGTTGACTTCCGTAACATTCTTGGAAATCATGCCCGAATGAAAATTCTAACGGCGCGGTTAGTTTCGGAAGGTCGAGTTTGGCCTAGAACAATCTTTTGTTCGATTTTTGAGGCTTCCGGACTCATTTCGAACCCCTTGTGGAATTTAGTTAAAAACAACCTTTGGGAGTGAGACCCTCTTTTTGTCGAAACGATCTCATATGAAAATTTTGATTGCGCCGTTGAGTCTAGAACATTGATTTAGCAGTGTAGCATAGTCCATTTATGCGCACAGGTTTCCAAACAAATCCCGAACACCCCGTCAAAGACTTTGAAAATGGAAAAAAATTCTATTGGTATTGGTGCGCTGGTCACTGAATCTAGTGTCGTCTTGCCTATAGGAAAGCCCATTTTCAGATTCTTTTTAAATTTTCAAAGTTGAATATCTTAAGTTGTAGAGCTCCAAATTGAGTGATTCAAAAGACTAAATTGTGAGGAATTTCCTGAAGAACACAGTGGTGTGGTCAAAAATTTGAGGCTCCGTTTCACGTAAAAACCGTGATTGAGTTGTTGTTCCTGGCATATTTTCTTAGCTTAAATTGGATTTTTATTGCATGGCTGATTTCTAGTAGTTTTGAGTCACAGATTGTGTTCCATTTTAGACACAAGTTCAACGAACTATTTAGGACCATTTTACAAGATTAATTTTGAAACTTTCGACGCGGGTCCCAATTCCCATTTTTGACCCCGTAATTGGCCTGTCTCCGAAAATTGCGATTTTAGTGTCAAAATGACTGTAATGATGTTATGATTTTGTTTTTGACAGTGTGGTAACATTCTGAAGCCGTTCGGAAGGGGAAAGCTCCGGCGAAGAGCACGATTGATCAGCCTTCAGGTAGGTTACAGCTTCCCTTCTTTTAGATTGAATTTGATTATGTTAGTATGTGGATTTACAGAATATTGTGGCGGGGAACCACCTAAGAGGCTATGCTTGGTAAAATTCTTGTTTTAGGCTATTTTCGAGTTTAGGCGAGTACATGAAATGGTTTAATTGATTTTCTCACATTTTGTGTCGTCTTGTTTTACCTTGTTTCTATATTAGGGCATATTTGGCCTTAGTCTAAGCTCAGGCTAATGTTGCCATAGACTTACTTAGACTATGTTATTCCCAACCAGCATGACTTTGAGCGGCATAGGACCTTGTAGACTGATATAGCAGACTTTGGGTCTTTCAGAGATGAGCCTTAACTGGTGTATCTCACTTGTAAGGGCGTTATCATCCATGATCCCGTATTATCCTATTTTCAGCATTTCCAATCACCCTCTAGGCCTGATCAACAGTATGTACGACTTCAATTCAGTTTTCTCGTCACAGTGAGATGGTTACGCAAATAAAAGATAGTTACGAAAAGATTTTGTGACTTCCAAATGCGGGAATTCTTAGACGCCTTGCTTGGGAGCTTTTTGCCATCATAGTAATATGGACAGGAGGTTCCATCTGCAGTTTGAGGTCCGCACTATGTACTTCCTGCTACTGCTTATTTATCATCCTATAATGAAGTCGACATACAGAGTCCAGCCCCTTGAGTACATCATTTCATCCATAGGGTAGTTGACATACGCAGTCGAGGTTAGGGCTTTATCGGTACATCTACCATAGAGAGACTCACCCGTGGTTCGAGGTCCAAGCCTTATGCTTTCTTCCTTCCAAAGCTCGGGAATATTGATACTTCTATTATACCTTAGTTCTACCAAATTTCCATTAGTATTAGTTTAGCATTTCTATGCACATGTCAAGCTTATGGGTGTCCATTCGGGTTTTTACTTTAATTTGTGCACGAATATACCTACTATCCTTATGGGGGCTCAGTTGAGTTTAGATACTTTAGGTCTTGTTTGCTCTTTTACACTCGTGTGCATGCCTTTATTCTTTCCTATTCTTGACGTTTGTCTGTGTTTTATTCTAGTATTTCCTATTATATTTACTTTTCTTAATCAGTCGGCCCATAATGCTTATTGGGTACCTTTTTTATTAGTACTCATATTACACTCTACGCCGACATTCGAGTCAGTAACAGCCAACATTCAAAGGCGAGGGTAAGCATAATGTCCTGATCATTGCCATCTCCTTCTATATATAGATACTTTTGTGGCTCATCTATTGTATTGGAGACTGGTCCTTCGTAGTTTTGTATATTTGTATTTGCAGTTCACTGTTAGGATTTGTACTCTTTTAGTGACTCTGTACTTGTGACTTTCAATTTTTGGGATTATTTATGTATATGTTGGTTTTCCTTGAATTATTCTGCTATAATTATTCATCATTCATTTAGTTTTTGTCCAATTACCCATTACTAGTTGTTCCGGGTATCGGGTTGGTTTACCTATCGGAGGACATAGTAGGTGCTATCTCGGCTTGAGAAATCAAGTCGTGACACAAAGGGTCTCTTTGGAAAGCCACCTAGCAATTGAAATTGGTGTAATTACAAGGGTAGTAATTGCCAACCAAGTAATTACACAGCCTAGTAATTACTTTGACCTATTTGTTTACCATAATGTAATTACACTATAATTACATGCGTGTTGTTTGGTTGCACAAGTGTAATTACAAGGTTATCTGAAATGTTGAAAATAAAAATTAATTATCTAAAATTAAAAATTTATATTTAGAAAAATATGGATATATATAAATAATATTTAATTAAGTATTTAATATATAAATTGTCTTTTGAAAATATATTAGTTAGTAAATATTTATTTCTAACTAATATTATAAAAAAGTTTACTAATATTTTTCAAATTAGTATATTTAAATTAAATTTATCATAATACTAAAAGTACAAAATTTCGATGAACATCAAAAAATGTATTTGACAAAAATGTTAATATTATAAATGTTAGTACTATTAAAGAAAAGATAAACGTAACGCTATAACATTATTCGACAATGAATTCTTCTTTAGTTTAAAAATTAGAATGATAACAACATTATGCTAATGAAAAAATAAACTAGAATAAATTTTAAAAATAATGTAAAAATTACATGGAATCACATCAAGAAGTAAAAATTGAGAAAAGAAAATACAATATAAATAATAAAAGAATATTTTTAGAAAATATTAGATTAATAAAAATAAAAGAAAAGAATTTTACAAAGTTTCATATAATCTCATGATGTAAAAACACCAATTCCTTACCCTCCCTTGGGAATTGAAAAGTGTAATTACATCCCTCCAATTACACTTAAAACCTGTCTTGTCAAGTAATTACTTGGCCTACCACACAGGTCAGAGTGTAATTATACCCAATTACACCAAATCTCAATTACATGGTAGCTTTCCAAACAGGCTCTAAATGATTGGGAAATGGATGCATTAGTACAATTTACAAAAATTTGAAGATTTCGAAGGAAGTCCACTATCTGTTCTTCCTTTTTATACACTACTATTTAAACCAAAAACATAAAGTAACAGAATTCCATTTGATCTTTTGGATGGAGTTAGATTTGCCTTCAAAAATCCTTTCATTTCTCTCCTTCAATATGTTCCACCAGATGCAGATAGTAGAAATGGATGCATTAGTAGAATTTACAAAAATTCGAAGATTTCGAAGGGGCATAAGAGGGTGTTGACAGACTATAGTGGTAAGAAGATAGTAAAGGACTCTTCAGGGTAAGTTCAACATACAAGTTGTTGAACCAGGACAACCAACAGATGATCAATTGGCCATGGAGCACATTTGGTAAGTGAAGATACCTATTAAGGTTTTATCTTTCACCTGGATGTTATCCAAGAAAATGGTTTTGAGTCACAACATCCTTAGCTTTTTTTCCTGAAACTGGTAACTTGTACTTCACAGCATTAAGGAAATGATGGCCACATCCAAGAAGTGTGCTAAAAGGAGAAATTAATTCCAAACTCCTAAGAAGTGCACTATCTGTGCTTCCTTTTTATACACTACTCTTTAAACCAAAAACATAAAGTAATAGAATTCCATTTGATCTTTTGGATGGAGTTAGATTTGCCTTCAAAAATCCTTTCATTTCTCTCCTTCAATATGTTCCACCAGATGCAGACTGGTACTGTTTTCCACCACTTTTTTTTTTACTCTTGCTTCCATCCCTTCTGAACAGCTCAACAATTAGCAGTATGCTCTGGTATTGTCTATTCCTCCCTAGCCAAATAGAAAAAAGAACTGCCAAAATTTCTGATGTTACCTTACAATGTAGGAACAAATGCTTGTAAGTTTCTGCTGCCTCCTGACAAAGAACACATGTAGATATTATCTGGACTCTCGTCCTCTGCAATGCTTCATGAGTCAGACATGGTTTCTTCACCACCAATTCAAGACGAACCTAACCAATGATCGAACTTAAAGATATGAATTGGTTTCTATTAACGGCTTTAACTATAACCTCCGGCTCGGAGCAATCAAGCTCAGAGAGCCCTAGTAGGCCACTAGAAGTGATCCTATCTTATTTGGGAATTTCCAAAAATCAAAGAAAAATTCAAATATGAGAATTTGATGTTTCCATAGTGATTTATTTATGTTCATGATGTTATTTGTGTGATGACAAAAGCTAAGACAATCTGTCAGTTGTAGGATAACAAGCATGTTATGGATTTTCATTAGTGTCGGAGGCATTGCTTCGACAATGCCAAAGAAGATTATTGTAATATTGTTTAGCAGGGAAGAGGCACGATGATACAATCCAGAGAAAAGCACACCCCAAAAGTTAGATATTGAGGTGGAAGAACCCAAGGATATATAAACGCCACATCAATACATTGGTATACCGATGTGAGACTCAAGTCTTACACCTTGCAGTGGACAATAACAGAACACCATGCTTCGCATTTATCGTCCTGTGGAAGACCCAAGGCTGTATAAATCCAACTTCAATACATTGCTATACTAATGTGGACTCAAGTCACATACCTTGTAATGGAGCATAAACAACCACCATGCTCCGCATGACGACAGTTCCATACTGGGTAGTATTTGTTCTACTACAAGTAGGTAGCTCCTTTTCAGGTAGTTGTTTTCAAATTAGGCACCTGTAGTTGGCAGTGCACTAAACATTGCTAGCCTTGGGCAAACACTGGAATACCGACGTAACTATCCATGGAATGATTGACATGAAAAGTGGTAGGTGGCTCTGATACTATTGATACAATCTAGGGAGAACCACACCTAAAAAGCTACCTATTGAGATGGAAGAATCCAAAGCTATATAAACTCCTCATCAGTACATTGTTATACAGATGTAGGACTCAAGTCCCTTAGCAATGTCTAGTGCACAAGAAGCCATAGGCATCTGACTCGAAAATGGCTACATGGAAAAGAGCTACCTACTTATGGTAGAGCGAAAACTACCCAAGAGCCATCGAAGATGATGAATGTGGAGTGTGATGGTTTGTTATGGTCCATTGCAAGGTATAGGACCTGAGTCCCACATCAATATTCGATGTACTAAGGTTTACATAGCCTAGCTTCTTCCACTTCAATAACTAGCTTTTAGGGTATGATTCTCCTAGTAACTATCAATCATATTAGAGCCATCCTCCATCCTTTGTGCCCACCATGCCATGGATGATGGTAGTGGTATTGCAGTGTTACCTGGGGATAGCAATGCCGAGTACACAGAAGACATGGGTACTGAATCAAAAACGAGAAGCTGGGACAAAAGCTACCGTACCTGTGGTAGAGTGAAAGCTACCCAGTGTGGAGCCCTCGAGGACAACGGATGCGAAGTGTGGTGTTTGTTATGCCCATTACAAGATATGGGACTTGAGCCCCACATTGGTATAGCAATGTACTAACGTGGGGTTTATATAGTCTTAGGCTCTTCTACCTCAATTGCTAGCTTTTGGGATGTGATTCTCCCTGGGTTGTATCGTTAGTTTTTGATAATGGAGAAATCGTCTGTGGGCCAACCTAGGTTGCATCATAGGAGCTGGAACTTTAAACAAAGACAGATAGAGGATTGTCCCGCTTACATATGGTGACAATTTGTGGATTCTAGATATTTTGAACATAAATGCAATATACTACAAAAGATCAAGTTGAATTGCATTAGACTTTTTTGCTTTTGGCATAGACAGAGCAACATAAACACATTGCTTCAATCATAGATATCCCAGATTTTTGTTATGCTTCGGAAGCAAAATCTTTCTTCTTTTTTTTTTTTTTGCCTAGTAAATATGGTCTCAGCACAACCTTGGATGTTATTTTGATTAAACAAATGTTACTTTCTCAAAAAAAAAAGTTTTAATTTCAAGGATATCAATGCTCTTTGATGGGTAATAGGTACTTTATGCTCATAAGTCATTGCTGTAATTTTTGATAGACCATTTATTACTTTTGGTAAGTATCATACTAGTTAGTTCTTACCTTCCCTAGTGGATAAGTCTCTTAAAAAGTGGCATTATTAGATTTCCCTGCACCTACACTGCATAAATGTTCCTTCAAATTAGTTATCGCGTTTGTGTTGCGCCATAAGCTAATCCGTTGCCAGAGAGTCTATATCACTTGCTTTGAGCTTTTCCATCTTATATAAACAAAGAATTGTTTTACAGATGTTTGGTGGATCAGGAATGGTTATAACCAATTATCTTCAATGCATTTGCAACAATATTAATGAATCGTGAAATCTATGTGTCAAGGCCTGTCAGACTCAGGGCATACTTGAAAACAATGGAAAGAAGAAGGGGGTATCAGAACGGTATATCATGTTAAACGGACTGCCTTTCTTGGTGAGAAAGGAAACTCTTCTCCCAACATCTCAAAAAAATTAAAAAGTGAAAAATTCAGGAGTAAATGCATGTAAAGGATACTCATTAAGTCATCCTTCTAGGATCATGACACTCATAGGATCCCAAATAATAAGCTCTAAGAACAATGTGCTAATTATGCAAAGAAAAGTATCATATATGTTTATATAACCACGTAAATATCACCCCCATCCTCATTCAAAAATATATATCTTCGTACCTAGAATAACAGTTGTCGCAGATAATTCTTTTGTGAATTTCATCAGCCTAGCCGAATCAGTAGCTCTTGAGCCAATTGATGGCTTCTGTACCTCATTGGATGTGTGTTCTGTATTTGACGTGGATGATTTTGCCTGGCTAGCAGATGAGCTAGTTTGCCCTTCATCCTAATAGTCAAAGAAAAGAGCTTAATTTAGCTGATGAATGTAAACAACAGATATATCACATACCACATACACTGGATATCAGCACTGCTCGTACCTCAAAAGATCCATCTGCCTGTTGGCTTGGTCCCATTTCACTATCTCTTAGACTGCCATGATTATCTGGAGATCTCACACTTGAGTTATCCAGTGGGTCTGATCTCCGTGTAATCAGTACTTTGCCAGGGAAACTGCGTCCCTTTAGCAACCTGCACCACATCATAGTTTTTGTAAATTGCTTATCAAAAGTTAATTGCAAAAATGGTGTTCCAAAGATAAAAGAATAAGACCAAGTAATCAACATCCTTGACTGTTAAATTCTTTTGAAACCAACATCCCTGACTGTTAAATATAAAACCTTGTTATATCAGATGGTTTTTTTAAATCAATAAGGATAATATTTCGGATGGTGCTTCCAGTTATGAGACAAAGTCGGCATGTGTTAACCAAAGAAGTTAGTATAAAGGTAATATCCAATAAAGGACAACAAGCAACAAATACGTGCAATGGAGTTCATATTCAGGAGCTAAGATTGCCGTTTGTCAGTAGCATTTCTTTTATGCTCAAGGGTAAAACAAGCTCAACACTTGCAATGTCTAAAGCGAACTATTAAAAACTAAAAAGGAACCAAAAATGGAGAGATTGGACTCTTGCTGTTACATTTATCACTGTACATTGTGTCTATTAAGTTCAAAAACCCCAAAACCATATTTCACATGTCAGTGCCACAACAAATAAGTAAAAGTAACTGGAGCTTCTGGGTAGCTAGGAATTTTGATAACCTAAATCCAAACTTTAACCTTTCCATCCACAAAAGATGAAAAAAAATAATAAATACATTTCCCAATGTAAATACCAAGAGACAAATCACAAAATAACAGACTATGACTGATCAAAGTTTCAGGTGTACCAGTATGTAAGGACGCCACAGCTGCATAAAAATGTCTCTTCGTCCAACTCCATTTTGATCAAATAAAACCTAATTTTAGCTTAAAGTGTCGAAAACTTGGAACACGATAAAACAGGATTGTCTTAGTAATCTAAGTTTTATGTGTTTGGTATATCAGCTAACAAACAAAGGTATTGAGCTCTTCACTTCCTGCTGATGTCTGTCCTAGTAGCAACACAAAAATTCATCAAACTGAGCAAGTAATCTACAGAACAAACATACTACTCAGAGAGGAAATAAGACAAGCTTTGCAACCTAAAGTTTCTCTTCTAACCTCCATAAACTACCAAATCATCATTAACAGAGGGGAAAATACTAACTGCATTTCCAATAATAAATCCATTGAGATCAGAATATAGACATACTCGGTCACCGATTATACACTCCCCAAGTCCAACTGAGTTGAATTACCTCAAAATCGTACACCTAAAAGGGTCTCAAATGGAAACTAAGGGGTTTTAGAGAGTTATATAGATCTGAATAAGAAAAATAGTTACCCTTGAACATTTCTGAGCGTTTGATTGAATCTTGAATCAATAGTTGTATTAAAAGTCTCCTTCTTTCGATCTTCCTCTCTGTCGCTCCTCATGGTTTAACTCTTGGTTACCATACCATTGCTCTCAAAACTCTTTGCTTTCAATTTTAGGAGTACAATTCATGATATTATGGGTACACCTTCAACTCAAAAGAGGTACAACTTCTTGATGCGTCTTCTGCTCGATGCTACTTGCTTTTTATATTTGAGTATAAAAAAAGACAACTATTTGTAGTTCAGTAGAGTGTACTCCTCCCTCAACTTTAATTGGCCTCGTTACTATTTTGAAATATCCGATAATATTTATATATTTTATAAAATTAAAAAATAATTTTATATTTAATTTTTAATTTATCTTTATCATTAATTATAATTATTTCTCTATTATCATTTTTAAGACATCATATTTATTATGTTTAAAAGGTAATTTGATAAAATCAACTTATCATTTACTACTTATTAATCCATATGTCAAGTCAACAGGAGTCAAGTAAAGTTGGACGAAGTAAATAATTTATAAGAGTTTTTATTTAGGGCCAATTTAAAAATTAGAAATTAGTGTAATTAAGTGTAATTACAATCTTTGGCTTGTTTGGTAGATCAAAAAATTACTTGGTATGAATGGAATTGAGCATAATTGAAAGAGTGAAATTACACTCTTCAATTTCCATGGAGGCCTAAGAATGGAGTGTAATTACGTGATGTCACATCAAACTTTTTATCTTTTCTTTTTAAATATATTTTTTATGTGAAATATGAAGAGGCAATCCTTTCATTTTTTTTATTTGAATATTTTCATTTGTAACAACACTTTATGTTTTTGAGTAAAATCTCTTTTTTATTTTATTCTTTTTCATATTTTCATGTCTTGATAAATTATTTTAAAAGTTTAGAATAATATAAATTAAAAAATATATAATAATCAAAATAAAAAAATAAATTAAAATAAAAATATGAAAATAAAAATAAAAGAAAGAAATTAAAAAGTAACCAACATATACTTGCACCATGTAATTTCCTATAATTCACATCCCCTCCTTGTGAATTGAAAAGTGTAATCACGCTCGATTACCTGCTGACCAAGTAATTACATGTCCAACCAAATAGGTCAGACAGTGCAATTACACTCAATTTCACCAAATTCAATTACCAGAGTGTCCTTCCAAACAGACTTTTAACACTTTGTTTGGATGGTTGTTATATATTGTTTCATAATGTCTCGTATTGTATTGTGTGTTATTCCATATTGTATTGTTTTATATTTGAATAGATTGCATCCTTGTTTGTTACATAATGTCACATATCCATAATTTCATGATAAACTTGTAATAAATTGTAGGGTAAAAGGTGAAGTTACTATAAATAGGCAGGATAAATGATAAAATAGAATTTTAAATAATAAGTAAAGACAAAATGAGAAAAAATATTAATGTAACAACGCGATCACACTAAATTAGTCATTACACAAAATGGGTCTTTTCTTTTACCTAACGATGAATTCAAACGATAGTACAATATAATTTAATTTAAATAACAATTAAAATAAATATTATATTTAGACTAATAATATAACACAATACAATGGGTAACAACCATCTAAATAGGGTGTAAAAAAAATAAATTTATCGTAAAGCAGGACAAGCTCACAAATAACTCTTTTAAGACAGGCCTCGATATTTTATCTTCATAACAATAATTTTATAAAAATAGTTCTCATTCATTTATTGACAATTTGGTTAGATAAAAATGTCCTCCAAATCAACTTAAATAAAGAAATATTGTATTTTGATAGCTAAATAAATTCTTTTTTTAAAACAAGTTATACTTTTTTCTATTTTTTCGTTGTCTCTCTTTCTCCTTTTTCTTTCTATTTTTTTGTCTTCTCATTTTTTTTTCTTTTCCCAAAGGTTGGAAAGCTGGAATGAGAAAAGAAAATTTGCACAAAGTTATTGGTGCAGATTTATTTGGGGGGGGGGGGGGGGGGGTAAAAATTGCCTTTAAAGGAAAAACTCTATGACCAGACCATGAACGATATATGACTCATAAAGAGTTTCATGAATTGTAGATGCGTCCATGGAATAAACTTTAGAGATATGAGATTTGGGGATTCAACAAGATAAATAATATTATGGACCACAAGAGTTATTTCTACAGATTATAGAAGGCTCCATAAAACACCACTAAGCTCTATAAAATGCCACTAACACCTGAAATAATTTTAAGTGAGAAGAGTTTTAAGGGAGAATTCTATAGGTTGTGAAAGGAACCACGAGCCATAGACCCTTTCATAGAATGAAGATTCAGAGAGTTAGTTTTTCAGGAAATTTCAACTGGACAAGAGAAATTCTACGAATTGTATAAATTTTCACGATTCGTAGATCGAGATCGTAAACAAAACTTTAGAGATCCTATTTTATTTCTAATTTTCACAAGGGGATTATATGGTCTATAAAAAGGACCACAAATTGTAGAAGGGTCCCATGGACTACCATCAGGTTTTTTTCAAGAATATTTTAGATACTTCTTCCTATTTTTATATCAAATCTATAATTTTTCTAGACTATTTTTAAAGCCTATAACTATCCAAACCCTTCAAAATTATAATACCTCGAAAGTTGGAAAGTCAAAATAAGGAAGAAATTACAGAAAAATTGATCAGGTGCTTCGGTTCATGAGATATATTCTGTGGTCTGTAGATATATCTATGTTTATGAACAGGGTTCAAAAGGTTCCTAGGAGTTGAAAAAATAATAAGTTGTAGGACTTTTTATACAATCCAACAGGAAGGACCAAAAAAAGTTGCATGGGTCGCAGTTGAGGTTTGTAGCACACCCCTACACTTAGGCAAATTTTGAACAAAGCAAAATAGAATTATTATGTCGCTCAATCATACCTCAAAACCAATAGTAGATATGGCGCTCCTCATTAGCATAATTACCCAACTAGGAGTCAGGGGTGAATCCACAGGGAACAATATGAGGATGAATGAGATAACTAAGAACTACAAGATACTAGTTTGAATTCGAACAATAAACTCAATAATTATCAATAAAGAAAAAATCAAGTTACCAACTAAAATTAAGGAAATAAAGAACCGAGGCAAGGATATGTTAGCAAGGGCTCAAAAGAGATGGAGAAACGGGAAATAAGTTAGAACCTAGACGATCTATTACATATATATTCATACAATCTCTATTGGTAGAAAATATTATTTGTAACTACAATCTCCAATTAGACGAAAGTAGTATTCCATATGAATCTGGTAAAGTCTCATATGTCAACTCGCTCTAGGACCTCATTGGGACTTATGAAATTGATTAGTAAACCTCTCTAAAACCTTAGTCGATTGAACCCCAAGCTAGGTATTCAACCAATTTAGTATAAATCCATGACTATCACACAAACCCTCTACTTCGATTACCCAATTTCATAAAATAACCGAAGATCTAAGCTAAATTCAAGTTTGCGACTTCAAATCATCAATTATAAATGAAGGTAAGCATCAACCCATAAATCAGTTAAGCACAATTGAAGTAATTAAGAGAGAAATCCACTTGATTTGCAAAAAAATATATTCAACTAAGTGTAAAAGCAAGAGTTTAATCAATGCTCACATACAAAGCATGGAAAATAAGAGTGAGTGAAAGATTTTATAATGGAAGCTCACACTCTTCAATCCTCATGAGAAATTATAGAAAACTTGTTCTTCAATCTTCACACAAAGCTAGAATTAAACAATCTCTTTCATATGGTCTTGTCTCCTTTCCAGGGCTGAGAGTGTGTGTAATATGAATTTGAGATTAAAAAAATATGAAATTCTGAATCTTCTCGGACATTAAAGGCATTAACATTCCGCGTTCACGAATGATTAACCATGTTGGCAGAGTTCAATATATTTTAAACCTCCACGTCCGCACCTGTCCACTCTGCGTTTGCGGGGTCTAGCTTGTTTCACTTCCGCATCCGCCCCTCTAAAGTCCGCATTTATGGTGTACATATTTGCAGATCTGATGATCGCATTCACGGAGAACAAATGTGTGTCAGGTACATTTCTTCTTTTTAAGCTCCTTTTTGCTCTAAATCAGCTCCAAACGTCATTCTTTCCAGCAAAACTTGTTGTAAAGCATAAGTACCTAAAATATACACCATTCAAAGCATAATTAGTCTCAATTCATTAGATTAACAATACAAAATAGTATGAAAAGAAGTCATAAATGAGTGTAAATTCACCACTCATCAACATCCCTAACTTTAAACTTTGCTTGTCCTCAAGCAAAACCAAACCAAACACAAAAGGCCATCAAGTTAAGCATAACACAATCCCAATTCATATTCATCAACTAAGTCATGACTATAACTTTGGTTGGTACTAATAATTAACACAAGCATGTGATTGTCTATCAAGCAACTCCCTCATTTTCAAAAGCACCTTTTTCAAAGATAAAATCAACGTCCAATAATAATCAAGCAACAACATATATTTTCAAGAAATGACTCAAACCTCTCAATCAAATGATTCCACTTGACTCAACTTTGAAGGGTATCAATTTCACCAATCCATCTCAATTTACATGCCCTCACAAAAAGAAAGGAAGTCCAAAAATGCACACAAATATTTACTATACAAGGGACAAGGGTTCTAACATTCACACTCAACAAAGAACATTGTACGAACATCTATGCCACACCATAAGCTTGCCCATATTTTCAATCAACATTGATCAACTTTATTCGAATAGAAATCTCAAAGGGCTTTATCAAGCTTGTAATGTAGGTTTTAGGTAGGGTAGGATACCGTTTGGATAATAGTGACCAAACGCTCCTTAGACTCTATAAGTAACATTCATTTTGTAACTTTTTCACTATTTTCTTTAAATTTTACACTAATGCATACTTCATTTTTCTTTTCCAACCTTGATGTCCCACATGAGACCATTTCTAACTTTTTGAAGGAATCGATTTATTCAAACACTTTTTCTCTCTCTCTTTTAAAATTTTTGAAAACACTTCTTTCTTTTCTTTTCTTTCCTCCAAACATCACTCTTTTTCTTTTCTTTCTTTTAACAAGATCTCAAATGACAGACATCTTTCCTAATCCTCCCACATCACCCCTAACTTAGGCTTAAAACCTCTATTATCACAAGTAATTCAAGTTCAAGGAAGAAACAAGGGTTCAAAGAGGGTTGTCTTTTCAAGAAGGATCAAGGCTTGTAACTAGGTTGCCAAAAAAATGGTTAAGGCTCAAAAGAGGACACTAAGGATACAGTTAATACAAAGGTGGGTTTTTCAGGCTAATTGAACTCAAAATAAAACAAAGAACACCTAAGGTTCCGAGCAAACTCCATCAAGACCAATAATTCAAGACCAATCGGGCAAGTTCTAGGTGGCACAAGTGTCACGACTCGAACCTAGGATCTAGGAGTGACATGGCAAATAGGAACTCGAGAGTTCCCAAACAAGCCTCAAAGTATCCAAATCCACTTCATTGGTTCGAAAACGTGTAATGAAGTAGTAAACATAAGTTCTAAGGGACAAGAAAGTAGGACTCATACTATAGGGATATTATAGGGATAGAGATTAGCATGATACATATAGCACATACACACAAAAGCTAAGGAGTGGATAAGTATGACTCACTTTATGGAGATAGGTTGGTGCTTAGGACTTTCCACTTCCACCTTATATGATAATCAACATCATAATATTCATATTCAATAGATAGCCATAACCATAGTGTCCAAATAGCAAAACATAACATATATCCTTACAAGAGTCTATATATTGTCCAACAATGCCTGTAAGTCATGGAATAGGACGTGGGTGAAGACATGTCCTATGTTCACCCTCAATGTAAATATAACATAAGTGATAGGAACATAATAGGTAGATGGGTGATGGCTTGTCCTTAGATAATTGGACTCACCACAATAACTTTCACAAATTTGACTAGTCGTCAAAAGGTGGATGGATATAGTCTCTGACCCCTATATGGTTAGATCATATAGGCAAAAAATATGTATTAGTACATTTGAATATACTAAGTATGCGAGCATGCAATGCATATAAACTTGTTAAACTTGCATTCAATATTAGATGACAATGGCACACATATAAAAAGAAGTATATAGACAAAGAAGAGTAATATATCAATATGCCATAAAATCCATAATGCATGAAATGTCATAATGCTTATCATATAGGGGATGTGACCTTAATCGACATCTCAAACCTATGCAAGCTATTACATGAATTTGCTCGATGAAAGCCTCCCATCGTGTGTGAGAAGATTACTTGCCAAAGGTAATCTATGCCACACTTTATAACTCGATCATTTCAGTATGATGGCCACCTTCCTTACAACTCGATCATTTTAGAAGGATTTCCATATCATATCATATCATAATTGTAACCACACCTTATGACCCGACTATTTTGATAAAGATTACCATATACCAATGTTGGCACATAGTTCAAGAGAAAGGAAGAGGATCCTTGGGAATAGCCCTGACGCCTTCAATCTTATTTGGTGCTAAGTCATTATCCCATAAGAATACACATATATAATACATGCTTTCAAAAGAGACATAAGTCATTTCAATGCATACTTAGGCTCAAAATCCAAAAATCTCCATCATTTTGCATACTTGGGCTCAAATGCCAAATCATACTTCAATCCATGCTTTCATGCATAGGAATAGCTCATTCACATATATCTAAAATGGTGTAAGCACAACAAGTTGCTCAAAGAGCATATCATAGACATTTATGTGATCACATTCTTGTCATAACCATATTTTCATCAAAATCATATTTATAAACATATGTGGGCTTAACCCACTGAATAATTTTCATCAAAATAATATTCATAAACATATGTGGGCCTTATAATTTTCATCAAAACCAATACTCATGTATGCATATGCCATTAATATTATGAGGATAACATGGACAATAGAGATTCAAACTTAAATCAATAATACAATATGAAATTCAAGTAAATCCATATTTAAGTCATAATTTAGATTACATATGCTTAAATCAAACTTTAAAGGGACAATGCATATTCAAATCTTCATAATCTTAAAGCAATTCAACATATTAGGGCTTAAATCACTTTAAAAACAACAATTAAACATAACCCATATCTCAATAGAATCAAATAAACAATAAACTAAAAGACCGATGTTTAAAGTAAGTTCAATTTCATAAAATCAAGTGTAAAAGAGTTTGGGGACTTTGTGGTTCAAAGATACCATGAATCAATCTCATATTCCTTAGCTAACCAAGAAGAAATTAGTGAAGAAGAAGACCCTTCCTTAAAGACCCAAGCTATTCTTCAAGGCTTACTTGAGAGGAGTTCTTTTGATGAGAGAGTTTGAATAATTCTAAGTGTTGAATTGAATTTGAATGAGACTAGAAGAGTATAGGTCCTTTGAGAGGTTTAGGATAGGTTAGAAGGTCATAAACAACCCTTAGTAATAGCAAAAATTACAAGAAAGACATTAACGAAACGGATCTCAAAAAGTATCAGGGGTCCCATATAGGGGTCACATGAACCGTGTAGGGGTCACACAGACCATGTGGCCATCCGTGAGGCTTCACTTAAACAAACTCTCCACTAATAAAGTTTCAAGATAGTAATTCTATACTTAGAAAATTTTCATACCAACACCCATATGGGTCACCTCACGACTCGTGTATGGGTCACACAAATTGTATGAGGTTCATGCATGAAAAGTATAGTTTTCAAGGCCAAAGCTCCTCTCACAGGCCACTATATGGCTAGTGAAGTGTCACACGAGCCATATGGGGTTCATCAGGTGAATGCCTACATGGCCGATAATGAGTCATATGACCCGTGGAGGTGCCCATGTGGTGTTACCTTAGTCAAAAGCTTTTCCAAACTAAATTTAATGCACTATTAAGGCAATATGAAGTGCGGGTCCTTACAATAAGTGAACACAAGGAATAAAATAAAACAACTCACCACACATTACATTTAAACTAATCCAAATAGGTTCAATTTCACTCTCATGTCAAAGACAAGGGATTCATATATTAGGATATTCATCTAGCAATTAAGAGTCACAAAAAGAGTCAAAGTGTTGTACCAAAATCATTTAATTTCAAAATAGGAAAGGTATGCTTCTTTCATAATTCAAAACACTTGAGTAAATCTACTAGTTCCAAACAAGTCACAATCTAACATTTAGGCATCAACAAGGTCAACGATTACTCAAACTTTACCGAAGACAACAACCAACTTTCACACTCATAACTAAGCGATGATCCTTCAGAATGTTGTTACTCAATCCATCATAGGGCATCACCAATCACACACCTACTAAGGCAATACACTGATAAACTAAATAAACTAAAACCACGAAGCTACTCAACTATAAGAAAACTACAAAAATTTGGAAACACAAAAAACTAATAAACCAAACAAAACAATTAATACAATACAATATTTACAAACCTGGCAAGGGTACACCACATCTAAAATAATCCAAGCCCAACAAGGACACATCAACATCAAAACAAAAATCTCAAGAATAAAAAAATATATAGACTATCAATCCAAAAATCAGAATATATAAGTCAATCAATCTAGAAATCAGAATATACAAGTCAATCAATCTAAAATCAGAATATACAAGTCAAACACCGTATAAGAGCACCCCCAACTGAAAATGGTGCTGTATCCTCATAGTACAATCATAAAGTGGAAACAAAATATGAGGGGCTCTCTGAATACATCACTTTGAGCTAGATCTTGAGGGGAAGCCCAAATTATGATCATCTGATAAACTAGACCCACATAAATGCCTCAGCTTAATCATTATATTATTTAGGAATTTTCTCTTCTTCTTTTTGTGCTCCTTGAACTTCCTTTAACGCCGCTTGATCTTGCCCTATCGTCGACTCATATGCTCAAGTCGATCACTCATAACCCTCTAAGTGGCTGAAATTAAAGCAAGTGTAGGATGATCATCGGTAGATGCTCTTGGTGGGCTAGTGGTGAGGCCTGCAACAAGCTACCTAATCTTATAGTCCATCCCATATATCTGTGAGGAAATAGACCACATGATAGGAGGAACAAAATGAAGAGGTCCTGTGGCAGTACAAGGCCCTACTGCAGCTATGGTTGAACCTCTAGCCTCTAAATCTGGTTCAGTGAACTGGCCAAGGGACGGATCCAAAATATCAATCATCCTCTTCCTCCTTGGCCGCCTTTCTTCTTCAAAGGGTGAATTTCTTTGCCTAAGGTTTTCTCCTCATCTGTAGGCCAAGAAGCTACTCTAGCCTCATAACACAGCCTCGTGATCAATGAGGGGTAAACCGAACTCTTGGCCCTCCCTTGGGCTACCTCAGCAATCTGATCAACAATCAATTGCCCAACATTCACTTATAACCCATCCACGAAGGCATTAATGACAAGTGCATGATCCAAAGTTACCTCTATTATTGTTCGTAGAAGCGATGACTCTGGAATTAATGATAGAAAGCCAAGACTTAGTCTTAGCTGTGAACTCATATGAATCAACCCCTTTATTCTAAGTAAAACACTCAAGAGGCACCCTATTATGGAACTTGTTGATGAGGCATTAACTTTGCATTTCCCAAAACTATTCCTTATACACCCTATTCTCCACATTTGGTAGCCTATAAATAGCACTTATAAACATCGGGCTAAAGTCAACTTGCACACCATGAACTTTAGTAACCACTGTTTCTCCAAAATTTGTCCCCAAATCATTAGCATACAATTCAGTAACCATGGTGTAGTTGACTTTGATAGGCTCATCAACTACTAGAAACTTGAAGCCGGCTAAAGAAATCTGGCATTTTATCCTCAAGTTTGTCTAAGAAAATCCCTTTTTCCTTAATAACTGCCTGGCCTAAGTATTCTTCATACTTTTGGGCACATCTTGCTGATAGGAATCTGCTTGCATAATAATATTCCTCTTCCTCTACTTTCGCTAGGATCTCAGCTTCATAAAATGTATGCACGAATGCTATTTTTTTGCTAAATAGACCTACAAGTAAAGCTAACATGTTAAAGGCTCATAAAGACACTTAAAACAATGTACTAGGAACTAAAAGGCTAGAGAAAAGAATAGAAAAATGTCAGAGTGTAGCTGTGCAAAGCTATTATTTTTAGGATATTTCACTGCATTACGTTGTGTTCACAGTGAATGAGGAGTATTCATGGAGGTATTGAAACTAAAAACTCTATGTTCGCGGAAATACAATTGCATTTGGAGAACAATAGTCTCTAGAACTCCACCTTAGCGACACTATGTTCACTTCACAGTGAACAATCATGTTCCAGCAAAACTTCCAGACTTCATTGAAGCATTTCATCAAACATGTGGGGGGAATATATTCACAACACCATTTTAACAAAGAAACTACCCCTAAAATGCCCCAACATCATAGAATCCTTACCCAAGCGCACACACAATCATAAAGTCCAGCAATCCATTCATTCACACTTCAAAGTACTAAAATTCATCATAAAGACTCGAGAGGTAGAGAACCAAAAATTCATAATTTCATACCAAGAGATCTAAATTTGAAAAAGTTAACAAGTTATACATTCGCAATATCATTGCTAACCAAAAAATAAAGCTTTCATGACTGCACAAGGTTTCTACCCAGAAATACAAAAATGGAGAAATGATTTGAGTGGTATTACCTTGAAATTTAAAGTCAAGAATATATGAAGGAGAGAGTCTTGAATTTTTCTTTGCAAAATTTTGAAGAGTAAACTTTTTTGGTATGTTGGTACCTTACCCATGCTCTTTTTTGTTCTTGTATTAAGACAAGTCTAAAAAGACTTTTCTTTTCAATACCTGGTGTTTGGCAGTTCCTTGAATATGTGGACTTGTGGCATTTTTGCACCCTTTTAATTCCCCATGTCCTACATTTGTATGTAGGTATGTGTGTTCGTTGTAACATCCCTCAGCATATCTCAGAAAGACCTTATGATGTATTTCTTGAATATCTTAAAAATTGTGCTTTATTTTGCAATTCAACTTTGTATCATTTTTCAAGAGGCAAAATTATGTAGTAAAGGGTTTCCTTCAATATTTAGGTCCCCTGTATCATAAAATAATTTTTTGGATGAAATTGCATAAACTATTAGGGTATGGGACAAGTCTTCATAGCACCCCTAGTCCCGCTTAGTTTAAATTTTTTCAAATTTCATTTCTTGCCTGAAAAGTTAGTTGGGACCTATCCCAACACCTCTCTATATATATGTAAATGGATGAAATCTCTCTTATTTTTAGACCTAATTCTCTCTCTAAACACCCTAAGTCCTCTCAAACATCTCTCTAAAAATCCTCTATCAATTCTCTTAAATTCCTTGGAGATCAGCTTCCTTTATTGAAGACAAAGCTCATAAAAAGGCTTCTCAAAGTTTTTCAAGCCTTCTCCTTCAAGTTTTAAGGATCAAAAGCATGTAGATTTTCTTCATCCATGGGTTCTTCCACCCATGATGTTCCAAAATCTAATTTACTAAATCCTTCAAGTTTTAATGTTGGTTTCTTATGGGCTCTTCCTAATTATCCTATTAAGCATGGATTATTTATATTTTTCATCTAATTGCATCAAATTACATGAATTGATTTTAAGAGTTTTCAATTATAAACTATTTTATGATTATGAAGTTATGAAACTTATGTCATCGTGAGTTATGATTAAATTGATATTCTATGAGAAGAATTTCATAATTTTATTTCCAAGTATGAAAGATGATATGTATGATTGTGGTGCGTTATCTAAGGATGATTACATTGATGATTTTCATTACAATAATGCATAGTCCTCTTGAGTTTTATGATTTAAAGCTCGTATGCATGAAATCCACCCAATTATCATACCAAAGTTATAAAAGGGAGTATAATCTCTAATGATGAGGGTTCAATTCAAGTGAGGAAAGCTATGACAACTTATGAAAGTTAAGTTATGCTGTTTTGATGAAAGTTAGAGAGTCCTAGTAGCAACTCTTTATGTCTCAAACTATGTGCCACTATAGGAGCCCTTCTATGCTATATTTAGGCTAATGGATCTATGTAAGCCAAAATGATCCCTAAAGATACAATTGCAAAGTTACCGAAGTTTTAAATATCAACCTTGCAAAGTATATTCCTCTTTTTCTAATGGAAGGAGTGCATTGGACTTTTCCCAATGGAAGGAGTTCATTTGCCTTTTCCCAATAGAAGGAGTTTATTGGATTCCATATAGTAGCTCACATGGTCTATGTCGGCTATGGTCTTCTCCCACATATGTATAATTTTATGAAGTTATGTTTTGTGCAATTTTTCATTAAAGCATACTCATGCATGACATATTGAGATTATATCCTATTGTATATGATTATGTGTCTAGTTTTGTGAAACTTATTATCTATTGTTTTATTGCATCCCACATAGTGGTACATTTCAAGTACTAACAAATACTATTTGCCTACATGATCTAACTATGTAGGGACTAAAGATCCTATTCATCCTTCTCCACGTGGCTACATTAGATTCATGAAGATTACTATTGTGGTAAGTACTCCACTTCGGGGACAATATCCTACCTCTATTTTACTTATGATGAGACACTAGTACTTTACTTTCTATGTTGAGGTTGACCCTCGGACATGTCTTAGCCCCGTCTTATTCATACTTCAAGGTGTGGTTAGATATCATACTATGCTATATTATGTACTCACTATAATATGTTTGAGCTTTTATAGAGACTTACTCTTTAGTTCCTATCCCTCATATGTGATGTTATGTGACACTATTTGATGATGTGGATGTTGATGGAAGGTGACAAAAGTCCTAAGTCCCTATTTCCCCATAGCTTGAGTCATATTGACCCTCCCCCTAGTACTTGCTTGCTATGTGATTCATGTAAATTCCTTTCCCATATCTATCCCCATAGCGCGAGTCATAAGATCCTATTCATTTAGAATTATGTGTTGAATGTTTTTTTTATTCTGCAACCAAGGATGTGCAAACGATATGCTAAGAGAATTGTTTGGGTTGACTTTGGATTTTTCATTCACTATGCCATGTCTAGGCCCTTGGCCTGGGTCGTGACATTCGCGGTGTATCATTGTTAGTGATTACCACATTAACAGACCTTATTCGCATTCTTTGAGCACAAGTTTGTGCCATACTTAGGCCAACTTCCTCGAAAATTAGGCAATACCCAAGCCCAATGTGGCGATTCACCCTTTTGGTTGGGCGACGCCTAAGGCCCAAAAAGTGGTCTAAATGACCAAAAATCAATCCAAATGCATTTTTGAAGGTCTTTTCACCTCAAAATTCAACTCCAATCAATTTCGTTCCTCCAAATCTGTGCAAACTACTACAAAAGACTTGAAAAATTGTGAGGATTAGCCAAAAAAAACTAATTCAAAATATAAACTAAAAATTTAAAATTTTGAACAATGATGGATTACCTCCCATCAAGCGCACAATTTATTGTCGCAGTGCAAAACCGAATGCATCACCTTTTTGTGTTTCCACTTCAAGGAAATGAAACTTCTCCTTAACTTCAAATCAAACTTCTGGATAAATTCATGGGGAGAAGTGGTGACCATAAAAAATTTCATTCGACCTCTCCACTTTGAGGATTTGAATTTCCTACCCAACTTCAAATCATTTTACCTTCTTGGTATATTGGGCATGAGTGAGAGCATCAAAAGGGCTTTTTCACATTGAATCAATATTTTTAGCCTTCAAGTGAATGGCACCCTCGCTTTCTGATGAACTATAGTCACTATAAATGATATTTTTCGCTTTTCCTTGCAACTTTAGTATCATTTTCTTGATTTTGGCATCTTGGATGATTATTTCTTTGATGGCATACACTCACCCAATGTTTCTTAGAAATTAAAACCACCTTTCTTTTTGAGACTCCAACTCATGACTTTTGACCATTTCACAAGGAGCCTTACATACTCCCATGCTTGTTCTTACATTGGCCTTCAAAGTAGCAATTTCATGTTCGAATTGGACCATTCTATGACATCGAGCAATGAGCATATGTTAGAATTCTCCCCTCATATTGAGCAATAGGTATCTTAGCATCATACCATTGGAAAGCCTTTGAGGCAAGCCTATAAGCCAAGCTTGACTCATAATACCCATCTCTCCATTCATGCCTGATGTGCTGCTAAAATACAACACTTTTAATGCTTAAAACTTAAAATTTAGTGTGTTCTCAAAGTAATGTTAGTGATTTTTGATGTATCTTTATGTTGATTTTGCAGGATTATAAGATTCGCTATGATTTTGGACAAAGTTCCATAGAATTGAAGTTTTTGGTGATTTACAGACAACTATATTGGGCATGGTTTAATCCATGAGCCGTAAGTTAGTTTTGTGAGTCAGATCCAGTGAAGGGCCACATTTTAGATGTTACATTCACGAATTGCCAAATGAGCCATAGATTTTGTCACGGGCAATTGGTGCTTCCATAGATTGAAGATCAGATAAGATGCTAAATGTTAAATAAGTAGGCTAATTCATATAAATTGCTCGTAATTACTCCAAGTCTAGACCTTATTCCATGTGGGGTTGACCCTAACCTTGGTTAGGTTGTATATTTTGAATACGACCACTTATAACTTCAAAAGGAGGTGTAGTTTGGGCGATATCAAAATTTTGGTGCTGTTGCTGGGGAATATAACTTTAAGACTGGTTTAATTTGGGTAATTTGTGAATTAATCCTTATTTTTCTTTTTTTTTATGTTTTTTGTTATTTTTGTTTTGTTAGAGCTTACTGGTCTAGTGTATGCACAACACTTGTAGTCGAGGCAATTCCTTGACTCTATTTGACTTAAAGATCTAGAAAACACTGAGAAGAATGACCCAAACTAATGTGAATAAGACTGAAAATGATACCTTAAATGCAATGCTGAACCTAAATAATGATAACCCACCACCACCACTTAAGGATGTAAATCCACCACCACAGGATCTTTAAGCCGCTACTAACATATGGAATCAATACTGGCTTAACCCTATGGCGGTGGATGTCACTAGAGATATTGCGTTACCTTCTTTACCATATGACTACAAAATATGTTGTTTCAATTGGGTTACTTTAAATATTTTAGAATAGAGGATTGTTCGCGGGCTTACCATGAGAGGATCTGCATGACCATCTACATATTGTCGTCTTTGTCTGCAAGAGTATGATGGGGAACCTAAATCTTTCCATAGGCGCCGTTGGGCTTTATGTCTTCCCATTGTCTCAAATAGGTAAAGCAACACTATGGTTATCCGAGCTCCCACAGAGTTCAATCACCACTTGGGCTGAAATGCAGATGGCTTTTTAAGAGATATTATTTCTTAGGTCGAAAAAGCTAAAGTTGAAAGATCATATCAACAATTTCGAGTAGTTGCCTAGTGATATGATCTGTACTACGTGGGAAAGGTTCATAAAGTGTTTAAGTAGTGGTTCAGACACAAGAATGTTGATTATTCATTGTTGGAGATCTTTTATCAAGCACTTGATTATAATTGCAAAATAGTGGTCGACACAATCACTGGTGGCTCATTCTTACATTGCCCATTTTTGATTGTAGCTTAATGACTACAAAAATTTGCAAAGACCAATTGTGTATGGGCTCGAGAGATAAGTCAATGACTAAAAGCTCATTTTTAGTTAGCACTAATTTTGAGAAAGCAAAGACAAACAAGGAGATGATGCAAGAGCTGGCTCATATCAATAATAATATGGGGTTATTGATGAAGCAGAGTCAGGAGTGCGTGAACACAGTCATTCATCAGCCTCTATGAGCACCTATGTATGAGGATCCCTACTATGAGGAGGACAATTGCTTTGCCACTGATCAGACGGGGGATTTCCAGACCAACAACCAAGGATCAAATTAGGAATATTAGTGCCAAGGTCAAGGGAATCATGGTTGGAACTTTAATAGAGATGGTGCTTTCAGAGATAAAAACCGAGATGGCTACTATGAAATGAACAAGGGCCATGATAGAGATGCTGATTGGAGATGCAGAGGTGGTTAGAGGAATGGTCCATATGTGCCTACACACAATTGTAATTCTGGGGCTAGTAGCTCGAGGATTAAGGAGATGTTTGGCAGATTATTGAAGAAGGCTGACACTTAGGATAAGACCTTGAAGGGAATGAAATTTGACATCTCCTACATTAATTAGAAGATCGAATATCATTTTGTTGCAATCAAGCAACTGGAATAATAGTTTGGTCAAATGTCAATTCAGTTGAACCGGTGCCAAAAAGGTGCATTTCCAAGCACCACATTGCAGAATCCAAAGAATGAGGGGCAGTGTATGGTAGTGATGACATGTGGCAGCATGCAAGCTATTGACCCACCAATGCTAATTGATGATAATGAGGTTCATGATGGTGGGTAGAAAGTATGTAGAGACTGGAGATACTAGCGCCAAATATAGGGTGAGTGATGAGGTAATGATGCCACAAAAGTCAAAATCTGTACCTAGACATCCCCTTTATTTCCCCGAGAGACCTAAAAGAAGGAGGAGGAAGGTAAGTTTCAGAAATTCATCTCTATGTTGAAGCAACTTTCGGTCGAAATCCCTCTCATTGAGGCATTGGAGAAGATGCCCGGGTATGCAACATTAATGAAGAGACGAAAAAGAGTATTGTGAGCCAAGAGCTATCTCAAGAGCTTCATCATTGCAGTGTGTTTGTAACAAGATCCTTGGTGTAAAAGAAAGAAGATTCCGATGCTGTTATGACCCAAGCCTAGGGCCTAGACATTACATGGTGAATGGGAACCCGAATGGATCCCAAACAAGCCTCTTATCATATCAATTACATATCCTTGGTCAATGAAGCAAAGTAAACAACAACAAGACATATATAAAATGGTAAGTGGGTCTAAGAGAAGTCTTGAATATGAACAAAGCATAAGACTCAAGATCATAACACAATAACATCATAATATCTGACATACACCTCTAACTTGGGATAGAGCAGGGGCCAAGACACTTTCTAGGTCACCCTCATAATATCAAATGTTCAACATAAAGAAGTCTTAAAATAACAAGAAAAGTAGATGGTGTCCTCAAACTTGAGGACTCACCAAACTTGTCTTTGAAGTATCTCACTAGCTACGTGGAGGATGATCAAGAGGAGCTCCAATCTGTACATGGTGATATCATGTAGGCATAAAGTATGCATTAGTACATTTGGATATACTAAGTTTGTAGGATGTAATGCAACAATACATAAGTCAATATAGTCAAAATGCCTAATAATAGGCAATAGATAAGCATCTCAATATGACATGCTTGATCAATGCTTGAAAACATGTTTAGGAATCATCCAACTTGCATAGAACATGACACGTATATGGGAAGAGACCTCAACCGACAAAGAATATAAGACCAAGTGAGCAATAACTTGGATCCCAATGATTACCCCTTATCGGTAAAGGGGTGGTCTACTTACCAAGGTAAACTATACTTCACCTAACGGGAGCCTGTCCCATTTCAGAGAAGTAACCCCCTTACAAGAACCCGTCGCATTTCAGGGTAGATTTCATTATAAAGTGCATTAAATGGATCCACTAGTATAGAAAGGGTGTAACATAATCCTATGTTGGCACATAGTTTGAGAAAAGGAGTATGGTCCCTTGAAGATAGTCCATGACGACATCCAATCCATTGGTGCTAAGTTTAATCACACAGAATACTTAAAATAATCATAACTTTAATAACTTGTAATAAAAGTGAAATCATGACATGAGTAGCTCTTAAACATACTTGACCGCAAATGATGAGCCTAACTTCAAACATGAGAATATATCATAATCATATATGTACCCTTGCTTTAACATGAATGGCTTACAAGAGGTAAATCTTGAAAATAGGGCTTAGCTTCTTGCTTGCATCATCATAGGTAATTTCATGAATTCATAACATACTTAATAGTCCATATTTATTATGAAGTCACTTGACTTAAAAAACATGTGAATAACTTGAGAACTCTTGACTTGACATTTCATAGAACACTTGGTGGTCACATATGAGTACATGTTCAAATGATGCAAAATGCAAAGTATAGTTCATGAAATAGTAAAATCAATGCATATTAAAGTCATGTAAATCAGCCACCAGCATCATGGTAAAACCCCATCATGGGTAACTTGTAAATCATATCAAAATTTCATGATAGTTCATTAATTTCATAGCTTAAATCATCTATAGTCTCAATAGACAAAGATCACTTCATAGTATAAGCTCAAAATATATATTTATGTCTAATCAACAATATTTGACAAACCCCCAACATATTTCATGCTCATATTTCTTAATAATGATACCCATAGGTAATACACCTTGAAATCATGCAATTTTCATAAAAAGGAAGATTGAGCTCCATGGTGAAAGGACCAAAAGAATGAAACCCACATACCTAAATTCGGGGATTTCTTAATGTAGACTTGAAGAATGAAACCCACATACCTAAATTCGGGGATTTCTTAATGTAGACTTGAAGGAGACATGACGTTTGAATAGAGTTTTTGAGATTCGGAATTAAGCTTGAGACATATGAATTTGGAGAAAATATTTGGTTAAGTCTTGGAGAGGTTTTTTAAGAGGGTCTTGAGTGATATAGAGTTGAAAACTAACTAAGTATAGGTGTTTTCACGCATAAGTGAGCATGGGGCTATGACCCTAAGGCCCTTGGCCCAAAATGAAAACTCAAGAAAAAAATATACTGGTCCACGCCCTTGGCACAACGCTGACTACACACAAAGTTCCTCCAACACTAATCCGTGCCCCTGGTACATCACGGCAGGGTGTGGATGGCCACTAGAATGCAAAAATTAGCAAAAATTATTTTTTGCTATTGTTCCTTTAAATTTGGAGTTATACCCATTTCTCACTCAATTTTGCCACACGATCGAGAATATGAAGTCGAATTTTCGCTATCACGCACAGATTTTGAGATATATGAAAATTATTATTATGAGCATTCTTGAAGCGTATTTTTGAGGCATTTGTGGGGCGTTTCAATATCTCCCTCTCGAGAACATTCGTCCCCAAATTATAAAGAAATATACATAAGAGAAGTAATCATGAAGATTCAGCCTGACACGAATGCAACAACGCATTTAAACATCATTTTCAAGAATCTCAACATGAATGTCAAAAACCACCTATCACGACACAACCTAGGGCCTAGATGTGACACGACGCATGGGGAACCCAAAGGGACCCCAAGCAAGCCTCTTAACATATCATTACACAACTTTGGTCGTGGAAGCAATAAAATAAAAATAAAAGAGTAGAAATAAGGGAAAATGGGGCTAAGGGACATCTTTCATATCATAGAATATCATAGAGTCAAAGAGAGTCAAGGCAGATAATATCATTACACAACATGTCCAATACCACCTCTAAGCATAGAATTTAACAGGGGCTAAGACAAGCAACTGGGCTCACCCTCATAGTCAAGTATATAATAAAGGAAAGGGAGTATTTATACATAACATAAGATCAAAGATATTGTCTTTGAAGTTGAGGACTTACCACTTGTTTTGTAGAGAAATCGTACTAGCCACATGGAGGAGGAGGATGATCAAGTTGGGATTCGGTCCCTACATAGTAACATCATGTAGGCATAGAGTATGCGTTAGTACATTTGAATATACTAATATATAGGATGCAATGCGACAAGAGATAGATAATATAATCAAAATGCATATTTAGGCAACAAATGAGAGTATAGTAATATGGCATGCATGAATGCTGCTTGTAGTAAAACATGCATATACAGAACATATTACATATGTAGGAAGAGACCATCATTAGTAACAAGGCCTTCCACCTTCTTGGAGAAGCAATTGAGGTACAAACCCCTCAACATGGTTGCACGGTCCTACTACCTGCCGAGAGAGGCAATTGAGGTACAAACCTTCCAACAGGTTGCACTGGCCTACTACCTCCCGAGCGAGACAATTGAGGTACAAACCCCCAACATGGTTACACAGGCCTACTACCTCCTGTGCCAGGCAATTGAGGTACATACCCCCCGACATGGTAGTTCGGGCCTACTACCTTTCGAATGAGGCTATTGATCAACTTCCAACACTATATATACTTTTCATGAAATCAATAAATTTATACCATCCTTTCATCATCATAAAGTCATACAAGTTATAGGTCATGCAATAGATCATCAATGACTCAAGAATGCTAAATCCAACATTTCATCAAACACTTGGTGAGTGTGTAATGCTTGTCTAAAACTATGCAATTAAAGAGTGAAATCAGGCAAAAAATCTTGACGTATATCATCCTACCAATACTTGGTAACGTCATCATACAATATACATCAAATCTCAAGTTAGATCAAAGATTTATAACTCAAAACTTGCTAAAACAGTCACACTTTTACAAAAATCAAACTTAGTTCATAGTCAAATTCATAATAGAAGACCCATAAGTAAATCAACTTAGAAACATAAAATTTTTGTAAAAAGGAAGCTTGGGTACATGGGTAAAAAGACCTAATAGTTGAAACCTATATACCTTGACTTTGGAGAAATTTTGATGAAGATTGGAAATGAAGACTTGAAGCTTGAGTGAAATCCTTAAGATTCGGATGGGTTTTAGGACTTGAAATTTGAGGTGAAATGTTTGTCTAAGTATTTAGGAGAGTATTGGGGAATGTCTTGTATGATATGAAGGTGAAATATGGCTAAGTATAGGTATTTTTATGCATGGGAGGACTTAGGCCGAAGACCCAAAAGCCTTGGACCAAGATAAAAATTACTAGTAATGAAATATATAGGTCCGCATCTATCCACAATGCAAACCTATCACGAAAGGTATTTTATACTTATCCACGATGGCTGCGCGTCGCGGTACCATCGTGGACAGCCACTGGATAAGCAAAATTATAGATTTTGAAATTGCGATTCGATTGCTCTTAAATCGGAGTTAGGCCATTTCCACTCAATTTTTCCCCGATCAAAAATATGAAGTCAAATTTTTGATATCATGCATGGATTTTGAGATATATGAAAGTTACGATTCCGGGCGCTTCCGAGGCATATTTTTGGGTACTTTTTGATTTCATTTCAATATCTCTCCCCTTACGAATATTTGTCCTCAAATGTTAAAGAAACGTATATGAGAAGAGTAATCATGAAGAAATCAGCCCCAACAAGAATGCAACAATATACTTAAACACCATTTCAAAAATCTCAATATAAGTGTTAAAATCAGCATGAACATTCTCAATGTAAACATAAATGCATGCAAATGACATAGGGGTTGAAACATGAGTCTTGAATCACATAGGGGACTTAGAGTTAGTACTTTAGGTTTGAGTAGAATGGAAAAGATAGGGGTATCACTTTTGCATGTCTGCTTCGGCCTCCTATGTAGCACTTTCGACTTGTTGATTCCTCTAAAGTACCTTAATGGAAACAACATCTTGTTCCTCAACCTCTTCACTTGTGTATCTAAGATCTCTACTAGAACTACTTCATATGTTAAGTTGTCTTCAACAACACCTACAACATCAAGAGGCACAATAGCATTAGGGTTACCCACACACTTCCTTAACATAGACACATGGAAGACCGGGTGAACCAATTCCATTTCACTAGGCAACTCTAACTCATAGGCCACTTTATGAATCCTCCTCATCACCTTATAAGGACCTACAAATCTTGGACTCAATTTACCTTTCCTATCAAAATGAACCACACCCTTCATGGGTGATACCTTCAAATAGGCCCAATCACCAACTTTAAATTCAAGCTCTCTTCTCCTCACATAGGCATAGGAATTTTGACAACTTTGGACTATTTTAAACCTTTTTCTAATAAACCTTACCTTCTCTATAGCCTCCATAACCAGATATAGACCCAACAAAGCCATTTCTCCCACTTCAATCCATCTAACCGGTGATCTACAATGTCTACCATAAAAGGCTTCAAAAGGAGCCATACCAATGCTAGAATGATAGCTATTGTTATAAGCAAACTCAATCAATGGAAGATGATCATCCCAGCTACTCTTAAACTCCAAAACACAAGCCCTAAGCATATCCTCAAAAGTTTGGATAGTCCTTTTGGCTTGGCCATCCATTTGATGGAGAAAGCCGTACTAAGCTTTACCTTGGTTCCAAGACCTCTTTGAAAGGACCTATAAAAGTGTGAAGTGAATTGAGCACCACGATCTGATATGATAGACAAGGGCATCTCATGCAATCTCACCATATCATAAATGTATAATTTAGCACAGTCGTCCGCTCGATAAGTAGTCTTAACCAGTAGGAAATGAACCAACTTTGTCATTCTATCAACCACAACCCAAATAGAATCAAAACCCTTTCTAGTCTTAGGCAACCCAACCACAAAGTCTATGTTGATTTCCTGCCACTTCCAAGTAGGAATCTCTATATGTTAGGTTAGGCCACCCGACCTTTGGTGTTCGACTTTGACTTGTTGGCAACTATGGCAATTAGATACAAATTTGGCAATGTCTTTCTTCATACCTCCCCACTAAAACATATCCCTCAGATCATCTTGGTAGAATCAGGGTGGATAGAATAGGAAGAATTATGAGCCTCATCAAGAATTTTCTCTCTTAAGTCATCAACACAATGCACACACAACCTACCTTAGTACCTAAGGGCTCTATCTTCCCCTTGGGAGAAAACCTCCACATTGTCCTCTCTCACCATGGCATTCAATGATAACATGGAAGGATCAGATCTTGCTTTGCTTTGACTTCATCAACCAAGGAAGAGTTTGACCCATCAATAACCATAATACCACCATTATCCACCTCTTCTAACCTAACCCCCAATCTAGACAACTGATGAACCTCTCTAGCCAATGCCTTGCCCCCACCATGAACATGAGCTACGCTACCTATTGACACTCTACTCAAAGCATCCGCCACCACATTAGCCTTACAGGGATGATAATACACAATAATATCATAGTCCTTAAGAAGTTCTAACCACCTTCTTTTCCTCAAGTAGAGATTGTTTTGAGTGAACACATATTGGAGGCTCTTGTGATCGGTAGACACATCAATATGCACCCTATACAAACAATAACGCCAAATTTTCAAAGCAAAAACCACGACAGCCAATTCAAGATCATGAGTAGGATAATTCTTTTCATGCACTTTGAGTTGCCTAGAAGCATAGGCTATCACCTTATTATTTTGCATCAAAACATATCTGAAACCAATCTGGGAGGTGTCACAATTTACAACAAATCCTTTCAACCCTTCTGGTAAAGACAAGATAGGAGCAGACACAAGCTTATTCTTCAAGGTTTGGAAACTCCTTTCACACTCATCATTCCACACAGACTTAGTCTTATTTTGGGTCAACTTAGTCATGGGAGAAGCAGTAGAAGAGAACACATTCAAAAACCTCTTTTAGTAACCTGCTAAGCCTAAGAAACTTTTAATGTCCGATGGGGTCAATGGTCTAGGCCAATTTCTAATCACACCCGTCTTCTTTGTATCCACCTTAATACCATCCCCTAACACTACATGACCTAGAAATACAATCTCCTTCAACCAAAATTCACATTTCTCACACTTGGCATACAACTTCTCCTCCCTCAACTTTCGCAACACTACCCTCAAATGGCCCACATGCTTCTGCCCACTATGAGAGTAGATTAAGCTATCATCAATGAATACTACCATAAACAAATCAAGGTAGGGTTTAAAGACCCTACTTATAAGATCCATGAAGATAGATTGTTCATTGGTCAACCCAAAAGATATAACTACAAACTCAAAAATGCCCATACCTGCAGTCTTGGGAATGTCACACTCCCTCACCTTCACTTGATGATACTCGAATCGAAGATCAATCTTAGAGAAGTGGATAGCCCCTAGAAGTTGGTCAAAATAATCATTGATCCGTAGTAGAGGATACTTATTCTTGATGGTAACTCTATTTTGTTGTCAGTAGTCAATGCACATTCTAAGAGACCTATCCTTCTTCTTCACAAACAACACTGGTGCACCCCAAGGTGATTAGCTAGGCCTAATTAAACCCTTCTCTTCCTTAATTTGTCCCCCTCCAATTATTCAACATAGTGATCAAGCGGGATGAATCCATATCATTAATCAACATGGCAGTATGACATTCTTCACTCACTAAATCGGATACTCCTATTACAAACTTATTCATTCTAGACCTCGAGTTGGCAACCAAGTGTGGAGCATGTTTAGAGAGTTGGTTTAACTCGAGGGCATACTCCCTCACACTCATATACCCTTGCTTCAAATGCATGAACTCCACTAATTTGGCTTCTCTAAGCTCAATAGGAAAGAACCAGTTGAGGAAAGCTGCCTTAAACTCTTCCATAGAACTATATTGTTGTTCTTCTTTTCCTCCTTCCATTGAGTATAATATATTTGAGCCACCTCCTTGAGTTAGTAAGCCGCCAACTCTATCTTTTCATCCAACCTCACACCCATAATGGCAATACCTATTATACCTCATCAATAAATTCTTGGGGGTCCTCATCCACTTTAGACCCTTTGAACTCCATTGGGTTCATCCTCATAAAGCCTCTCAACTGAGATGTCGGATTAAGAGCATGAGGGCTTGGGCCCCTTAGTTAGCTTGATAAGCCACAACTTGAGCTAGTAAGGTGGGGGCATCCCAAAGCTCTCAATGAGCCAGTTGTCCCTTAGGTGTACGGGTTCTTCTTCCTCTTGTGTTAGGCATGATCTCGTATAGAAAGAACAATCGTTAAGAGGGAAAACCTTACCTTAACATCTATAGCATGACATAGAGTAAGAAGAATGAAAACATTTCCTAAAACATCTCATACCCCTCTTACTCACAGTTGTATTGCACAACGCAACCATAAATAAGACTCTTATCGATGCGGTGTGTTGGATGCCGAGGACCATTAACAACCTATTGCTCTGATAACAAGTTTGTCATGACCCAAGCCTAGGGTCTAGATGTGACACGATGCATAGGGAACCCAAAGGGATCCCAAGTAAGCCTCTTAACATATCATTACACATGCTTGGTCATGGAAGCAATAGAATAACAATAAAAGAGTAGAAATAAGGGAACATGGGGCTAAGGGACATCCTTCATATCATAGAACATCATAGAGTCAAAGAGAGTCAAGGCTCAAAATATCATTATATAACATGTTCAACAACACCTCTAAACATAGAACTTAGCGGGGGCTAAGACAAGCAACCGGGCTCACCCTCATAGTCAAGCATATAATTAAAGGAAAGAGAGTCTTTATTCATAACATAAGATCAAAGACATTGTCCCCAAATTTGAGGACTCATCACTTGCTTTGTAAAGAAATCGTACTAGTCACGTGGAGGAGGAGAATGATCAAGTGGGGATCTGGTCCCTACATAGTAACATCATATAGGCATAAAGTATGCGTTAATATATTTGAATGTACTAAGTATGTAGGATGCAATGCGATAAGAGATAGGCAACATTATTGAAATGTATATTTAAGCAACAAAAGAGCATATAGTAATATGACATGCATGAACGATGCTTGTAGTAAAACATGCATACATAAAACATATTACATGTGCAGGAAGAGACCATCATTAGTAACCAAGGCCTACCACCTCCTTGGTGAGGCGATTAAGGTACAAACCCTCAATATAGTTGGATGGGCCTACTACCTTTCGAATGAGGCAATTGAGGTACAAACCCCCCAACATGGTTGCCCAGGCCTACTACCTCCTAAGCGAGGCAATTGAGGTATAAACCCCCCAACATGGTTGCATAGGCCTACTACCTCGTGAGAGAGGAAATTGAGGTATAAACCCCCCAACATGGTTGCATGGCACTACTACCCCCTGAGTATGGCAATTGACGTACAAACCCCCCAACCTAGTTGCACTGGCCTACTACCTCTTGAGCAAGGCATTTGAGGTACATATAACCCTAACATGGTAGTTCGGGACTACTACCTCCCGAATGAGACAATTGATCAACTTTCAACACTATAGATACTTTTCATGAAATCAACACATTTATACCATCCTTTAATCATCATAAAGTCATACAAGTAATAGGTCATGCAATATATTGTCAATGGCTTAAGAACCCTAAACCAGACATTTCATCAAACACTTGGTGGGTGTATAATGCTTGTGTAAAACCATACAATTAAAGAGTGAAATTATGCAAGAAATCTTGAAGTAAATCATCCCACCAATACTTGGTAATATCATCATACAATATACATCAAAACCCTTCAAAAGATGCTAAAACCGTCACACTTTTACAAAACTCTGACATAGCTCATAGTCAAATTTATAATAGAAGACCATAATTAAGATCAACTTAGAAACATGAAATTTGTGTAAAAAGGAAGCTTTGGCACCATGGGTGAAAGGACTCAATAGTTGAAACCCACATACCTTGACTTTGGAGAATTCTTCATGAAGATTGGAAATAGAGACTTGAAACTTGAGTGAAATCCTTAAGATTCGGATGAGTTTTAGGACTTGAAATTTAGGGTGAAATATTTGTCTAAGTAACTGGGAGAGTATTGCAGAATATTTTGTATGATATGAATGTGCAATATGGCTAAGTATAGGTATATTTACGCATAAGAGGACTTACTCCCAAGACCCAAAAGCCATGGACCATCATAAAAAGCACTAGCAACAAAATGTACAGGTTCGCGTCTAGTACGCGACGTAGACCTATCATGGAGGGTATATTTACACTGGTCCACGACGACTATGCATCACGGTACCATTGTGGACAACCACTGGATATGCAACATTGTGGATTTTGAAATTGTGATTCGATTGCTCTAAAATCAGGGTTAAACCCATTCCCCACTCAATTTTGCCCCCTGATCAAGAATATGAATTTGAATTTTTGATATCATGCATGGATTTTGAGATATATGAAAATTACATGCAGATCTATCACAGAGGGTACTTTTTCATTGATTCGCGATGACTACGCATCACGGTACCATTGTGGATAACCACTAGATATACAAAATTATGGCTTTTGAAATTGTAATTCGATTGCTCTAAAATTAGGGTTAGACTCATTTACTACTCAATTTTGCCCCTTGATCAAGAATATGATGTCAGATTTTTGATATCATGCATGAATTTTTAGATATATAGAAATTATAATTTTGAGTGCTTTTGAGGCACATTTTTGAGCACCTTTTGGAGTCATTTCTCCACCATAAACTTGTCAACATAAATATGAATGCATGCAAAAATGACATAAGGTCTGAAACTTAATACTTGAAATCATATAGGGGACTTAAATTAGTACCTTAGGCTTGAGTAGCGTAGAAAAGGTGTGGGTATTGCTTTCTCATGTCTGCCTCGGCTTCTTATGTGTCACTTTCGACTTGTTGGTTCCTCCAATGGACCTTAACGTAAGCTAAATCCTTGTTTCTCAGTCTCTTCTATTGCCTATCTAAAATTGTCACTGGGACCTCATCATAAGTCAAATTAACTCCTACAACACTCACAACATCCAAGGGCACTATAGCACTTGGGTCACCCACACACTTTCTTAATATGGACAAATGGAAGACAAGATGAACCATGTCCATCTCCATAGACAACTCCAACTCATATTCAACCTTCCTAATCCTCCTCAAAACTCTATAACGACCCACAAACCTTGGGCTTAACTTCCCCTTCTTGCTAAATCGGACCACACCCTTCATAGATGAGACTTTCAAGTAAACCCAATCATCAACCTTAAACTCAAGATCTCTCCTCCTTGCATCGGAATAGGATTTTTGTCTACCTAATCAACCTCACCTTCTTTGAGGATTCCATGACCAAATTCAGACCTAGCAAAGACTTTTCCCCCACTTCAAACCACCCAACTTGGGACCTACAACACCTACCATACAGAGCTTCAAAAGAACCATACCAATACTTGAGTGGTAGCTATTGTTGTAAGTAAATTAATTGAGTGGAAGATGTTCATCCTAACTACCATTAAACTCCAAAACATAAGCTCTAAGCATATCCTCAAGAGTTTGGATAGTCCTCTCAGCTTGACCATTCGTTTAAGGGTGAAAGGTCATGCTAAGCTTAACCTTGGTACCAAGACCTCTTTGGAAGGACCTCCAAAAGTGAGAAGTGAATTGAGCACCATGATCCAAAATGATAGACAAATGTACCCAAATGTAATCTAACCAACTCATGAATGTACAATTTGGCATAATCTTTGGCACCATAAGTAGTTTTGACTGGTAGGAAGTGAGACGACTTTTTCCTTCTATCCACAACAACCCAAATCGAGTTAAAATGTTTCCTAGTCTTAGGCAACCCAACTACAAAAATCCATGTTGATCTCTTTCCACTTCCAAGTGGGAATCTCTATATCTTGGGCTAGGCCACCTAGCCTTTGATGTTCGGCTTTGACTTGTTGGCAATTGTGACATCTAGATATGAACTTGACAATGTCTCTCTTCATACCACCCCACCAATACACTTTCCTGAAGTCTCTATACATCTTTGTAGAATTGGGATGGATAGAATAGGATGAATGATGGGCTTCCTTCAAGATTAGTTCTTTCAAATCATCTACTTTGGGCCCACAAAATCTACCTTGGTACATAAGGGCACCATCAGCCCCTTGGGAGAAAACCTCCACTTAACCACCTCTCACCAAGGCCTTTAACCCTAGCAAGACTGGGTCAAGATCTTATTTTGTCTTTACCTCCTCAATTAAAGAAGACTTAGAACCGTAGACAACCACTACACCACCATTATCAACTTCATCCAGCCTAACCCCCAATCTAGCCAACCGGTGAACATCTATAGCCACCTCCTTACCACCATCATCAACATGAGCTAGACTACCCGTAGACACCCTAGTTAGAGCATCGGTCATAACATTAGCTTTGTCGGGGTGATAATGCACACTCATATCATAATTTTTAAGGAGCTCTAACTGCATTCTTTGTCTCAAGTTAAGATCTTTTTGGGTGAACACATATTGGAGACTTTTGTGGTGAGTAAACACTGCAACATGAACCCCATACAAGTAGTGACGCCAAATTTTTAAGGAAAATACTACGACCGCCAATTCAAGATCACGTGTGGGATAATTCTTCTCATACACCTTAATTTGTCTATAGGAATATGCTATCACCTCACTTTGCATCAAAACACACCCCAAACCAATTTTTAAGGCATCACAATAAACAATGAATCCTTCTGACCCTTCTGGTAGAGCCAAGATAGGAGCGGAGACAAGCTTATCTTTCAAAATGTGGAAACTCTTTTCGTACTCATTGGTCCTCACTATGGGTATAAATCAAGATATCATAAATTAAAACCACCACAAATGAGTTAAGGTAGGGTTTAAAGACCCTATTCATGTGATCCATAAATATAGCAGTGCATTAGTCAATCCAAAGGATATAACACCAAACTCAAAGTGTGTATACCTAGTCTGAAAAGCCGTCTTGGGAATATCACACTCCCTCACTTTCACTTAGTGATACTCATACCGACGATCAATCTTAGAAAAGTGACTAGCCTCTTGAAGTTGCTCAAAAAGGTTATCAATCCTTGGTAAAGGGTACTTGTTCTTTATGGTGACTCTATTATGTTGCCGATAATCAATCTACATTCTAAGAGTACTATCTTTATTCTTCACAAACAACATTGGTGCACCCTAAGGTAACTTACTAGGCCTTATAAAACCCTTTTCCAACAAATCCCTCAATTGCTCCTTCAACTCCTTCAACTCCACCGGGCCATATGGTAAGGGGGAATAGAAATGGCTTGAGTATCGGGAAGGAGGTTTATACAAAAATCTATTTCCCCTTGGGAAGAACATTAGGAAACTTATCGAGAAAAGCATCAAGAAACTCATTAACCATCGGAACCGACTCAATAGGAAGAGCTTTGGACTCAATATCCCTGACCCTCACAAGATGCTGGAGACAACCCTTAGAAATCAACCTTTGGGCTTTAAGACAAGAAATGAATCTACCCTTGACCTCCACATCATGACTCTCCCACTCAAGGACGGGCTCATTAGGGAATTGGAATTTGACCCTACGGGTTCTACAATTAATAGAAGCATAATATATATGCAACCAATCCATCCCAAGAATTACATCAAGATCCATCATATCTAATTCAACAAAAGTACAAGGCAATATTTTATACAAAATGAACAGGGGGCAATTTCTATAGACTGTTTTAGCAATAATGGATTCACCAACGGGGGTAGATACTTCATAAGGTTCGTACAACAACTCGGGACTAACATAAAGCTTTTTGGCAACAAAAAGGGTAATAAAAGAAAAAGTAGCACCCAGGTCTATCAATGACTACACATTAAAATAAAAAACTTTTAGCATACCAGTGATGACATCGGGCACCTAATCTAGCCTTTGTCTCCCTTGGAGAGCATAAAATTTATTTTACCTTATTGCACCCCCTTGTTATCCTCCTCTTCCCCTTTGATCTGCATTTGCACCTTGGCCTTGTGGATGACATCTCTACCTTTGTTTTATGCATGAGGGCAATCAATAATCTTGTGAACCATCTCACTGTAAGCAAAGCAAGCATTAGAATTCCTCAAACATGGACCACTATGATTCTTTTCACACCTTGGATATCTAGGCTTTACCATTCCTCTATTACCACCTTGAATCTTTGATTAGGCACTCTATCATTGGTAAACCTCTTGTTGGAAGCATTGGATGACCCTTGGTCTTAGAACTTGTGGCCTTGAGGAAGGCATCCACCTTTAGAACCTATGGAAACCACCTTCAAATCGAGCCCTCTTGGACTCACCAGCCCTTCTCTTTCTAAGCTTTCCCCCCTCTAATTGCACGACATATGTCATGAGGCTAGACAAATCCATATCATTTGTTAGCATGGCCGTATGACACTCCTTATTGACCAAGTAGGACACACCCGACAAAAATTTGTTCATCCTTGGTTTAGGCTCGGCAACAAGGTGTAGAGCATACTTGGAAAGCTTGTTAAACATGAGGGACTACTCTCTCACACTTATAGAACCTTGCTTTAGATTCATAAATTCCATCATTTTCACCTCCCTTAGCTCAATAGGAAAGGACCATTTGAGAAATGCCACTTTGAACTCCAGTCAAGGGATAAATCACGATTCCCCTTCTCCTTCTTCCATTGAGTGAACCAAATTTAAGCACCCCCTTGAGTTGGTAGGCCTCCAACTCCACTTTTTTCTTCAAATTAACCCCCATAATGGAAAATACCTTATACACCTCATTGATGAATTTAGGGGATCCTCATCCACCTTGGTCCCATAGAACTTCGGTGGATTCATCCTAGTAAAATCCCTCACCCTTGAGGCCGGAGTAGAAGCATACAGGGCTTGAGCCCCTTGATTGATTTTGTTGGTCATATCATGAGCCAACATTGCAATAGCATCTTGGAATTCTTCTTGGCCTACCCCTCCTCCTAAAAGAGCTTGAGGAAACGGTTGCTCCTCGAGTGTACGACCTCTTCTTTATCTTGGAATTGGCATGATCTAGATCAGAAAAGAACATTTGTTAGGGGAAAGCCTTACCTTAACTTTTATAGCACGACCTAGATCATAAAGAAGGGAAATATTTCTTAAAACGCCTCATAGCCTCTTGCTCATAGTTATGGCACGCTTCACAACCATGAATAAGACTCTAATTAACACGGTGGTGTTAGATTTCAAGGACCATTAACAACCTAGTACTCTGATACAAAGTTTGTCATGACTTAAGCCTAGGGCCTAAACGTGACACAATGAATGAGAACCTGAAGGGATTTCAAACAAGCCTATTAGCATATCAAACACACATCTTTGCTCGCGGAAGCTAAGTAAACAACAACAAGAGATATGTAAAATGGGAAGTAGGACTAAGGGATGTCTTGAATATAAACAAAGTAGAAGAGTCAAGCTCATAACTGTCATGTCCCAAGTTGCCGTTAGGGTGGACTGGCACCCTTGCCAATAATTCTCGAGAGAACCAATCTATATCTATTTGTTTGTATACATATTATAATTAACTTTCTATGTTTGGCATGCTTATAGGGAGATAAATGGTTATAACAAGCTAAAAGGAGATGCGTATATCTAGGCCATTAGGGCCACGGTGCCTAATGTACGAGACATGACCACACTTTAGTTTACATAGTCTACAAAGCCTCTAGCCGAGAGAAAGTATCCATAAATATTCGGGATAGGCCCCATCTGAATTATCTATAAAATATAAACATATAAACTCAAAATACGCACAAAGCTCTGAAATAACCTAGAGCTTAGTAACGGTAGCTGAATGTCCTGAACTCTATTGGTAAGATCTATTAGCACCTGTACCTGCAGCATGAAATGCAGGTCCCCCGGAAGGGACTCAGTACGGCATAATATATTGAATATGTAAGGCAACAAATACTGTACATGAAATATAACTTAAATGAAATTATGCACTGATTACGGATAAGAGACCACCTTTAATTATACTTTGGGATCAAGTACTTTATGTTCTTTA
>JAOTQJ010000007.1:107636-121670 GCA_025642045.1 Solanum sejunctum
CTATTTGATTTAAAATATATAATTTAGTAGTGGAGTGAACACTTCAGGGGAATTCAAAATATAAATAAACATAAGTATTACACAAATAAATTCAACTTATCATATATTCATAAATAGAACTTTATATTTATAAAATATAATTTTTTAATAAAAATATATAAAAATAACGATTAATTAAGATTGTAAATGTTATTATAAATATTATTAAAAATATGCTAATATACATAAATGTAAAATTAGTGTATAAAAAATTTAATGAGGGATAGTTTTGTAATTTCACATACTTTATCCCACAATAAGTTATCCACGAATTATTATTCCACCCTCACATTGTTAATCCTGAGATAAGTTATCCAACCCTGTTAAACCAAAGAAGGGATTGAAAGTCACTAAAAAATAATCCTGCATTGACCTTTTTTTATCCATCACACCAAACGACCCCTGCAGGAATTGCTTACTAAAACGATACAGTACCTATCATGTCTTTGCACAAAAATGCTTCCACTATTATTTGCAGCAGGAAGGGAGGAGCAGGCAGCTTGACAGTTGCATTATTCCCATATTACAAACATTAATTTATGTAAGTGGTGTTGGAACCAACTATAAGTCACATTTTTTACTATACAACCGATTGCCTTCACCAGCACAAGTACTAGGTAACATGTCCACCAAAGCTTGCTCTCCTAAGTTGCACCCACAAATGGTGCATACATTATGTGCGGCGTATTTGAAGAGAGGATCCTTCTTAATATCATTTCTATACAACAAAGAGGTTGAAATCAAGGATCAATATCCTGCATTATACACTTGAAGTGAGAAGCCATCCCATCCCGCCTGTTCCCAATCCAGATGGGAAGCAATTGTAGTATTAAGATGTATTGTTGTGAATGATACAGAATGATGCATGGTCGGATAAATATTCAGCTTCATTCCATTTAGGTTGCTGCAACAATTTGGTGGAGACCATCTGTAATAGCTTATCCCTGGTGCCTTTAACCATATCGGAAAAAAAAATGCTTCTCTTTGACAACCTCTGAGCTACACCAAGAGGTACCAAACACCAATCCTCAACTAGGAAAAAGAAAATCTTGCAACTACTACAGTTCTAACGAGTCCACACAGTGCAAACTAAGGCACATCCCTACTTTGTCTTCTTGAATCTCCTTGGTCTTTTTCCAACAGTCCTAGCATGTACAGGATGCTCGATATCCCATTTATAAGCTGACTGGTATCATGTATTGAGGTGGTCCTCAAAGAGTTCAAACTGCTAAAAACTGTTAGGTGATTTATCCCTGCTTCAAAGGACACAGTAACTTGAGCTCCCAGCCTAAAATCTCAAACAGAATGAAATTAAAGAGGGGAAAAAAGATTGACATTTGCGTACTAAAGAAATGCTACCTCAGATACTTGATAAAAGTTGTCAACGGTATCAGGCTAAGCATCCAGATCATGCCATCTGTACATTTTAGATTGAGCCGGAATAAAATGGGGGATGCATCCCTCAGACTGGAAGACAATGATGAAAATCCAAGATCCTGCAAATAAGTGATAGCAGGCATGCCATTTAGCAACAACTAACAATAAGCTACCCAGAAAACCAATTCTTGTCATCCCCATTTCCCATACCATCTTCCCAAAAAAGTAATAGTAATAATACTATTAATAATAAGAGTGTCCCAGCCAAGCGAGGAGCAAAGGGAGAGCATGCATGTTAACTTACAACAAATAGACATACCTGAACATAAGCAGCAACAGCATATACAAAAAGACAGCAACTTATTAAATATATAACTCCTGAGATTCCATTGGAGATGACCAATAGCGCAGGAGAGACTCTACGGTAAGCCTCCTAGTTGCACTGAGCATTGAGATGAAAAATTTGCAACCATCAATCTTGTACTCCTCAAGTGGATTTCTATGCCCAAAACTCCGTACATTCACCTGTTCCGAGAACCCAGAGGGAGAATCAATGTACAACTCCCAATCAAGGAAAGCATAAAATTTTAACCAACGTGCAAATACCATACCGCTGAACTTAGCCGGTTCATGTTTATAAGGTGATCCCTCCAGAAGCAATCTAATGTCTTCAGAAGTACTTCCCTCTAATCCACAGAACATAAGGAATCAATTTAGAGAATAAGATTCTTTTTGAACTACTTGTGTGCACAAATTACACATCCAACCCCCTGTGCTAATCTAATCCTTATATAGAAGGCAATTATTATGCAATCAAATAGAGATAAAATGAGATCATAACCAAATAGGAAGCAAAAGGATTACTGGTGAGTGGCATGCTCTTATTTAAAGTTTAAACATTAAAAAGATCTCAAACTTGACCAGCACCAAAATTTACATTCCTTTTTCCTCTTTAAATTTTTTATGATGATGACCAAGAAATCCCCAAGGGCTAGTGGTGCACGGTTGGAAACTCTGTTGATAATGAACCCGCCCTCTACTTTTCTCCATTTGATTACCACGCAAAACTTGCGAAGGGTTCAAACTGGTGGCATAAACCACACATGCACTTTGCACTCTTACTACTGGATCTGATAAAGAGTGCAAAGGTCCTCGTAATGAAATGGTCGTGGAAGAATGCTAATAACAAACATCTGTTATGGGGAAAAGTCATAAGAGCCAATTATGAGAGAGAAAACAGGTGGATGGCAAAGGAAGTAATTTCCCCATATGGTGTGAATCTGTGGAGATCTATAAGGGCCTTGTGGGATGACTTCAAGAACAAAACCAAGGTTAAGGTTGAGAATGGGGAAAAGACGAACTTCTGGGGAGATGACTGGCATGAGATGGATGTTCTGAGGAATATCAATCCAGACATCCACGACTTAATCTTACATCAGCAAAGAACCATCGCAGAAATGTGGACACCTGATGGAAGGGAATCAGTTTCAAGAGGCAAGTGACGGGAGAATCAGAAGAGTTGTAGAATTATTTAGCACTATTGGCCAGTTTAAAGGAACACGAGAAGGGAAGATGAGCTCTGGTGGCAGGGCAGTGACAGAGAAACCTCAAGGGTGGCAAAGCATACATAGTTGAATAATCACAACCACCAGAATGTCAACTGTCCTGGAAAATTATATGGAAGGTGAATATACCCAACAAGGTAGCATGTTTTATTTGGTTCCTATATAAGGAAGCTATCCTTACAGAAAACAATCTGAAGAAAAGGGGGTTTAACTTTATGTCCCAGATGTGTTTTTTTATGGAGAACAAGCAGAGACTGTAAGATATTTGTTCCTTCACAGCAAGATCACAGGTCAGCTTTTGGCTATTCATAAATCTTAAAAGGTTTTTCCTGGTCTATGCCAGGAAAGGTTACAGAGGCCCTTCAAAGCTGGGAAAAAGCTGGGAAGCAGAAGTAGGTGGAGAATCATACCAACCAGCATATGGTGGGCAACTTGGAAGAAGAGAAATGCTAGGTGTTTTGAGAACATAGAGAACAGTATAGAACAGATCAAACTGAATTGTATCTTGATTGTTTGTTTTTGGTATAATCAGATTTGGTCTAATGATCCTGCATGTATTATTGATGTGTTAGTTCACCAGAGATATAGGACCATAGGATCTGCATTTACTAGTAAATATGGCCCTAATATCCCGTGTATTGATCTGTTTCGACCAATATATACAAAGTTACCATTTTCAATTAAAAAATGCATATATTTGGATAATGACATATCTGGACAGCAATCTTGCTATAATAGCACATCAAAGAGTTTACCATGGGGAACGAGCATAATGTTACCTCTATTTCCTTTACATATACAGCATCATATCCAGATTCTTGTATGACATCTAAATAGCTGGCAATGAGGAAATCTCCAAGGTACTTCCGGAGGAAATTAACCATCTCTCTGTACTTCCCATACCTAGCACAGAAATCAGACATATGTAATCAGAAGATTGCAATAAAGAAGTTTTAAATCATTGAACGCAGTGATGTAGTGGTCATACTTCATTGAATCATCAGAGCATATAACTAGCCAGCGTCTGAAAGAAGAGGTCTTTCCACGTATACCTCTAAAAGAATTTGGTGTTGGAGGCAAATTTGGAAGGGAAAAGCTGTCAATAGATATGGATTGAAGCTTCCAAAGTTGAACCAGTGAATTAAGTAATGCTTCCTTGTTAATCTCAGCAAATGAATCTACACATAATTTCATGGTCAAACTTTATGATGCAAACATGCAAAAAGTTCAACACCAATTATATCAGAAACCACTCTTACCATTCAATATCTCGCCTGCGACATCTTTGAACTCATCTAAGATTTTGTCCAAGCACCAATTATTTGGGTGCTATGATATTTGACAAAGTACCATCAAAGATAAAAATGGAAGATAAGAACACAATGCATCACAAAAAAACTTGTCTACTTCAGAGGAGTTTAGCTACCTTCTGCGGATTAACATTCTTAAGGATAATATCATCCACCACTGCTTGCATGTATCTACATAGAATTGTAATGGTGTGAGAAAATCTTGATCCTCAAAAATATATCGACTCCTTTGAGAAAAAATTAATCCAAAACATGTGCATTTATAAAGAAATGAATTTTCACTATGTACAATGATCTCCCATGAAAAACCAAGTACACTGGTCTAACAGAGGGAAATAGGCTAGAATATCTAATATTTTCAACTCTTTCACCATGTACAGATCCCAGAAAACACTGATCAAGAAATGTTAGACTAATCCCACAGAACACCTAGAGTGAATAGATACAAACTTCCAGAAAATCTAAACCAGATTTTACGGGGTATGTTCGATCTCCAGATGTACTTGTCATCTGGTCCATAGGTGTGAAAACATGGTGAGCGAAGGTGTAATAAGGGGTCGAGTTAGATCGAAAATCACATGGAAGGAAGTTGTCTCAAAAGACTAACAATTTCTTGGTTTCAACGTGATGTAGCGAAAGATACGATACAATGGAAGAAAAAATTTATATGAGAATACAATTTTTTTTGAGACTAGTAATATTTTGTATTCTCAACATTAAGGGCTATGCTGGCCACCTTCTAAAAGCTGCAATAATATTTCTGTTGAACAGAACAAGGTGTTCTTCTTCTCACCTTCTTTCACATGGAATTATTATTTCCACTAAATATATCGAAGACGACTGAACATTTCATACATAAAATTATGGAAAAAATCAATGTCTTAAATATGCAAATGTTTGTGGAGGACTAAAAGTGCACCAATATTGCAAACATTAGGGACTACTAGTGGTCCATGTGAAAACTCAAGGATAACTTTGAATCTTAACTCAAAGATAAGGGACTATTTTGGGCCTTTTTTCTCGTGTTCTACAGATGAAAACTCAGATACTCTTCATGAGTCCAGATAGACGAGTTAGAATCCAGAAACACTGATTCCAGCATTCAAATGAAAAGAATCAAGAGGCTCACTTGAAAATGTGCTCTGAACAACTTTCAAAATCTCCAGTTAAAATTAATTGCCGAAGATCATAAACATGCTTTCTTTGAACCTGCGAAGGAGAAAAAATAAACAAATAATATAGCAAGAACATGGTCATGCAGAATCACCTATATAAAAATGATATGATCATGCAGAATCACATATATAAAAATGACTCAGTAGATTAAATCATAAAATGCACAAATTTATGAGTCAAAAATAGGGGATAATATTCTAAACAAAAAAAGAGACATTAAAACAACAGAAATTGTATCAGTACATGAAGTAGATACCTCAAGGACTTCATCGAATTCAACTAGGCTCTTCCGTATTCCAAAAAAGTATTTCTCAGCATTGATTTGTAAACCCAAAAGCTGACAGTAAAGTTTCAACATCATCATTAGAAGCATGTCAGAGAAAGAAAAAAGAAGGGAGATATTATCTTTGAAAAGCAATCGCAGACAAGCCATAGTTATCCATAAAAAACAAGGTTAAAACCACAGTATATTAAATTACAGAGATAGAAATAGAGTGACCAGAAATTATTTAGCACCTGATTAACTATTCCATGACCTTCTATTGGGATATCCTCATTATTTGTAATCCTGGATATAAGCTTCACTGCCCACTCAGTGTCAAAGTTAAATTTTTGAAACATCTCATCTTGCAAGCTGTAATAAGTAAAAGTAGCTAGAATCAGTAGCGTCATCTTAAGGATAACAGGTCAGTTACAGTAGCACTATTCTTTTCATGAAAATCAGAAACATACTATATAAATTTATACTAGAATCTTGATATTTCACCTAAACCAAGAATATTTTCAGCAAACTGGAGGCGAATAGAGACCAAACAGTACATTAGAGTTTAAATAACAGCGGAAAAATCTAACGCACATGCACCTTGTGCAATATGCAGAACTTAACCTGAACTACGCATCATATGTGTGGAGTTTCCCCTTTTTTATCTAAATTGATAAAGAATAGAGAACTATGTTGTCTTGTTTATTCTATTATAAGCATTGCTTATAACTTGCATAGTTGAACCACCACCAGCTGTTTATTTCAGAAATATGCATATAGACATGCAGCAGCAGCCTGCCAGACCCACGATTTTAAAGTCGTGTGTGTGTGTGTATAATTATCATCTTAAAAATAGAACAAAGATACAATTAAGTACCATTTACTTCAAGATCAAAGTATTGTAGTGGAACTATTACTTATTGTTTAGTGTGAGGGATAAAAATAAATAGTGATGGGACAAAAAAATTAGTGAAGGTATAAAATTTTGGTTTGTTGTTTGGTTGGCAAGTTTGGGATAACTTATCCTATCATTTATACCATAGTGATGGGATAAGTTATCCCATATACATGATGGGATAACTTATCCCAGGATAATTAATCCCAGGATACTTAATCCTGGGATAAGTTGTTCCCAACCAAACGACCCCTTAGAGTTAAATAGGGCATCTTACCTCACCATAAATCGTGTTGATCCAGGATCACCCTGCCTGCCTGCTCTACCACGAAGCTACAAGCACAACTTATAGATCAATATACATGGTTAACAACTTAACATGTTAAAAGGAAAAGCAATACGGAAAAGTTACATCATAAAATGAATTAGAAGAACAAATGATTATGAGTTGCCTCTCCCATTTACTGACATTACACTAGTTCTACAGGCATGATTGAAAAAGGCAGACTTAAGTTACCTCGTATTCTACAGTAAAAATTAACTATTATGGAAGTTCAAGCTTGTAATAGAAGTCAACATAATAGAAGCCTAACAAAAAGAAGAGAGATGAAACAACGGACCCCCACCCCAAAACCCCAAGAGAAAAACAGAAGAAAATAAAATAAGAAATTTTCCCAACATCAACAGCAAAATGAATTTCAATAGTCCTTGCCAGACAAGATACAAATTATTTGATAGTGCACCCATGCACATTTAGACAACTTCAAACTAGGAAGCACCGGTACAAAATTCTTAAGTGCTTATCATAGTGTAGTTAGTATCACATAATTATCGATTTAGGCCAAACAGAAGATTATACACTTAAAACAAAATACATGCCTAACTTGTAATCATGTCCTTATCCTTCTATTTTCAACAGTTTGTATCTTCATATTACATTTGTATCAGGTACAAAGTTTTTTCCATATCCGTTTTGTAGAGACTCCAAAATAAACACTATGGGTGAGAATATTACTACCCAACATAGGCTTTTGGTGATCGATTTGGAGATTAAGAGAGATAGGAGGAGGAAGACACTTTATGATCGACCTAGGATTAGATGAGGGACCCGACTCCTGCCCTTTCTCGGGAGATGGGGGACAAGTTGATTGGTTTGGGAGCTTGGGGTAGTAGCGGAGATGTGAACAACATGTATAACATGACTGTTGGGTGCATCAGAGAAGCAAATACTGAGGTACTAGGGGTTTTGAGAGGAATCTTTGGTGGTCGTCAAGGAGATGAGCAGTAAAGTGGAGAAGTTCAAGGCAAAGTGGAAGTTAAGAAGATTGACCATATGAAGTGGTTGGATGTGTGGCTGAGGATAAGAAGCAGAAGCTTAAGGATGTCTATAAGACGGCGAACATAGAAGCAAAGTTGGCGGTCACAAGTGCTAAGATGGCAGCTTTTGAACTCTTATATGCCAAAATAGAGGGAAAAGATAGGGATAAGAGATTGTAAAGGCTCGCAAAAGAAAGGGAGAGAAAAACTCGCGATTTAGATCAAGTGAAATGAATCAAGGATGAGGTAGGTGAGGTGTTGGTGGACAAAAGTGGTAACCATGCTTCCACAAACTCTTAAATGAGAAAGAAGACATAGACATTAGGGTAGGTGAATTAGCACACTCTCATAGTCTTCAGAATTTTGGGTTTTGGGTACTATAGGTGTTTTGAGATTGAGGAGTTAGACGACGAGCAAGGGAAGAACGACCAAATCTGATGTGTTTACGATGGAATTTTGAAAAAGCACTGACAAGGAAGGTTTGGAGTGGTTGACTAGGTTGTTTAATGTTATTTTGAAGACAACTAAGATGCCTGACAAATGGAGGTGGATTACTATGGTTCCAATGCACAAGAACAAGGGTGATATCCAAAACTATAACAATTCCAGGGGTATCAAATTGCTAAACCACAATATGAAAATCTAAGAGAGTGTGGTGGAGATGAGAGTGATGAAAGGAGTGTGTATTTCAGAGAATCAATTTGGATTCATGCCGGGGCGATCGACTATTGAAGCAATCCATCTTGTGCGGAGACCGATGGAGAAATATAGAGAAAGAATGAAGGACCTACATATGGTGTTTATTGTTTATTGATCTTGAGAAGGCCTGTGAAAAAGAATCAAAAGATATCTTCTGGAGGTATCTAGAGGCTAAAGGTGTCGTAATGGTGTATTTAAGGCGATAAAGGATATGTATGATGGAGCCAAAACTCGGGCTAGAACGGTGGGAAGAGACTCGGAGCATTTTCCTATTGAGATGGGACTACGTCAAGGATCTATGCTAAGGCCTTTTCTTTTTGCCTTGGTGATGGATGAGCTAACATGGTCTATCCAAGAGGAGGTTCCACGGTGTATGCTATTTGCGGATGACATAGTAATGATTGATGACACTCAGGACAGAGTTAATGATGGCTTGGAGGTTTGGAGACAAACTTTGGAGTCCAAAACTAAGCCAAACCAAAACAAAATATTTGGAGTGCAAATTTAGTGTTACAATGGATGTTGTGGACATGAAAGTAAGGCTTGACACTCAACCTATTCTCGAGCAAGAAAGCTTTAAATATCTTAGATCCATCATGCAAAATAGTAGGGATATTGACGATGATGTCACACATCGTATTGGGGCAGCATGGATGAAATGGAGACTTACCTCTGGAGTATCATGTGATAAGAAGGTACCACCTAAACTTAAAGATAAGTTCTACAAAATGGTGATTAGACCATCTTTGTTATATGAGGTGGAGTGTTGGCCAATTAGAAATTCACATGTTCAGAAGATGCATGTTGCGAAGATGAAGATGTTGAGATGGATATATGGACATACTAAGAGTTACAAGATTAGGAATGAGGTTGCTCGGGAGAAGACGGGGGTGGTATCTTTGGCAGACAATATGGGAGAAGCGAAGCTGAGATGGTTTGGCCATGTGCAGAGGAAGTGCGTCGACGCATCAGTTAGGAGGTGCGAGAGATTGGTTTTAGGAATCACGCGGAGGAGTACGAATAGGCCGAAAAAGTATTAGGAAGAAGTGATTAGACAGGATATGGCACATTAATATCATTGAAGACATGCCTTTAAAGAGAAAGGAGTAGAAGTCACGTATTAGAGTAGAAGGTCAGGGAATGTTGTCTCGCATTATGACAGTTTTTAGGTTTGTCTTAAGATTAGTCATGCTAATATGATTGTCTTGTTATTCTTCAATTATTCTGATACTTCTATTGTTTTCTTCTTGTAGAATTGATATTGCTCTTAGTTTTAGCCTTTTCCTATATCTATTGTTTTCTTTTTTTACCTGGGGTGGATACAGTTAAGCCGAGGGTCTTTCATATGCAGCTCTCTATCACCATGATATAGTTATAAGGTCTGCATATGCTCTACCCTCCCCAGACCCTACTTTGTGGGATTCTAAGGGATATGTTGTTATTGTAGGTAAGCATCTATTTGTTGACCTAAACTCCTAGTAAAAAAAGGGAAAGAAAACTGACAGTCATCTAGTCTGTATTTTGCCTGTTGCACATCTGAAGAAAACTACATTTGAATGGAGATGTGCAAGTTCAAGACAAGGCTGAAGGTTAAGATAGCAATCACCATTTTTCTTTGACACTCATCAATGAATCCATATAACTAGTATTGATTAAGGCCACTGTTCTGGTAGTTACTGTCTCAAAAAACTTTAATAAAGAAAAAAACAGGTATTTGATGCGTCAAAGGTGAAAAAATCCTACAGCTTAAATGTTCACATCAAACTACAAAATGAAACTTCAACTAACTGTCAAATAAGTACACTATTAGGTAGCAAGGTAGACCACAAAGAAAAGTGATTTGCAGATGAAACACTTTACAAGTTAAATAAAAATCCTTGTCATTAAGATGAACTTCCAGTAAACTAATTATCTGTGTGCTAGCTTGTTTTTGGCATAGATCAAATGAGCATTTTACCTCTATAAACACAGTTTGCCATGGAAATTCAACTGCTATATTAACATTCTTTCTAGTTGCTTTTTCAGAATCTTATTCTACTATCAAAACATCATAGAACAGCAAGATGGATCATTTATAAAAGTTAGCCTCATTTGTCCATACTCCAAAAACGCAATGAAGCAAGGAACACAAGGGAGCTTTTGTTCTATAGGCAAACTACAGACGTAGCATCAAATATTAAGCACCACTGGCCTTGGCGAATGACAGACTTGCCCAAAATAATATATTGTATAGGTTGTTTAACCCATTTTAGATGAATTTGTATTTCAGAGGAATTGCTTGATCGCCAAGCATGTTATGCAGTAAAAAGATTCTCAAGAAAACTATAAAGGACACAGAAGCATAAAGAAAACTCACAACTCAAGGTTTGTGGGGAGATAAATCCAATGTGACAAAGATAACCAACTTGCATCTTATCTCAGATATATTTAGAAGGAAAAGAAGAATCAAGAAACATTTTCAGCCATTTGTAGATGCATAAATCTCTCTCCTCTCTCTCTCTCTCACACGCACACACACCCACTCTTTTTATGGTTTTGGATAACCATGGTGTCCAGGCCAGTTTGTGCACACTTCAATTAGTTCCACTGGTTACTTGTTACCTCTGACTAGCACAGGTATTGAGTAACTCTCAAGCCCATTCTCTTTCTCTCTTCTAATTCAATCGAGGGGGAAATATGTAACTTCATCCAAAATGTCTTAAAATTGCCCACTCCTAACAAGACCATGAAAGACAAACAGTTGCTATGGAACTTTCACATAAACTAGTTATAACAATGAATAGACTAGGGAGTCGACCAAAACAATAACTATATTCATAAGCATATAAAGTTTTCAAAGCATTCTTTCAAATTTTTTTTCCCAACATGAACAAGCATTTCAAGAGGCCAAAGCCTAACATTAGTTTATATTTATACTTTCTTAATAAAAGCGTTAAGTCTTTCCTCCTAGAAAGTCCTACCAAACTACAACTCACCTGGTTATCGATTCTCCTGGACTCATGCAGAGAAGTTCCAATGACGTGAAGTCCCCCGAGCCTTTTCACTTCTAACCCTTCATTCATACAGTGGGAGACACAGTCCTCAAGAACTGATACATAAGTTAGAGCAATGGATGGACCAAGAGGGTAAAATTCTGACTGCTCATCAGCCTGCTTCTGTAGTTCTTTTATCTCCACAGATTGACTCAACTCAATGGATTCAGATATCATAGACTTCGCCTCTTGATATGACCATTTATTCCTCTCATTCTTGCTAACGTGCTTAGCTACAGAATCAACATACGAAGCAGAAACAACAAAACGAAAGTTATCAGATAAAAAATTCAGTACACCAATATTAAGATGCTAACTATAATTCATCAGAAGTTATCAATTAAAGTTTCCATTGATAATGTGAAGATATCAGTTAAACTGATTTAGACTTTGAGATGCTAGTTGATTAAAATTACTAACCCATGAGAGCTGCCTTAGCAAGCAAAGCCAATGATGAAGGTCCAACTTTAATCTTTGACAGAACCTACATAAAAAAAATACTATCAGTGGAGAAGAGGACCTATATTTGCTTATTTATCTGATGAGGAAGGAAATGTCAAAAGAACCTTTTGAGAATTTGGTTCTCCATGAACATCAACTTCAGGAACATCTTGTGTCAGAAATGGAAGTATACTTTCCTCCAAAATTTCTTTTGCAAGCATCTTTGTCATGGAAAAGGTATGAATGTCATTCCAAGTGCTGGGGCCTAAATATGAATTAGTACACTATCAAAGAAATAGACGTTAACTTGCCTTTGGATTTCCTCCCAGGATTATGTCAGTGCCCCTTCCAGCCATGTTAGTAGATATGGTGATTGCATATTTTCTCCCTGCTTGTGCAACAGTGTCAGCCTCCCTAGCAGCATACTGCAAGAATCAAGATAGTATCAATCAAAAGCCAGTAAAATATTATCGTATGTAAAGATGTGCAAGTGGGAGATACCAAACCAAACTGAAATTATGAGTTAAAATGGAGCTCAAGAGTTTCTGTAAAAACCTTGGGACGGGCATTGAGGACATTATGTGGAATTTTTCTTTCCTTCAGCAAGTCAGACAGGTATTCAGAATTTTCAACGCTGCAATATGTATTAGTCAAATATATAAATAATAACATTAATTGCCAGCAATGTGATGAACAAAAATGAAAATTCAAAAATTAGATGACGAACTGAGACCTAACAAATACAAAATTTCTAGCAAGTCCAACAGCATTCCAGTTCAGAGAAATTTTATAGGCTAATAAAAAGAGACCCACAGAGAATAAGAGGCAACGAATACTCTTATCAAATAGTCACTTTTCAGCTGAGGGTCTTCCGGAAACAGCCTATCTATCTCTATAAGGTAGTGGTAAAGTCGTAGTGATAAAGTCTGCGTACATTTTACCCTCCCCAGACCCCACTTGGGGGATTTCACTAGGTATGTTGTTGTTGTTTAAATAGTCGTATGATGAAGTCAAATTAAGCAGATACTAGTTTCCCATTAGTGGAAAGAATGATCTCATATGTGTCAAAAATAACTAACAGAGTGAAGTCAATAATCCCATTATTGCTTAATATAGTAACTTGTCGAGTAAAATCAGTAGTACCTGGTGGAAATACACTGACTTAAGAAAGTATGCTTCTTTGTCGAAAAATCTATCAGAAGAATTTTCACTAATATAAACCTATATACCACACTCCTGGAAGAAAGACAACAATAAAATAGAGGACAAAAAGATGAGGACAAATGGAAACAGAGAAAATCGAAATTCCGTTTCAATAGTTGCTAACTGCATCCTTCTTTGTCTAGTTTTCCTCCTTTTTTTTGGCCACTCAACTACATGTTATATCCTCTCTATTGGCTTTTGCTTTTGCTGATACTCTAATTATCCTAACTGATTATTTTTCCTCTGTTATGCTTGTCCACAGGAACAAGACAAACTAATCACTCTCTCAAGTAGCTTATAGAAGGTACTTCTCTATTGATCCCAGATTTCACATTGACATCTGGCTGTCTTTTTCATCTAATAACAACGAAAAGGAAATATGGAAAGAGAGAGCGAGTAAGGTAGGTAAAAAAAATTGAGGTTTGGTCACCTGGGCTGGACGAAGGCTCATAAATGAGTATTTATATCATCCATCATAAAGGGAAAATGTTACCATGACAGAGTGTTTACCAAATTATGATCTCAAATATATAAGACCTGCAGACCTAAAAGTGCTTCACAGAGTAGCTCCACAAAAGAATACATATGTACATAGAGATTTATGTGCGTTCATCTGTCTGCTTGCATATATTCACAAGCAGTAGCATAAGCAACAGTCAATACTTTAAACAGTTTCTTAACTTTAAAGCAGTAAATCAAACCAAAAACATTCTCATAG
>JAOTQJ010000007.1:121770-141076 GCA_025642045.1 Solanum sejunctum
AGCTCCACAAAAGAATACATATGTACATAGAGATTTATGTGCGTTCATCTGTCTGCTTGCATATATTCACAAGCAGTGCTGTAATCAATGGTTTTAGCATAAGCAACAGTCAATACTTTAAACAGTTTCTTAACTTTAAAGCAGTAAATCAAACCAAAAACATTCTCATAGAAGTACCTTGTTGTCCCCACTAAAACTGGACGACCCAATTGAAACATAAACTCAACTTCCTCACGAACATACTCCCATTTTCCTCGTGCAGTCTGAAGGCATAATAGAAAGTACACAAATTGAAATCAGAGACTTGGTACCTTCCTTTTCCCAAAACCTCACTAAACTTACTTGAGTATGATAAGCATCTTACTGCAAAAGCTTGAATTGGTAAATCTTTACGAATGTTAGGCAAATTTGTTGGCACTTCAATTACAGGCACTTGAAACATCTTCAAGAACTCTTTTTCCTGAATTGCACAGTTATATAGATGATAAGTATCATAAACGCTAAAATTCATTACTAAAGCATAAACTATACTTGAGACTTTAGAAGTGACCGCACCTCAGTTTTTGCAGTCCCAGTCATCCCTGAGAGCCTCGGATAAAGCTTAAATAGAGATTGATATGTAATTTGTGCCACGACAACAGAATCAGCCTACAAAATGAATAGATGGTGCACTTTCAATAAAGAATGAATTATACTTACGGAACCATTTTCAGAAAGTCAACAGTGGGAGATAGTGTACCTGGATTTTAAGGCCTTCTTTAGCCTCCACAGCCTGATGGATTCCGTCGGACCATCGTCTTTTCTCTTCCACTCTTCCAGTCAACTGTAAATTAATAACAAGAAAGTAAAACAAAAGCTGTCATCGAACAAATATGACCTGAGCTCTTCAGATAACCATTCTCAAGGATTAGAATTTAGTAAACGATTAGAGTAGAATTCAAGATCTAAACGCATGATGGAAGTTGTCCTGAAAGACCTGCAATCTCCTGGAATCCATGCAAGCCTACCAAAAAGTAGGACATAATGGAAGAAAAATATCTATATAGGTAATACCAATTAGTTGGGATTAAGGTTTAGGCGTTGCTCATTCCCATTAGGTAAAATATTTGCTAAGTGCCTTTGTGTCGTCAGATATTTATATGCCAGTAGAAAATACATGGAGAACTTCTAGTGCTACAGTAACTTTTCTACCGTCAAATCTTTTTTAAATTTAATTTTAGACTGAGTTGAGCCTCACAAAATCCCACGGTCCTTGGGGATTCATATAACCTACCCCAACTTACTTGGGATTGAGATTAGTTACAGTTGACTAGTTGGTGTACCAGAATAGCTTCCAAGCAAAATAGTAGGATAGATAGTTACATAATTTACCATCACCTTGCAAACTGCAAACTGCAAACTGGTTTGACAGTTTGGTAATAATAGAGAGCCATTCAGAAAGCTAACTTTATATCTGAACTACAAATTTTTTAATAATTCGAAGTTGTTTTTGTTTCTGAATTCAGCTCAACTTAGGGAAAATGTGTTCCACTATTGGTTTCGCTATTTTAGGCCCTCCAAGTTTACTTTAAGAAATTACTGTTCTTTTGATTCTGGTTTCTGAAATTATATTTTGATATATAATCTAAAGGACCGTTTGGTCAGCTTGTAGGGAAAATTAGTCATGGTATATAATTTAGCATTGTTAGGTTGATTGGTGGAGAGATTTAATCATTGTACAAAATCCAACTTTTTTCCTACATTATTTGGTACATATTTTGGTTTTACTCGTAAAATAATATATGCATAAGTTATGCAGAAATCTATGTAATATTTTAGGCGAGATAGAATGTGGAAAAAGAATATGGGTATTAACAATACATGGAGTAAACCAACTGAAATGCCAAAAATACCCTCATGATGTTCAACGCTAAGCTCTTTACTAAAACAAACCAAATATAACTCCAAAAATCACTGCATTACACTCCCTAGAGTAAAACTCCATGCGTTACAATCCTTACATTTACTAATCCCTGTAGTTATTTGAACTAGATGACCCCTAAGATTAAATACTTGAATAGTCACTCAAAGTTGGCACAACTTGTCATGTAGACACCTTTTTTATTTTATGAAGTAAATAATTGAAGCTGGGGAATACCCATATACAAGTAGTATACCAAAAGGTAGAGAAAAATAGAACAAAATATGGTTCTCTACAAAAGTAACCAAGTCATTTATAATAACAAAAACCTCATGGGCACACAAAAGAAAAATTAGAGACACTATGCTACTCCCCGCGTACAAAAAGTCATTCTCAAGTGTTTCAAAAGCTCTTTTGTCCCTCTCTCTCTCCGTACTACCCATTTAAGAGCTAGTAGGACCATATCCCATGGCTTGGGTCTTCTCTTTTTCCTTTTGAAAGCCCAACTATGTAATAACTCACTGCCACTGCGCCACACTAGCTGTAGGGTTTGAATTCAGAACCACATGATCGACCAGACATTTTACAGCAATATATCCATTTGTCTTCTCCCCTTCACTTTTATTGTCTAACATCTTTATCCACTGTCTTCTTCACCTCGCAGGCAACCACCAGCGTTTGGGTTTCAGCCCAAATAGAGATAAAAAATTAATCCTTTATCCACTATCTTAACTTCTTTTGGAATGCTTCCACCATCTCCTTTTGTCTTTAAGCTTGCCCAGTTTAGCTGGTTTTTGAGAGATGTCTCCTCTTCTATTTCTATCCATCCTCCACATTGGTCTCCTATGGCTTTAAACATCTTTTCCTCCCATAAATGTAGCGGCAAACCCACTGCTTTTATCCATGTTGTGCTTTCACATCTGGTGCAGCATCCAACTGTTGGTGACCACCATTCAAGATGTAGCTTCAGCTATTTCTACGTCCATTCTCCATGTATGACATGTTCCGCCATGTTTTTGGTTGGAAATTCAAACAGAAAAGAGGAACCCCCCATTTCATAGATGTTGACCCTAAAAGACTCTTTCCACGTATTAACGGCCCACTTCCTGATGTCTGCAAGCGTGGGTTTCTCCTTCAGGTCTACATTAAAACTCCCCACGACACATCTGTCAAGAAGGCCCTTATCATGCTCTGTGCCTCCGCCGAGGATGGAGAGAGCTTAGTTGTTGTGACTAATCACAGATTCCGCTGCTTCCTTTGATTGCCATTTGCTGGTACTGACTGAATCAGCATAGGAATTTTTGGATCCACCATTCTGGGTCTATTTGTAATAAGAAAACCCTTTTGATTTTTAATGAAGTTTCCTATCTTTAATGTTATGTCTCCCCAACCTCTATTGAAAGCAAATACTGGTATAATCATGGCAGATCTGTTCCCTGCTATACTATTACAATACTAATATATCTATCGAACTTGTTATGCTTTCTAGATCAAAAATATTCCCCAAACTATTCATCTAGCTTCCATCTTCATGTGTGTGTACCAGAATCCCTTGAAGCTTCCTGTGGTACAAAAACTATCCACTCCATAGTTTTCTTGTTAAAAGTAGTTCCATGCATCAAATTTCTAATTTTCGCCACCCGTTCGAACCAAATTTCTGCCTTTGCAACGAGCCTCATTGTATGGTTTTCTGTAGCCATTGACTTCCATTTTGTTCGTGAGCAAGTTCAACAAAAGGCACTTGAGGTTCATGCCTACTATGAAACAGGATTAGCAAAAATGTATGTCGTGCTAACATTGTCACAGAAAATAGCTGGTGAAGCAGACAACGATAGGTGAAACTCCCTGAGCAAATTCGTTAGCCAATTGACTTCAGACACAGCAGCCGCAACAGCTCGGTACTCCGCTTCCGCAGATGAGCGGGAGACAGACTTTTGCTTTTTGGAAGACCAAGAGACTGGCGAGTTCCCAAGGTAGACAGCATAACCTGTTGTTGAAGTCCTATCTTGTGGATTCCCAGCCCAATAAGAGTCAGAATAAGCAAGTAAACAGTCTGCTGGTTTGCGACTTAGCTAGACTCCGAATGTGCTTGTGCTTTTCAAGTAGCGCAACAAACGGTTGATAGCTTTCCAGTGAGACACATTGGGATTATGCATAAACTGAGACAACTTGCTCACAGCAAACCCAATGTCAGGCCTAGTTAAGGATAGGTACTGAAGCTTACCAATGATTCATCTGTAAAGGGAAGTGTCAACTACAGAATCAGCTTCAGAATCAGAAGAGCTGCAGGTTGATGTCATTGGTGTTAGAACACCCTCGCAACCAGTCACATGCAGTTCATCCAGAAGATCCATGACATATTTTTGTTGAGACAAATATATGGCAGTTGGCGTGGATATCGCCTCAATAACCAGAAAGTAATGCAAGAGACCGAGATCTTTTACAGAGAACCGTTGGGACAGTAATGTAATTATGGACCTGACACTTTCTTGAGTACTGCCCGTAATAATTATGTCATCAACATATATGAGAATGCATACAATAACACCAAAATTATGAAAAGTAAACAGAGAGGAGTCAGATTTTGATTTGACAAACCCAATACTTGTCAAGAAGGTGGGAGCTCAGTGTACCATGCCCTAGAAGCCTGCTTAAGTCTGTACATGGCCTTTTTCAGCTTGCAAATATATGTTGGATGTTCAGAGGATTCGAAACTAGGAGGTTGTCGCACATACACGTCTTCTTGAAGGCTGCCTTGCAGAAAGGCATTATTGACATCAAATTGATGAATGGGCCAGAAGTGTTGCGCAGCAATTGCAAGAACTAAACGAGCTGTTGCAGGTTTGACAACAGGGCTGACTGTGGAATGATAATCCAACCCAGGTCTTTGTGTGAAGCCTTTGGCTACTAGGCAAGCTTTATACTTGTCAATGCTTCCATCAGGTTTATGCTTAACTCTAAACAACCATTTACAGTCCACAACATTGCAAGAGGGATCACTAGGGACCAAATCCCATGTCTGATTTCTGATTAGAGCATCATATTCTGCTTGCATTGCTTCTTGCCATTTGGGATATAGCTGTGCTTGGCAGTAGGAGCGAGGAATTGGTGGGGAGGGATTGGTTTTAACAAGAAAGCTCTTGGGTTTAAGACTATTTGTTTGTGAACGGGTGATTATTGGGTGAGAAATGGTGGCTGGTTTTGATTGTGGTGGTAGTTGAGGGGCTTGGACAGATGTGGTAACCGTAGAGGTCCGACGTCTATATGTTTGGGTGATGGGTGGCTTACTGGTTGTTACTGGAGAAACAGGAGTAGGAGTGGATTGGGTGGGGCCGAAAGAAGTAGAGGTACTTGTTGGATTGTTGAGAGAAGGTGGAGATGTACCTGAGCTTGGCGACGCCACTGAGAAAGGAAGGGAGAGAGACCTTTTTGCACCCGTAGACAATGGCTGAGGTAGTTTAAAACAATGTGGCCCTGCTGGGATATCATTGTGAATCTCTTTTGAAGGAGATAAGTCATTCCAAGAAAGTTTCAAACTGTGATTTATATAATTAGAAAAAATATTGGTAAAAGGATAACTAGTTTCAAAAAACACTACATCTCTAGAAAGATAAACTTTGGAAGTGGTCGGACCAAAGCATTGACGGCAATAATATTTATTTGAAATCCCAAATTGACACAAGGTTTTGATTTTGAATCAAGCTTATTCTGCGCATAAGGTTTTAACCATGGATAACGTAAACAACCAAAGATTTTTACGTTGTCATATTTCGGTGATTCTTGAAATAAAAGCTCATATAAATTTGGGGTTGTCATCCTGTTTATGAGAAATACAGCTTGATGACATGCAAAACTCCAAAAGGTGCCTGGTAGAGAGGCTTGATGCATTAGAGTTTTTGCGGTCTCGACAACATGGCGATGTCGTCTTTCAACTATAGCAAGTCTTTGTGGCGTATAAGGTGGGGATATTAAATGTTCAATGCCCTGTAATTTTAAATAAGAATTTAGAGTCTGAAATTCACCTCCTCCATCAGTATAAAAAGATAGTATTTTTATTTGCAACCGACGTCCAATCAATGGATGTAGTGTTTCGAAAACATCTAAAACCTCATGTTTGGATTGAATCGTGTGGAGCCACATGTATTTGAAAATTGATCCACAAACAAAACATAATATCTTTTCTTATCAATGGACAGAACTGGTGACGGGCCCCACAAATCACTATAAATAATTTGGAGAGGTTTGTGACTCTACAAAGAATTTATAGAAAAAGATTGCCTATGACTTTTATTGATTGGCATCAATTACAAATGGAAAGAGAATTTTTCTTAACTGGAAAAGAAAATTTATTCAAAAACATATCTAAAGTATGACGTCTTAGATGCCCTAAATGTCGATGCCGAAGATCTAAAGACATAGCCACATTGCATTGCGGTGGAGACGAAGAAGAAGCATTGTCTAGCAGTCCCTCATAAAGGCGTCCTCTACTCTGCCCTTGAACTAGCGGCGCCCCCGTACTCAGATCCTTCACAAGATAAGAGAATGGAAAGAATTCAATAGATGTTTGATTGTCACGACAAAATTGATAAACTGAAATCAAGTTACTGGAAATGGAAGGGGAGAAAAATATATTGGATAATTGAAAGCTAGAATTAGATGCTGATAAATCAGTGTTACCAGTGTGAGAAACTGGTATGGTGTTACCATTTCCCATAGCGACTTCACCAGGACCATCGTAGTCAGCAACGTTGTGAGACTCTGGGCATCCGATGCTACATCCCTGAATCGACTATCCACGGGGCTGATTGTTGCATGCATTGTCCAGCAAAGTTGGCCATGCCTAAAAATGATTATGTGACTAAGAGCGACAAACGCGAGCAGAGTGACCAGGTCGGTCACATAACTAACACACTAAAGTGACTTCTTGTGGTTTGGTGCAACGATTGTGCCCTGGTTGAGACCGTTGCTGCTAATAGTTGGTTGAACGCCTATTATTATTGGTGGAGTTGTTTTTTGTTTGAGAGCTGGAATTTTGAGCAACAGCAGCAGTAATTATGTTGGACTGAGGCGTAGCATTGTGTGCGAGAAAAAGCTCATGATCAATAAGCTTTTCAAACAGTATGAAATTGGGGTGTCACGTGCTCGAATGGCTGCAGAGATTTCTCGTTATTCTGGTTCAAGACCAGTGAGAATCTTGACAATGAGTTCGGCCTTGGTGACAGGATCTCCGGCAGTCACAAGCTCATCTCATCACAGAGAGATTGAACTTGGTCGAGATAATCCGTTACGGGGAGACTATCTTTATTGAGACGAGCGAGGCGATCTCGCAAGATGAATATGCGAGTTTGTGACCTAATGGCATAAGTCATATGGAGGGAATCCCAAGCTGCTTTGGCAGTGGTGGCAACGGCTACGATTGAAGCAAGAGTCGGATCTACTGATGCTAAAATGGCGTTTTGGATTAATTGGTCCTGACGAAACCAATTAACATAATCGGGGTTGACAATTGGCAGGTTGTTGCTGGTGATGGTCTATACAGTAGCTGGGTAGTCCCATCTAGATGTCCATAAAGATTGTGTCCTCTCATGAGCATGGACACTTGGGCCATCCACAAGGAGAAGTTATGGCTGCCAGAAAATTTAATTGGAAGTTGGGTAACTGAGTTGAATTGAACAATGGTGGTAGCATTGGTTGCATCAGAATTGGTAATTGTAGATGCCATTAGTGGTGGGTGGATAATAAGAAATTTAGAACTCTGCGGAGAAGAAAGGCTCTGGATACCATATAAAGTTTAAGATATGGAAGAGAATGAATCAATCTTATTCATGAATTATGCTCTTTAAATAGAGCTGATACAACAGAAACCTAGATTACAGGCAACTATTAGAATCCTAAATATGACTAACTATATATATCTACAGATCGCTGAAATATAGGAACTACAACTCCTTTATTGAATGAGAACGTTATTATCTGTTAATACAAATCATGGTTAATCCGCAATGTTGCAAAAGATGATTCACATCCTCGTCGATCTCCTTACACAAGTAACACCAATTTGCAAAATAACCTTTTGCTTTTTAAGATTCTCCGCAGTCAAGATCACCCCTGTAGTGGCTAACCAAGTAAAAAGGCACAACTCTTCGACACATTTTTGGAATCCATGTTGCATTACATGAAAAAACATGCTCCTTTCAAACTTAAAGCTTCTCATTGGAGGATTTCATAGAGAACACTATATCATTCGCAAAGCCCCACCACTAAACATCGGGTGATCAACTAGATTGACCTGCCAGTGTTGCAAGACCAATAATCTTTGGAACTCGGACACTTCCAAATCTTGAAATTCCTTTCTAAAGCTCAATTCCCAAAAACTCTCTCCATCCTGTTCCCGTTAAGTTGTTGAATTGTCAATCCTCTTTGGCAAGATATTCTATATAATCTCAAGAATCATCTTTCAATAGTATGTTTCCACACCAATTATGACTGTAAAAGTTTACTCTCCTTCCATCTCCAACCTTGAATGAGACATATATCCCACAAATGCTCATATTCCTCCACAAACCACACTTAAAAGTCAAAGTGATATCTCTGGTTCTCCACCCTCCTTCACTTATCACATATTTATTAGTTAGCAACAACCACCACCACCCCACGTCCACTCCGAACCTATATAATCATTTGCTAAGTAATGCTTTATTAAAAAGCTTCAAATATTTAATGCCAAGATCTCCCCATTTTGTAGGAGATATAACAGTCTCCCACCACATCGAGTAAAATTTCTTTGCCCCATCTGCCAAATCCATAGAAATTTCTCTGGAACTTTCCAACTTTTCAGTGACCGAAGTTGCAGCATGAAATTAGACATGTAGCAAGTGGGGATGTCATCTGGTACAGCAATATTTATAAGAAAAAACTGGATCTTTTTTTTTACATCATATACTCAAGAGAATTAACAAGTCCAGAGGTTATTCATGTTCAAAACCATATCCCTATCCAACAGTACATATATTGTATATATCTGTACTTTTAATAAACATAAAGCCCTTCCCAGTCTTTTGGAAAGCAAGAAATGGGAAAAATACGACAAGGGCTCACTCCATCGAAGCAAGAAGTGTGAAGCAAAGCACATAGCTGTTCAACTTAACTGCATTTTAATAGCGCGAAAGGTGGTTCGGATACCACAGTTACCAAAGCATATATGTGCATATATATGTATGTATGTATGTATGTTACCACTGGTATGTTGTTGTATGTAGATACGTATGCATATAAGTATATATATGTATGAGTGTGTATGTATTAAATTTGCACAGATAAATAACCAAAAGGGTGTGTCCTAGTGCTCAATGAAGTGGTTAAGAATCATGAGGTATCGAGTTCAAACCCCAGCGGAGACCAAAAAACAAGAACCCAATAGAAATAACATATTAAGCAAATCTTTTAATTCTTAAATTAAAAATAAACAACAGATACTAGAACTAGATAGTCAATTATTCTAATGACGTATTAAGCTAATTCAAAACCAAATCACAATGGCAGTTCTAGTATCAAAGAAAAAAAACACTAACAAAACAGAGAAAGAAGAGAAAAAACAAAAGGAAAAAAGAACTAACAAAACACAGGAAAAAACTAACAGAACAGAGAAAAAAGTGCAGAAAGTCAAAGAAGAGAAAAAAATTAGAAAAAATCAGAGAAGAGAAGAAGAGGAAGAGAAGATAAAAACAGAAGAACTTACTTTAAGAAGAGCAGGAATGGAAGAGAAACAGAAGACGCAGCATGTAGCACAAGTCTGTTTCACAATTAGTTTAAAATTAACCCTCAAGTCTTTCTTTCTCGCTAAAGTGATGCTTCTCGCTTGTGGTGTCGAAGTGCTCGCTTTTCTTTTCCACCTCACTTCAGGACAGAGAAGCTCTACACCCATCGATATGCCTCGCTTCATGATTAAAGCAGAGGTGAGCACGTTTAATAACACTGGCATTTACTTTGTCTTTGAAGCATCTCTTGTTTCTTTCAGTTCTTATGCTCCATATGACAGTTATCAAGGCAGTCAACCAAATCTTCATATGCAATCCCCCAGTGTAGCTTGACTTCCAGAACCATAGGAGACATCTGAAACTTTGTGACATTACCCTGGGTACTCCAAATAAGGTCAGAAACATGGCTCATACTTGCCAAGGAGGAAACGATCTCCCTTGTCTAAAACTTTATACCCAATAACTTCTGGCCTAAAGTCGTCAGACTACTACTCCTCAACCCCATACTATTCTGGGTCAGGAATATAAATCCTCAGTATCCATTTTGCTTCATTTGGACTCATTGCATTCCCATACACAATAATGTCTGCCTAATGTCATCAGATCTATGAGAAAATGGAACCCTCAAAAATATGTTACCTTCTCAAAAAAAAAAGGGAACCCTCAAAAACCAGCTGTTGTCGATTTCTCTATTACCCTAACTTGCTTGGGATTGAGATGTAGCTATTTAGAATTATTAATTACTGGTTGAATGACAATCTTTACCAAAATACGCAGATAATCATGATATTATCTTAATACTGATCATACCATTATCATTTCATGGTAGAAAAAATACTAACAGTTCCACCCTAAGGGTTAAACTGAAAATAATAAGGAAAGGGAAGTTGATGAACAAAATAACAATAAAATCATTAGTGACAATAAAAGAGACCAAGACCACATTCACATCTTATGAGGGACACTTCTTCTGTAAGTACCTCATTAATTATAAGAGCCTTCCCATTTCTAACAATGTATTGGACATCACGCTTGTAAAACTCCTTGGCTTTTAAAGCATTAAATACGAATCTGCAGTGTTTAGGGTAAAGTTAAAATGGAAGTACCTTATGCAATCTAACTAAAGAAATAAAACAGAAAACAAAGGAAGCAGACAGAACAACAAGGTAAATATTTACCTAGCCCATGGATCATTCTCATCCCACAAGTCACTTGTTTCTAGGGCCATTTCAGCAAATGAAATTCCCTCCTCGGTTAACTCCACAGAATTATCCTTAAGCTCTATGCTATAATGCTGATATTACAAGTAAACATCATTATCGTGTATTGTTGCCACAGAGATCAAGTTTTGAAGGGATAACTCAGAAATTTGGAACTCACAAGACCCTTAACAAGCAACTCAGCTACTCTAGCAGCAACAGGGTAACGAGCAGCATCCCTATTAGCCTGAGATAGAATGCAAAAAGCAGTTTTTTAGAAAACAAATAAATAAAAGACAAACAGAAATAAAGAAAGCAAACATAAACAAGGAAAATTGAAAATTATGATATCCAGCTATCAGAACTCATTCAATCAATAGTTTCTAGTAACATAAAGAAAAAACTAATATCTTTTGGATAATTCCATCAACGGTGCTATGACAAGATAAGATAACAATGAGACATACCTCACCACTTATCAACAATGGATTTCTTCCTTCATCGATGAGGACTGAATCAACCTCATCAACTATAGCAAAATGGAAGGGCTTTGGCCTGTTTGTATAAGGTAAATATGAACCATCGCACAAATTAACAAGAGAGGAAAAAAAATGTATATCAATGTTTACCATCTCATCACAAGTTGCTCATGGTTAGTGGCAAGGTTATCTCGGAGATAGTCAAAACCAAGTTCCTGGGCCATTGAAAATGGAAAGGGAAAAAGTGGAGAAAGGGAGACAGGAAAGATGTAATCATCAGACAGCTAATCGACCATCAAAGGATGCCAAAGCTTCACATGTTATGCAACTAAGAGAAATGAATAAGTATACACCAGAAAAGATACATGACATAACATACATGCAAGTAAACAACATGAAACTCACTACAACTTACTGAATTATTTGTGTACGTTATATCACAGCTGTAATTAAATCTCCTCTCCTTGCTCTTCATCCCTCTCTGTGCATAGAAAGAGTTACTATGGTTGATTTATAACAGCTGATCTCTAAAAAGAAAAAGACCAAACTTTTAATAAGCACTTCTAGGAAAAACTACTTGTAAAATGAAATTTGAGTTAAAAAAATACATACTAGACCAAAAATCATAACAACGGAAATACAGACAATTGATTACAGAAAATTACTTGGATAAGGCCAACAGAAAGACCTAGAAAACGGTGAACACGTCCCATCCACTCAGCATCACGTTGAGCTAAATAATCATTCACTGTTACCACTATCAAAAGAGATGCCAAAAGAAAAATTAGTAAAGACCAACAAGTATTATCACCGACATTTACACGACGCTAATATTTGCAAGTCCTGATTAATTAATGTATATTTGAGGTAAAACCCCACAGAGACAACTCGTGTCCTGAATGGCGAATGTTGTAGATAACTCAACGAGCATCCAGGAACACCTTTTATAGTCCTGACGTTATAGCATAGCAGATAAAAGTGGTTTCTAAGGAAGTGGAAATAGATAGAGAAATATTTACACGTGTGTGTCCGTGTATGCAGATTGATTAATTCGTAGATATACACATGCACTGGGAAGGCCTGCCAGGCCGTATGCCCATGGGTGCAGGATTCTTCGAAAAAGCATAAACACACTCAACAGAGCATACCATGAACGCCCTCCCCGGTTAAGGCATTAAGATATGCCGCCAACGTGGACACCAAGGTTTTCCCTTCACCAGTCTTCATCTCTGCAATAGCCCCATCATGGAGAACTGCTCCTCCAATAATCTATGATCTCCAATTAAAGCAGAATTGATCAATTTGCACAAGGACGTCACATATGCAAATATATTGAATTATGCACTATTCACAAAGTGATTGATTCTTATATCTATTTGTTTATGCCAAAAAACCATGTATGATATGATTACACATGACCACTCTCTGATAAGAATATGGACATGTTCTTAAACAAAAATTAGTAAGAGAACTCCAATATGTATTATTATGGAATTAAACAAATGAACATCCTTCAGAAGATGTTATGCCTTCGTTAAACAATCAACATGGTCAAGAATTACGCGGGAGATACCTGAACATCAAAATGGCGCATTCCCAGCTTCCTTTTTGCAGCTTCACGAACAACTGCAAATGCCTCTAGAAATAGAAATGAAAATGAACATGATTAAAAACAATAAATTTAATTCCTTTTTGACTAAAATATTCAGGGAGTATTTATTAGCCAAAAAATAAAGCATACTGTCAGACCAGCTTGAATATGAGCTAGTGTCTCTCCTTCTCTCAAACGGCGACGAAACTCCAGAGTTTTTGCACTCAACTATGACAAAAAGATACCAATAAGATAAAAAAAAATTTAAAAAGAGGGAAAAACTAAAACAAGATTAACAAAAATGACACTGCAAACCAACCTGCTCATCAGAAAGATTCTGAATTTGGGGCTCCATGGAATTCACAGAATTGACAAGCCTGTAATAATCTTTTACAACCCAGTTGTTCAAGCTACTAAACCCTCTCCAAGTTTTCTTCAGTTCATTCGCTCCTCCCTTTAAAAAAAAAAAGGAAAAACGAAGCGAACCCAATTTGAATTAAAGTGACACGAGAACAAAAGTGTGCATAAAACAACAAAACGAATCATCAGAGGAAAAAAAATCAAGTGTATCATAAGTAGCTATGTATTGTACCATGAGAGAAGCAGAGACTGGTGAGAGAGTGAGCCGGCGGCGAGTGTTGGAAGGAGCAGGAAAAACCAGTAAAGGGTATGTAGCAGACTTGAAGAAGAGGGGAGTGAGTAAATGAGGGTGGTTATTGCGGCGGTGCTGCCGAAATTGCAGCGGCAGCAGTGCGGTGTTGGAGGCCATTGTTTTTGCTTCGGCTCTCAAGACTGCTAATTGAGCTTTAGCAGCTAATGTTTTCTCTTCTCAATTTGGACAAGTTTTTAAAATTATTTATTGTTTTATCAGTAAATTATTTTAGATTTTTTATCCTTAATATGACTTCCACTTAGAAGTAATTGGCTGGCTAGATATATTAGAAACCATAACTTACTACTTCTTTTTCATTTTCCTTAATTTTGGAAGGTTGGATTATTTATTTATTTTGCTCAATATTTCAAAATTTGATATGTTTCATTTGGTGTATATTTAAATTATTTTTAATGTTAATTATATGCCAAATTTGGCAGTGTTGATTTGCAAAATTAATGCCGACTCAACCAAGAGAATGAATTAACTTGGTCGTTTGGTTGGCAACATATTATTTTGGGATAACTAATTCTAAAATAAGTTAGTATGGGATAAATTATCCCACCATATATATGGGATAACTTATTCAATTACTAAGGCAAAAATTGTGGAATAAATAATTCAAAAATTACTTCATACCTCCAACCAAACGTGAGAATAATCCTACATTTTATTCCAAAATTATTATAACTTATACCTCGTACCAAATGACAGTGAATTACTTACCTATCATTAATTATCACATAGTTAGATTTTCTGATATTTTATTTTAGAAAATGTTACATGAATCAATCCATATGGCAAAGCATTTGTGGGTGGGGCCTGTAGCTCAGAGGATTAGAGCACCAACCTCAAGTGAATTTGCTAGGATGCCTTCAAGTCCAAGGGGTATTAGAACCTATGAGTGTCCACTCAATAAAATGGATGAAGTTTAGGGTTCTCAAATTATTATGTCAATTATATCATTTCGGGTTGGATAGATGTATTATAACTAAATTTAAATAGAATTTGATACAATTTTAAATTGTAAGGTGAAATTTTATAAAATGGTAGATAGAGAAATGAATCATAACTCATGATGTAGAGCCATAATTTGTGCAGACAAGCTGGTCATTGTATTCAATTATCCAATTCCCAGAGATCACCAAGATGCTAAATAAAGCCAGAAATTCATTCCAAAACAAGAGTGATTTTAATGCATTCTCTGTTTCCATCACAGATATATGTCTTATTTGCTGTACTTTGAGTTCAAGCTCAAAATCAAAATATGTTGTGTCTAAGGAGCAAGGTGGTATATGAAACACATATATTCCATAATGATATATACACCTTTAAAAGGTTATGCATATTATGTTATGTTGTTCTATCCAATTTAAGTCTACTTACGTAGTTTTGTTGACCTATACAAACTTTGAGCAGATCTGTCTATTAACTCAATATATTTTGGTTCGTCAAACTTGACTGAATCCATCTATTTCCGTGATGGTGTCATCTTTAACACCATCAAGGCTTAGCCCAAACAAACCTGAATTGGAATCACTTGTTCAAGTATGACTCTTCTTGAACTAATTAGACATGTTAGGTCATGTCATTTAATATCTATCGACTTGACTATATTAACCAGACTCAGTACATCTATTTTAGCCTTACAAACAATTTCATAATCTAAAGTTCTAGATGTTAGAAGACAGTTGAATTTCAATATGAGTATCACTCATTCAGAGACAAGTAGAAAAACATCACCTACATATACATATTGATCTGTTGAAACTATACATTTCATGCTATGCAGTACACCCTATCGTATACATCTTCCTTAAGTCGGAGTGTTTTTTACATAGTTGCTGCATTAATCACTACATAGACTATCATGCTTTTACAACAGAAACAACGGTCTTTCTCTTGATACGGTAAATTGCACAGTAGCCAACAGTGGTCTGCTTCCTTCTTTCCTTAGTGACTCGAACCCCTTGGTTTAAGGTGAAAGGCTTTTTCCACTACGCTCCCTGAACTTGGTACAATCAGTTCCTCACAGTCGCTGAGACGAGATGCTTCTAGAAAGAAATAGCTAATAAAACTATCAAAAAGTGCCTTCAAGGATTCATCCAACTGCAGAATAGCACACCTGAAAACATTTGATAAGCTACATCAGGACTTCATGCTTGCCAAAGAAGTATCCAACTGTGTTAACAGATAGCTTGTCCAATAGAAAGCTTTAGTGGGACAAAACCTTGATAACTCCATCAGATTGTCCAACAAAAAGCTTTCCTTGCCAGTAGAGTAGAGCTGTTACTACAGAATCACATGAAATAGATCCAAGTGGAACGGCATCTATCTGATCACCATCTCTGGATAGTTCCTATAAAGCAGCAATTTTATGCCAGTACAACTTTAAGCACCATGAATTACAGTATAAAGCTCAAATTAAATTATCAACCAACTCCAATCTCAGAGCATTTGGATGATACATGAACAGCACCAAAACTGCTATTTTCATATGTTGTACACATACCTTTACTTTTATTGTCTTGTCCCAGCCACCTGTAAAAATCCATTTCTCCTTCTTGCACGCAGAAAAGACGGCACCATCATGTTCTTGAGCAGATTTCACCAGAATATCATCAAACCAGATCTAATGGAATCAATTATAGTATGAGGGTATATAACAAAACTAAACAGCTGATTTTTTTTGGATTCACAATTACTACTAGCTTGAATAGTATACTTTCTAAGTACCCATATATTGAGATTGAGTTTAATTTCCTAACCTAATCAAACAAATCAAACAAACTTTTATCTGCTTTGGATTCAACACAGTACCTTCATCAAACCGCTCTCATGAGCTGCAACAAGTACATTCTCATCAACAGCAAGACAAAAAACTGAGCAAACACTTCCTGCTTCTTCCCCCAAAACTGCCAATGGACTATGATCACTAAGGCACCATAACCGTACAGTTCCATCCCAACTACCACTGTAAAGAACCTCATCACATATTGCTAATGAAGATACAACTGATTTATGGCCATTCATAGTGCATGGTAGACTGTAATCCTGGAGAGTCAGGAAGGAAGCAGTATTTCAATTTCGGCCTCGTATAAATCAAATCACAACTAGAAAGCAACAGAAATTGCCTGCAATGACCATGCTTTTACAGACTTGTCACCGCTGCCAGTATACAGATATTGGCTTCCAGAGACAGCAAGGGCATGTATACCACTATAGCGCCAGTCCTGTTGTTCCTGTAATTTCTTCAGTGGTTCTCGACTGAATGGAGAGCTAGCTTGCCAAATGCAAATTGTGCCACCATTATCACCACTAATGCACAGTGGTTCTCCATAATCCACAAAAGCTACAGCCATAACTCTTTGCTCATGACCTTTGAATGAATGTACATGAGAATAGTCCTGTAACAGTTGTATAACTCAAGCACGCTCATGAAGAGGTAGCAAAAGGAAAAAAAGTTTTATCTAGTAAAAATACATGCAATATCAATGATATATCTGTATTCTAATAAAAGCCGTCCTGTGATAAAATCTAATTCAGATTTTAAAAAAAAAGGATAAACCCTGAGAGATCTTTTCTTTGATATCCAAGAAACCCCCAACGCCAGGAAATTCTGTGGATATGGGTCCAATCCTCTACCCTTCTGCATTTAAATACCAGGTTTTTGTTTGCAACAGTGTTCAAACTCAAGACTGCAACCCAGTGTTTTGAGAAGCGGAAAAAAACGATGAGGGCTCGCTTCAAGAAGCAAGAAGTGTGAAGCGAAGTGCACGCTTTTTTCAAATAAAGCGCTATTTAGTATAAAAATAAAAAATATTAAATGTGCATAGATAAACCATCAAGAACTCAATAAAGGTAATATATTAAGCAAATCTTTCAAGTTTCAACTTCGATTAAAAAATAAATAGATAATCAAATTGCACACAGCAAATAACACAAGTAACCAAAAGACAAAGTGCGCAAATCCTATTCTGTTACAGAAGCATAGAGCAAGACAAAGTGAGCAAAATCCTATTCTGTTTACAGAAGCATAGAGCAACTGAAAAGAACTAATCAAGAAAAACCCTAGCAGAATTGCAGAAGAAGAAACTGAAAAAGGACTGAGAAGAAGAGAAGAGGAGGAGGAGAAGTAGAACTTACTTGGAGACTAGACCGAAGTTGCCGAAGAAGAGAGACTGGAGTCGCAAGCTTGCAATAGTCCTAGACTCACAGTTACGAGAGAAGCAAAGCAAAAATATTTGGGTAATTTAAACTCTTAACTATTTTTAAAAAAATTTTAAAAAAACCCTAAATAGCGCTTAAACGACGCTTTTGTCACTTCAACAGAAAGCGCACTTCACGCTTCTACTTCTGAAGCATACGCTTTTTCCACTGCACCACGCTTCAACAAGGATAAGCGCTGGACCCTCGCTTTGCTTTAAAGCAAGCTTTAAGCGATGAAGCAAGCACTTTTAATAACACTGCTGCAACCCCAACCACACATCATCGATGTGCTCTTACATCAGACCAAAACCCTGGGGGCAATAATAAATCGTGATTTATGTTCCACCTTAATACTATAGTAGTATTTTGGATGGCGAAAGGTGACAAGGGTCTGCCTTAGCGGCGAGGTGCTCACTTTTTTTAAGTGTGGTGCTAATTCATACCAAAAAAATAAAAATATTTAATTGCACATATAGATAATCAAAATCTCAATATCCATAACATATTAACAAATATTTGAATTTAAAAATTGAAAATAGATAGTAGATACAAAAGGTCTAGAATTTGAATGAGGGAAAAAAAACAAAATTCAAAATAGTGAGGAAAAACTAGAGGTAGAAGGAACTCTGAAGACTGAAGCAGAAGGAGGAAAAAGAAACACTGGAAGAAGAAACAAAGAAGAAGAGAAGAAATACGTATTGGTCGGACTTTTGGAGTCATAGAAGAGTTTGGTTGGTCGTCGGAGAAGTCTAGTCAAGTTGACTAGTTGGAGAAGCAGTCTAAGTCTAAGAGTGCAACAGTGCAAATTTGGAAATAAAACCGTAAAATTACCTTTTAACTTCCAAAACTCTAAACTGGTCGCCTTTTTTTGAAAAAGTACAAAAGGTGACACCTTTCTCGTCTTAGATTGTCATCATAGTATCGACTTTTGAAGATCGTCTCGTCACAAAGCTAAAAGGCGATGAAGGGTTGCCTCACCTTGTGCCATTGTCGACAAGGCAACCGCCTTTCACAACACTATACTATAGTATCAATATTTTGAGCCAACAATTGCAAAAACTATCGACAAGTCCATATTTGGAAAAGAAACACGGGAGCAAACTACAAAGTGTGAAATAAGAGCAAAATCGAGAAGGCAAAATGATGCTACTTTTTGAAAAAAGGAGATTGTGAGACCCAAGGAGATATACAATATATAGTTTCTTAATATTTGTATCATTTCCCTAGTTTTTGCTGTTTATCTTAATTCATGAATTCCTGGAATAGAGTGAAATATTTTTAATGTTTAAAATGGAACTGCTCATCCAGAATCATAAGCAGCTTGAAAGTAAAACATAACCTTATCCAAGTTAACAGCGTTGTAGAACTAGAATCAAGAAAGCATCTCATTACAACAACAACATACCCAGTGAAATCCCACAAGTGGGGTCTGGAGAGGGTAAAATGTACGCAGACCTTACCACTACCTCATAGAAGTAGAGAGGCTGTTTCCTGGGAACCCTCATCTCAAAACCCATAA
>JAOTQJ010000007.1:154484-168097 GCA_025642045.1 Solanum sejunctum
TTTTTTTTTGAAAATAATGGTTAAAAATTGTTAAAAATAAAAATAAGGCTCAGTGATTAATTTGACATCGTGGAGGGCAAAAATTAGGTGTCAACAAGGGGGATAAAAATACAAAAAAAACAATAATTTCTTTGTTCGAGGCAAAAGAAGAAAATTGCAGCTTACTGAAATTATCACAGATCAAGGAGGGGCAACAGTAAAGTATTTCTCTAAATAGTTTTGGGAGGAGCATTCTAACTAGAATTTTGAAACATATCCAAGTATGATCTCTATTGTAGATAATCTCAAAATTGAGCAGATCCTTAAAATGGAGAAGGTCAAAATAATAGTTTTTGAATTGAGTGGAAGTTGTGTTGCTAGACCAGATGGTTTCACAAGATTGTTTTTTTAGCATTGCTGGGAGATAGTAGGCCAGGATGTGTGTAAGGTTGTGCAAACTTTCTTTTGTGGTCATGACCTACCTAGACATGTCACCCACACAATCTTGGTCCTTATCCCCAAGAAGGAAAATCCCAAATCCTTCTTAGATCTCAAACCCATACGTCTTAGTTCCTTCATTAACAATGTTATTTTCAGAGTTCTTCATAGCAAGCTGAATGACCTGTTACCATAGATTATATCCTTAAATCAGTCAGGCTTTGTAAAGGGGAGGAGTATTATATAAAATGTGCTCTTGGCACAGGAGATAATTAGGAACATAAGTAAGAGGAATGCACACATCAACATTGTAGTGAAGCTATACATGGGAAAGACATATGATAGAGTGTCCTAGATTTTCTTAACCAAAGTCTTAAGGAAGTCTAATAACTAGTATTTCATACTAGTTAATGGACAATCCTATGGCTTCTTCAAGTCTTACAGAAGCTTGAAACAAGGTAATCCTCTCTCCCCCTACACTCTTCATAATAGCAACAGAGGTTCTGTCAAGGGGATTAAATATTCTACTCACTGATGATAATTTCATTGGATATGGGCTTTCTAAGTGGAGTCCATAGATTAATCACTTGACCTATGCAAAATATACTATCCTATTCTACTTAGGAGATAGAAGTTCTATAATTAAGATGATGCATGTTCTCAATAATTATGAGGAGATTTCTAGTCAACTTATTAATAAATCAAAGATCTATTTTTGTCTTATGAAAATACTCCTTTGATTTATTATATAAAAATCAGGAAATTGATAGGGATAAGGCAAGGTAACTTTCCTTTCACATAATTGGGATGTCTAGTTTTCTATGGGATAATATTTATTTTGAAGATTTAATCAGAAAAATCTCCAAAAGAATTCTATCCTCATAGAATAAGTACCTCTCATTTGGAGGCAAATTGATCCTCGTTAGGCATGTCCTTCAGTCAATGCCTATTTATCTCCTGTCAACAATGAACCTTACTAAAGTTATTCTGAAAAGGATTCATTTAAGCTTTGCTAAATTTTTCTGGGGTAATACCACTAATGAAAGGAGAAAGCATTGGTCCTCATAGGATAAACTATGCTACCCTGTGGAGGAAGTAGGATTGGGTATCAGATCATTAATGGATGTTAACAAAGCTGTTATGGCTAAACTGTGGTAGAATTTTAGAACTGGAATAGGTACACTCTGAGGAACCTATATGGGCAACAAGTATTGCAAAAAAGTACATCCTCTATTAGCTAATTGTATAGGTGCTTCACATGTTTGGAGAAGCATGATTAATATTAGGGAGGAGGTGGAGCCCTATATTTGGTGGCAGATTAAAGCAGGAGTTTCTAGTTTCTGGTTTGACAATTGGACTAGGCTAAGAGTTCTCTACTATGTGGAAGGAGACTCAGCAAGAGAAAAGGAGATAGAGGTTAAAAGTCTAATTGAGCATAACAATTGGAAGACCCCTTAATAGTATTCTCTAATTTCAGCAGAGGTGGAAGATAACATTTGCTCAGATATTCCCCCAAAAACTGAGGAGATCAATGATAAGGCTTGATGAATAGGTAGCTCAAATGAAAAATTTATAGTCCATTCAACCTATCAAATTGTTAGAAAGAGGAGAACCAAGATAGAATGGCATAGTCTGCATTCTTACCCCATAAAATTTCATTCTTCCTATGGAGAGTATTCAATAGGAAAATTCCCTCAAATTATATACTGAAATCCATGGGAATACCTATTGTTTCTAAGTGTGGATGTTGTAAAGTAGGTATGGAAGAATCAGTGAACCATCTCTTTCTAATAGCTCCCATAGCTACTAAGTTATGGAAGCATTTTGCTATTTATGCAGGTTACAAATTGGAAGGAAGAAATGTGAAAGGGGCAGTCACAACTTGGTGGAAATTTACAACAATAAGAAGGTGCAGATCAACTCTTAATGTTATCCCAGCAGTACTCATCTAGAAACTCTGGACAAGAAGAAATTAATTAGGCATGGCAAAGAGGTGACTTATACATCTTTGTTCATAAGATCATGAAAACCTTACATCAGGTAATTTCCATAGTGTTTCCACCTTGAAAAAATTTGCCTGGAAATTGGGTGGAATGTATTGACCTAATTAAAGGCTATAGACCAAAGTTGCATTACAAAATAGTTAAATAGGAGGAGCTAGGGCTAGTTTGGATCAAGTGTAATACTGATGGTCCGGCTACATATGGATTTTGCATCAGAGATCAAAATGGAAACCTCCTATATGTTGAGGCTTGTCACATTAGGAAGGCTATGAGCTTAATTCCAGAAGCCTCTGCAATGAGGAATGCCCTAGGGTACTGAAAGTCACAAGGGTTTCAGAGTGTGATTTTAGAAATTGATTCTTTTAGTCTGTATAAAATCACAAGAAAGGAATGGTAGGTCCCATGGGAGATCATTAAAATGGTGGAGGATATTTAGAAAATCATGAAATGTTTTACGATGCAAGTCAAACATGTTTATAGGGAAGCTAATTAGTTGGCAGACTACATAGCAAATTCAGTATTTCAGACTAGTCATAAACAACATTTCAATACATTCATGGATCTACCAAGTTTGGCTAGGAGGATACTGAACACAAATAAGCATCATATCCTTTTATCAGGATATCAACAAGACACAACATCAAAATAAACAGGAAATATGCTAGCAGATAAGACATTAAAACTGTACAGGCAAGCATATATACAATATAAAAGAGAAAAAGCCAGTATACTAGCCTAACTAGCCTATTCAATACTTCCCTCAAAAAGATCAGATCTAACAAAAGAAAGCACAAGAAACCAGGAAGGGTTGTCAACATGCAAGTTTTGTCAAAACACCCCATTAGTCGCGTGAGTAACTTCTTTCCTCCTCTTGACTCTAAGATGGAAAAAAGTTTAATGACAGAGGATCGAGTGACAATGGACAAGGTTAGAGTTTTAACTTACATGGATGTATCTGCAAAAGAACCCCTGACACTTGTCTCCACATTATCAACCTTCCACCGGTGAAGATAGCTGTGAAGACCCAAAAAATATAAGATTGTTTGAAGAGACTGGAAGCATATAACATATAGAATGATTTAGTGAGAAGCCATAGAAATGTCTTGAACAGCAGAACAGAGGAGAAGAAGAAAAGGTGTGAATTAGGAAACTATTAGTCCTTAGGGCAACAATGTTCAGATATAGATGTTTGGATCGGATTTGGATTATGGACCTCGATGTAATTTCTCTCTGAGCCCATTTTTATTTGCTTATTAATCATAAATCTAGGTCCATGATCCAAATTTAATTAAAAAAATCCATTAAGCTGCCTACTTGAATTTTCTCTAATAATCTTTTACTTTTGATTCATTTTGGCTCCAAATCTCTTCACGTTCATGTCAATTTAATTCTACATTTTAATCGCAATATCTAGCATAACTCACAAAATTTATGATCGTAAACGATAAATAAAAGTATTAAATATGAGAGAAATAATGACTGAAAGTATGTACTTTTGGCATAACATTTGACACAATGTTGAGAATTGTGACTAAATTGGGAAATGATAATTTTTTTTTTTAAAATGCGGTGGAGAATTTTAAAGAGAACAATATCCCCCAAAAAAGGGTGAATATATAATTTCTAACTTGGAGAGCTTTGATAATTATTGTATTTATTAACAGCAATATTGCTTTCATAATTGTGTCTTAATTGCATGCATCCTCATACTACATGTCATGATATTTTGAAAAGTTATGAATGGCGATTCATATCATGAATCCTTGACCACAATCACTTAGGTGGTAAGGTAGTTGATACATTGAGATTCGTATTATGAGTCCTTGACCATGAGCATTTAGGTGGAAAGATAGTTGATACATTGAGATTTGTATCATGAGTCCTTGACTACGAGCACTTAGGTGGCAAGGTAGTTGATACATTGAGATTATTTTCATGAGTCCTTGGCTACGAGTTAGGTGGCAAGGTAGTTGATATATTGAGATTGTATACGATAGGCTATGCGACAGTCGTGATTCCACCTTGCATTGCATTACATATCATATAATTGTATTACCTCTGGTCCTTTTGGATTGGCTCAATTAAGATTATATGTTTATTTTATTCATGTCATTCTATATAAATTGGCAGCACTGATGCCAGACTGATTTTCCTGTTGCAGGTGAAAGCGCTCTTAAATTATTTTATAGTTTATTCAATTTTTTATTTACAGTCAGTTAAACTAATGTGTACCCACCTTTACTTCTTTCTACCCTACAAATTCTCATCAGGATATCCACATGGTAGTTGATTTGCTCATGAAGTTGATTTATACCAGATCTAGTGGTCAGACTCAGAGCTTTGAGTTGCCATTGGAGTCTATGTTAGTTATTTAGTCTTTATCTCTATTCGAAGATTGAGATGTACTTATGTATTTAGATGCTCTTTACACTCATGACACTAGGTTCTTGATTAAGATTTTATGGGTTATTTAATATGTAATAAATATCTACCTATTGGAGTTTCTCCTTTAAGGTACTTTATCCTTGGGTTTAAAATTGATGACCTTTTTTAGTCATGACATCATTTTGGATCGTGACAAATTTGGTATCAGAGTTCTAGGTTCATCGATCTCACGAGTCAAAGAGCAGGGTGTCTAGTAGAGTCTCACAGATCGGTCCATAGATGTATGTATCTATATTCGAGAGGTAACATGATGCTTGTTAGGAATCCATTTTTCATTGATTCCTTTCATGCAATTTGTTCATATTTAAGTTTTGTATGCCTCTAATCTATTCTTTCTGCATAGATGTCGATGACTAGAGTTAGAGAGATCGAGGATAAGGCAGTACCTACTGTTCAAGCCCTAGCAAAAGGGCGCAACAGAGGTCATGGCGGAGTTAGAGGTCGAGGCCGGGCTAGAGTAGTAACACCAGCCTGAGGTCAAACCAGAGGGACTTCATCTGAGCCCATTGTTGATCCCATTTATGAGCAGCATGCTGAGGATCCAATTCAGCCTCTTGCAACCTCAGATTGTACACCAGTATTACAAGAGCTATTGACTTAATTGTTGGCAAGGTTGGAGGGTACCCCTACTACTAGTAATCTTCCAAGTACTGCAGTTCTTGCTATACCTGTTAGTCCTTCACAGCTAGCTCAAGGACCTAGTATGAGATTCCAGACCCCAAGCCCATTTTTCATGCCTTTTATTGCACCTCTGAGATTTTCAGCCTCACTTGTTTCTGCTAGTTCTGCTATGTCATTTTTTGAACATAAAAGCTTTAAAAGATTTGCGAGGTTTGGCTCCTTCCAAATTTAATGGTACAGTTGGGGATGGGGCATATGACTTTCTGACAGAGTGTTAGGATCGTCTGTTTAATTTGGGTATTCTAGAGGCCCATGGGGTAGCTTTTACATCTTATCAGTTCACAGGCATGGCCAAAGAGTGGTAGAGGTCAGTCATGGCCCGAAGGCCTGTTGATGCTCCAACAATGAGTTGGAGTAGTTTACTGAGATCTTTATTGAGAGGATGCATGCAATCAAGAAAAATTATGGAAGCAATATTTCTGTTAATAAATACAATAATTATCAAAGCTCTCTTAGTTAGCAATTATATATTCATCCTTTTTTATACATTTTGGGATATTGTTCTCTTTAAAATTCTCTATCATGTTTAAAAAAATTATCATTTTCCAAATTAGTTACAATTCTCAATATTGTGCTTAATGTTATGCCAAAAGTACATACGTTTGGTCATTATTTGTCTCATATTTAATACTGTTATTTATTCTTTTCGAGCATAAATTTTGTGAGTTATGCTACATAGTGCGATTAAAGTGTAGGATTAAATTGACACGAACATGAAGAGATTTGGAGCCAAAATGAATCAAAAGTAAAAGATTATAAAAGGAAATTCAAGCAGGCAGATTAATGGATTAAAATTAATATTATATTAATATTTATAACTCTGTTCAATATTTTATAAGTGAGCAAAGGCTGGGATGAACATTGCATTAATGTAAGTGGTACATTATGTTGGGTCCACCTATAATAAATATTTGGCACATTCTATTAACACGTGAATCTCTTCTTCTATTTCTACTCATTAAAATAAGTGAAATATATCAAGAATATTTTAGTAAATGTCACTTTATTTTTTTCTACTTAGCCATTGCATGTTATTTTTTTAATATATACACTTTCTATGTATATGCATATATGACAGATGGCTTCACTTATTCTGAAAATAATAGAGAGAAAATAAATCTACAACATAATTCATACTACTCTTAAAATTCTTCTTCTTTTCACACCACTCACTGCTTCTTCTTTGTATTTTATTTTTCGTTTGGTTTGTACTTAAATGTTTTATTATTAGGATCCCTTACTTTTATTTATAAGCTACAAAATAATTCTTTCATATTTAACATTAATTAATAATTTAACAATTAGTCTAGGATTTTCATGCTTTCAAAAGTAATCGCCTATATAATTAAAGTTTTTCATACGGATATTATAAGAAAATTTTTCAGCGCATGACACAATCTTATTCCATAAATTATAACATACGGATATTCAATAACTCAACCCAATCTCAAAGAAGGATAGTCAGACCTACCTCAATGCCGGAACCACACAAATGATATTTATATAGTCGTTGATCACAAATTCTCCTCTGTCTATGCTCTATCCAAATCTTTTTTCTTGTTTTCTACTCTTCGTTGGAATGAGCAAAGACAACAACTATATAGAGGCATTGTGCGCCTCTTCAGGCTCATAATTGAGTACTATGAGCAACTGACCAGCCCACTAATGGAAATGGCTGGTCAATCATAAGGAATTTTATAGATTTGATATTGTCATCTATTTAGCTCCTTAGTGGAGCAAAAAGAATGATAATATTAAAAATGCAACAATAAAAAAATGCAACTACAATTAAAAAAAAGTGAGGGATAGAATATGATTCTCTGTAAATTTAAAATGTTTTCTCCTAAAAAAAACTCCTCTGCCAAGAATAAAATATACACGTCACAAGGAGTCCAATAACATCCATTTAGAATTTACGAGGAGGATATTTGATAAAAATAAGAAGTCTTCTAAATGACCCAATGGGTCATTACATTCTCTCTCTTTAATTTTTTTATTTTATATCTCTTTGTATGGAAAGTGATTTCTCTTTCTTTCTCTTCAGTTCAATCCTTTTTAATTTCTAGTATTAACTTTTTAACCATCAATAACCAACATGCTAAAAGTGTTTATGATAGTTTAACTATCATATTAAAGAAGTTATCTACTACGTTTGACTTTTTAACCTTTTTATGCAAATACTAATAATATACTAATTCATATTTATATACCAAAAAATATTTAAAACTAAATGTCCTATATAGTAGCACCAATAAAAAATCATATCATCACCAAAAATCATAGAGTCCATTTAGGGTTTTGATGTTTTGCCTAATTTTGGTGATATTTGTGATTTTTTAATGTTCGTTAAAAAATATTGAAAAATTTTGGCCTATAAAAGGTATGTATGTTGTGAAATGAAATTATGTTGAGTGTTGATAAAATTAATTGCAAGATTAACTACTCATGTTCAATTTTGGTTGCCTGATATAATTTTGGTGATTGTGATTTTGGTATGATCGTTGGATCTGAACTATCATAAACACTTTTAACATGTTGATTATTGATGATTAAAAAGTTTTAAACGATACTAGAAATTAAAAAAATTAGAATTGAAGAGAAAGAAAGACAAAAAACTTTTCATAAAAAGAGATATAAAATGATAAAATTGAAGAGAAAGAAATAAATTCGAATAATAAAAGGAAAAAAAAATGGACAAAATTGAAGATAGATAGGGAGAGTTTTTTTTTCAAAAATAAAAAAATTAAATTTAAGAGAGAGAGAGAATTTTTTTTCAACTCGTAAGTCTTACATATCAAAATCTATTTTACAAAAAAAAAAATTAAATTTTTATCATAAATGACTATTCAAAAATGAAAAAATTGAGAGAGAAAAATAAAATTTAAATAATAAAAGAGAAAAAAGTAGATAAAATTGAAGATATATATATATATATATATATATATATATAGAGAGAGAGAGAGAGAGAGATGTCATAATTAAATGCACAATTGACATAATTATGTTATGGTCATTTAATTTTACCTCTTTTGTAAAAAAAAAAGGGAGGGGGAGGGGAGGGTTGGGTTATGCTTGTGAAAATATAAAAATATTGATATGAATTATGATCATGTAATTTAGGTTCTCAAAATGTATAGTTAAGTTTTTTCCCTACAAAAATATTGAAAATTCAAAAATCATAAACTTTGGGAAAAAATCATGGTTTTGATCATAGTAGTTGAAAATGTAGATGCAGAGTGTGAGGAAAAACTTAATGTCTTACTATGATAACTTTACATACTTGGAAGAACAAAAATTCTTGAAGAAAGCTGTGAACTTGGAACCTTACAGCTTAAACTTGAGAAATTCTTTGATGGAGTTCTTCGTGAAGAAATTTGGGGAAGAATCTTGATTTAAAACCCTAGGATTCTTGAAGAGAATATTAAGCTTGGCGCCTTCAAATTTTATGAATTTAGAGAAATTAGTTTCTTAAAGTTTTTGATATTTGGGAGAAGGAGAATTAGAATTTTTGAGAGTTCTGTATGTACAAGTATGTTATTAGGTTATAAAAGGACTTAGGAAAATTAATTGAGGGTAAAATGTCAAGAATACCCTTCTGTGAACGTAAGAAGACCATAAAAATCAAAGAAAATGATATCTATTCTATTAGCAAATCGGTGATCCGAAGGTCTACTTATCGAAATACAGCGAATCATTGAATTGGAGCTTGAAATCGCCAAAATTAACAGTTTCTCAAGATTTTTTAGCCACTATGATGTTCTCATTCGGTGAGTGGCCGAATGGACAAGTGACGTCACCAAACTTTTCAATCCAGACATGCTCTAGTAAAACAATCACAATTTTTAATTTTTTTCCAAACTTCGATTGATGTAAGCTTGATTTTGTTGGAAAGAGGACACATAGACCTTTAATTTGATAAGTTACGAGTTACTTAACTCTTTATATGTTGAGAAATATGGTTGCTTGAAGTTGTCCTTTTATAAAATCTTAGACCCTCTCCAGCCTAACATCAATCCTATTCGGATGTAAAATTTGGGTTTTAGAGATCCAACTCAACACCAAATTCTACCCCATTTAGAGTGCGTAAATAGTGTCACACCAAATTTGATGAAACACTATTACTCACACCAATTCACTTTATTAAATATTTTAATATTATTTCATTAGGCACAAGTTTTAGCAAATCCCAATCAAATGAGAAATAATAATATAATTATAAAGCTAAAAAAAATTCCTTTTTGGTGTAAAATTTGGTGCAGTGGGTTAGAGTTGATTTACACTAAAATAATGTTGACATCATTTTAGTGTAAAGTTTGTTGTTAAAGATTGTAACTGCCCTTACAACAAAAGTCAATCAGTAAAGAGGCTTGCAATTCAACCTTGTGATGTGCTAAAAAATTCTTGCGATCTTAATTGTCTTTCAAATCTATTCCCATATTAAAGAATTGACCTTAACACTTCTGCTCAATTTAGAAACCTTTTACACATATGAAGAATGATTTAGATCTTAGCTTAAAATTTTTTGGGGTGTTATAATTTAATGGGCGTACATGTATTCAGCCTTTTTCACACACTTGATAGCTTCCAAGTGTTGTTTCTTTCCCTTCTGTATTTGGTGAAACATATCTCCAAAAAATTTAGTTGGCCGTAAATCATAATCCATATTTGGGCAATGTGACATGCGGAGTTAGCTATGAAATCGATACATTTGGTGTTATCTAAAGATGAGGAGTTCCTTTAGGCTGAAAATTTTTTCAGACGTGAGTTTTTATTGTGAATGTCATCGCTATGCCACTAGTAATTTACAGTGAATACTAACATTGTTAATTGACATTAAAACTTGGAACAATATTACTGATTTGGAACATAATTGAAATGTTTGATCGCCAGAATCTTCTAAAAGACAAGGATGTAATCCAAATGAAGAGCCCCATTTATTACAAGAGAAAAGAAATCTGATAATTTGACTTCAGTACATAGAAAAAAGAACCTGTATTTCCTACTTCTCCAATCTCCGATTGATGACTTCAAAAATATCAACTCCGTAGCTACCATTTCTGCAATCTTACCCAACCGATAAGCATGGATGGGCACGTCCTGGTCTTTTCCAGTCATTCTTTATGATGGGACTTCTGTTTTACTGCATCCGCAAGGCTTTGATCCAATCAACTTCAACTCCGAAATCACCAGGCCCAGACTTTGCACCTGGAATTCCACCTTCTGCATTGACAGATAGAGACATACCAACGATTCGAGCTGGATTCATCTCTAACCTAGCATTTATTAAGTTCCCTCTCCATGTAGGTACATAACGAGTAAGTGGGATCTACACAGCCAATAAAAGCAATCTACTTATCTTCTCTTCCCCGCAAATTGAACAAGTAGTTTATTTGAACCTTCTGCGATGAGATATAGCTTCCACATCACATGAAGGATGAAAGAAATGAAGAACTTACCTTTGCGATATACCAATTATCTTTTGGCACAAAAACGAACGCTTGCCATGAATTATCTTCATCTTGTCCTGGACTATTTACCCAATTCTCTGTGTATATCTGCAGTGAGGCTATGAGTGAGAAATGATTATTCTCACAGTTCATCCAAATATCAATAGCAGTTCATTGAAAACATGGGCATCTGAAGCATGTAAGTGTCCAAATAAAGACAAGACACAGGAACTTACTGTAGAAATATAGCATCTTCCATCCCCTTTAAGTTTAAGAGCTATCGTGTCATATCCATCCAAATCAATGAAGCCATCAAACTGCAAGAACAAATAATGAGAAGGAGAAGCCACGCTACTGATAGATAAAACAAAACAATTCCTCTGTATCACAATATTGTGTAAGGGGCAGTTAAAAGAGACATGTGAACTATACCAAAGACATTAAGGCAGTTTTTTTTTTTGTTTTTTTTTTTGTTGTTTTCCTTCAAAGTTGCACCACTAGTGCCTGCTATATGACAATCACACTTTTAATTAGGGGTGGCAAAATTAAGCCAACCCAGCCCAACCTATTGAAGTTTGGGCGAGTTATTAGCTCAATTATCTCAACGGAACCCATTTCAACGCATTTAAAATTGGGTTGATATGCAACCCAAATTGACTTGAGAGAGGTTTTGCTAAAATATTTTCAAAACACTTTTTTTAGTTTGATATGTTTCATATAGCCATAATAAAAAAATATATAATTTAATTAAGTACTAAAATATTGAAAAAGAACCAATAAAATAAGTAAACTTAGTAAAAATTCGTCCGCGTTGGGTCTTGACCCGCTCTATAACCCGTTACTTAACCCGTTGTGACCCAACCCATTTTGACCCAAGCAAATGTGGGTTGGGTTGGGTTGGATCTTGACCCGTTTGTTGTCTTGACCCATTATAATCCCCTCAAATTTGACCTAACCCGCCCAATTACCACCCCTACTTTTAATAAAGCCAACTAATGATATAATGAAGTTACAAAGCAAATGAAAGCAAAAAGTTTTACATTATTAATTTTCATACAAAATTTGAATAATGAAATACATTCTTACCAATTGACTAGTTAAAAATTTGAAATGCAAAAAATAAAAGAAGACTATCTCGTGGCAAATGAAACATTACCAAAATTTTATTGAAGTACAACTTTGCAAATATAAAGATAGTTCTTTAGTTAAAACAAGAGAGCAGAAAATGAGGGGAAAGACCTAACATGTATCACTATCCACCAAGTCCAAGGGGATGGTTCACCAAATAGATCATTTGTATCATTCGCATCCAGATCATGTATGTTTGAGGATACAAATACAACAACAACATACCCATGGAATCCCAGAAGTGGGGTCTGGGGAAAGTAAAATATAAGCACACTTTACCACTACCTCATAGAGATAGAGAGGTTGTTTCCAGAAGAACCCCTTTTCAAAAATATTAAGGCCCCAAAACAAAAGATACTAGACATGAAAGCACATGATAATATATAAATATAGTAAAAGTAACAAATATAAGATGGACAATAACTACACAAGATATAAAGACAAGACTAATCCTACTAACCTCCTATATCACAAGGTCAGACATCATCTTACCTCTAATAGCGTATTAACCTTCTACTTTAATACGTGACCTCCACTCCTTTCTATCTAAAGTCACGTCCTCGGTGAGATGAAATTGTGTCATATCCTGTCTAATCACCTCCCGCAAAACTTTTTCGGTATACCTCTACCCCTCCGCGTAACCCCTATATCCAAACTCCCGCATCTCCTAACAGTAGCATCGGTACTTCTTCTCAACATATGCCCAAACCATCGGACTCTCGCTTCCCTCATCTTGTCAGCCACAAAGGCCATCCTAACTTCTCTCGAATGATTTAATTCCTAATCTTATCACCCCTGATATATCCACACCATCTCAACATCCTCATCTCCCAGCTTGCACCTTCTGGAAATGTGAGTTTTTGACTGGCCAACACTCCACCCATATAGTAACGATAGTCTAACCACCATTCTGTACAACTTACTTTTAAGGTTAGATGGTATCTTCTTATCACACAATAATACTCCAAGAGGCAAGCCTCCATGAGCAACCCTCGTGGAAGGATGCCACTCATTTACAATTTGGACTTATATAATACTTGCTAAAATATTAAGAGTTTAATACGTGACATATTAATCATAATTTAATAGTGAATTCAAAATAGTTACAGGTATAGGATTTTGTCTTTTTGGTAGTTCATTTGATCTCAGGCTCCAATTTGTGGCATAAGCACTTTACAAAATAATTTAAACCAATATCTTACGAGATTTTCATACACTACCTATACTACTACAATTCACACTTTAAGTTATCGCCACTATTAAAACACAAAAAATAAAGCTTACTAGTTTCTGTTTCATACAACTACCTCAAAATAACTAGTAATTTAGTATTTAAACCCAGTTCACCGGTTCCAAACCAACTAAACATGCCGAAACTTTGAGTTACAAACCATGGTTTAATAATTTACACTAGCCTTCAAAATTTGCATATACATATGCAACAATAGAATCATGAACATGTTCCAAAACTACTACAATATATATATATAAA
>JAOTQJ010000007.1:183549-195502 GCA_025642045.1 Solanum sejunctum
AAAACATAATCAATCTTTGGCTCCATCCGAGATTGATGAAAATCTCATTTGGAGTTTGAAGTAAAAAATTATGTCCGTTTTACTATAAACTGTCAATCTAGAGTTGTTTCTACGAACCTGATTTATGTGTCATGGATTGAACTACGACATGTACTATCAGGTCGTGAAATGACTCCTGCAAGTCCATTTTTGGGTCCCAAACTCTACGGACCCAATTATGGATTATAAAAGCTTCTATGGGTCGTAGTTTGGACCCATAGAATGAGTTTCATGACGTCGAAATTCACCTTAGTTTTCACGAATGGATTCTACGGTCCGTACAAGCTTTTATGGGCCGTAAATAGTCCCATAAATGACTTAGACAGTGTTTTTAAAGAAGGATATTTTCATCCTTTTTCACCCTTTAAACTTAAACTTGTTAGTTTTTAACTTAATTAAATCCCTAAACGTGATTTTTCAATATCATTACGCACAAAACATTCTCCAAACTTAGAACGCAGTTTCAAGAGGAGAAAAGTTAGGGCTTTCAAGCACCTTCTTCAAAGTTCTTAAAAATCTAATTCTTCTAGGTATCTTAGGCCTACAAAAAATCTTCTACATCATTTCACCATCGTGTAACTGCTAGTATCAAGTCAATAGTTAAAAACAAGATTTCTTTATTTTGAGTAATTGTTCTTGTTTATGCTATTTTTTGAAGAAAAGCGTGAAATTTACTTAATTTTTCTACTATATTGAGGTTTTAGGTTGAGATGCTACTTTTAATTGTTAAACCCTAAAATTACTACAAAAATCTATGAATTTCCAATTCTTGCTACAAACTTAAGAAAAGTATTAGCATAAATATTTTATGAACAGTGAAGCATGAAACATTTGATTTTAGACAGTTTTGAGAAAAGTTAAGAGAATGCTAAGTCAGGCTAAGTCCTAAAAAGAAGAAAAGTAATACCTAAAACAGATTATATTCTTTTAAGTATGAGCTTATGATTTATACTTTTGGGAGTAATATTGAGCACCGATATAGGTAAGAGTATAATAACTTGAACTTATAAATTACATAGCCAATGTAGGATAGGAATGTACCAAAAGTACAGCTCCTCATTGCCACAGAGATGGCCTAATTTTGGGATGGATCCACTCCCCTAATTTTCGTTCCTTACCCTGGCAAAGTATGGGATGACTCTGACAGCGTGGGCAAGACGTTGTGTCATCATGACGCTCATAGTAATGGTTGTTGGTTAGAAAAATTCCCCAAGAAGTAAAATTTATTATTTTTTACACTAAAATTTATTATTTCTTTATTAAAGTGCTTCATTTTATTATATTGCATATTTAATTGATTTGAGCTATTTGCAGAGCTACACATTGGATATTCTATTTTTATATATTTAGTTGTGTTTATTAATGCATTAAAGTACATATTTCTTTTATTCTGAGTTGCACTGTTAAACGCATTTAAAACTTATGTTTTACTTGTATGACATAATTTGGTCAATTGAGCTATCTCAAAGTTCAGTTTAAAGGTTGAGTATTCTGTTCTTGGTACCTTTTAGGCATTATACATACCGTACATTCTTCGTACTGACATCTTTTGGCGCTGCATCATTTTATGATACAAATTCAGGTACTTATGATAGCAAACATTCAGTAAGACAATCTCCATCAGTATTCGATGAAACCTTTTTGCACTCAGAGGAGCTTGGAAGTCTTTATTTCTTTTGTACTTAGGTGAGGTAGCCTTGAGCCTACTTTGGTACCTAATTCAAAATCAGTACTTCAGAGGCTTCATAAACTAAAAAGATATTGTTTTTGTTATTACCTTGGAGTTGTTTGAAAGCTTTGAGTGAAGTTGTATATATTATTATTTTATGTCTGAGTTCATTAATATTGAGTCCATTCTAATTCATCATGGTGTTAATATCTTTCGTTGAGTAAGTCAGATTAAGTAGTTCGCTTGGGACCATAAATATTTTCCTAGTATCGGCTACGTCCAAGATGTAAGCTCGAGGCGTGATAATATTTGACTCCAACCTAACTCTCAAATAATTTAATTTTTTTATAAAAATTATTTTTTAAATTTTTTTGAGGGAGGGGGGTGCGTGCGTGGGTTGGGATAAGAAAAAGGAGTTTTCAAAATTTGCCACATACTGCAATTTCAGAGGCACAAATAAAAGATTAGATATCCGCAAAATAAATCAAAAACAAAAAATGAAATCCAAACAGTACCTCTACCTGTTTATCTTCTTCCTTCTCAGCTTGGTTTCTTCGCCTGCATCGGCAGCCCATGATACCAGCATAATATTCACCACCTTGGGAAGATCAACCTATGCCTTCGACATCTTCGCTCTTCCAACAGTACACCCACAAACCGAATTGCAGTTGACGGACGGCAATTCCGTTAACTTTAACGGTCATTTTCCGGCCTCTCTACCACCTTCCCTGCTTTCGCGCTTACCCGATGATTCCATCATCTCCGGTAAGCTTGCCTTTCATCTCATCTACGTGACGGAACGGAACGGCACCCACCATGTATTTTACGACGCTATGTTTTATGGGGTCGGCGAAAGAAGAGCCATACTTGAGTTTCCAGTTCGGAGTGAGTCGACTCGAGTTCAGGTTCCTTTGGTGGGTTTTGCGCAGTCAGGTGGGAGAGTTTCTATGAAAGATAAGCCTAGTTTAGCTGGGGAATCTTTGATATACGTGTCGACTCATGAGGACTCCGGTGTGCCTAGGACGAGCTGGGCTGCAGTATATTCGACTCACTTGGGTACCGGGCTAACCCGGAGGTTGACACCTAAAGGAGTTGCTGATTTTAGCCCAGCGGTGTCTCCTTCGGGCGTTTGGACGGCGGTGGCATCGTCCGGCAAGAAAGGTTGGGGTGGGGAGGTTGAGGAACTCGCTACGGATATCTACGTGTTCATGACTCGTGATGGGTCGGGTCGGGTTAAGGTGGTGGAGCATGGTGGGTGGCCGACTTGGGCTGATGATCATACTCTGTATTTCCACCGGAGGTGCGATGACGGATGGTGGAGTGTGTTCAAAGCTTTAATTCCCAGATCAGGTGAGCTCAGTGTCGACTCTGTTTCTACCCAGCGAGTCACACCACCGGGTTTGCACGTGTTCACTCCAGCGGCTTCTCCGGCTAATAAGAATCTCATTGCCGTAGCTACCAGAAGAGCAGGTTCAGAGTATCGGCACATCGAGCTATTCCACATCGTTTCTAAGAAGTTTACAGAAATAACCCGACCTGTTTCTCCTCATGCCCATCATCTGAACCCGTTCTTTTCACCCGATTCTTCGTGGGTCGGGTACCATAAATGTCGAGGTTCAGGCAACGGAAGAGGAAGCGATCCTCTATTACTGGAAAATCTTCAAAACCCAATCCCCGGAATCTCTCTATTCCGGATTGATGGGTCGTTTCCATCATTTTCACCAAATGGTGATCGGATAGCTTATGTGAGGTTACCTGGATTATATGTGGTGAATTATGACGGGTCAGGTCTGCGTCAAATTTCATCAAGAACGGCCTTTTCCACAGCTTGGGACCCTAAAAGAAAGGGAGTGGTCTACACTAGCTTTGGACCAACATTTGCTAGTGAAAGCACAGAAGTGGATATCGTCTCCATCGATGTAGATGATGAAGACCTGAGCTACAAGCAATTGACAATAGGAGGGCAGAATAATGCGTTTCCATCTCCTTCACCCGATGGAAAATGGATCGTCTTCCGATCTGGGAGATCGGGTCACAAGAACTTGTACATTATGGATGCTTTGGAAGGAGAGGCGGGTGGTCTTCGTCGATTAACAGAGGGGACATGGACAGATACCATGTGTAATTGGTCACCGGATGGTGAATGGATTGCATTTGCATCCGACCGAGAAAGCCCCGGATCAGGCAGTTTTGAGATGTATATAATTCACCCTAATGGAACAGGGATCAAGAAGCTGATACAGAGTGGTACGGGTGGAAGGACTAACCACCCGTATTTCAGCCCGGATGGGAAGTATATCGTGTTCACTTCAGATTACGCTGCAGTATCAGCTGAGCCCATATCAAACCCTCATCATTATCAGCCATATGGTGATATATATGTGATCAAAACAGATGGCTCGGACATCCGAAGATTAACCCACAATTCATATGAGGACGGAACCCCCGCTTGGGGCCCAACGTTCATAAAACCTGTGGATGTGGAATGGCCTAACGGTGGAACCCCCTGTTCTTTTGAAGATTGTCACTGGCTGAATATTAGGCCTAATGCCAGTGTAATGGATGCATCCTTCAGCTTAGGTTCTACTAAGATAGAGTGTGCTCAATGAGCTTATATTATGGGGCTGGAATTTTTGTTTTATATGTTATATCATAGAATAACAATGTATCTGTTGATACAACTCAACGTCTATGCTGACGGTATAAAATGCTTTTAGCATTATCAATGTATATATGGTTGGTTGAATCCTTATTAATTAAGAGTAGATGTAAAATATACAATCACAATGTGTTGGTGCTTAACTTTTCTTTTCGCCCAACTTCTGTACAGCTGTAAGTTGAGTTGTACCAGTTGCTCTATGACGACGAAAAAATGATGACTTTGAACAGTTGGGCACAAAAGGAATTATCACTGAATAGTTTCCGAGTTAAATGAAGCAGCCAACAGCTTGCTCGTCTTCTGTACACAAACTTAGAAGTAACTAAACTAGAGAAGAACAGTAGAGTACAAAACTAATCCTGCAATGTCAATGCTAATGACTACAAATGAAGATACTCTGCTAAGGCCGCGTGAGGGGAGAAGAACCAAGAATGAACTCTTCCTGGGACGCTGCAAGTTTATGACTATTAGATAGTATTCCTTCGCGTTCAAATGACATGAATTAGTCCAACCAACAATTGGAAAACTGAAGTTGATGCCTCTTCTCATGTCTCCCTGGCTTAGCAGCTTGTGTTCTGGAAGAACTCTACAGGTATAGTTGGAGGGCAATACTTCTTTGCAACAAATTTGTACTGTTTCAAAAAACCAAACATTAAAATAAACTCGGATGCCTAGGTATGTACATAAACATAAATGTCTATTCAGTTAACATGATTTGATTAGTGTTGAGAAGGGTGGTCATTTGTCCCCAGGGAATTCCTTCAGAAGGTTGATCATTTATACAAGAAGATTCAGAAGATGTATTGTCAATCTTCATCAATTATCAGTTAGAATTACCTTGTGTTGGCTGTATTTTTCCCTGACTGCTGGTAAGCTAGAATTTTTATTGTTGCAGCAAAGGCTATGTAGTGCCATGACACAGTCGCGTAAATCAGAAGGTTCATACTGAGTATATTGCCTCAAGGTAGAGTTCTGTATTAGGAGTTTCCAAAAGTCAAATTTTATAGAATATATTTGTGAAAAGGAGAATAAGGAGGGAAAATACATTACAACCGTTTGTATGATTGTCACAATGCTAATTCATACATACCCAAGGTTTCATTGCAGGGAGAAGAATATATTTGGCCAAGAAAATTGCAGAAGCAGCAATGAGTGATGGAGCATAACAAAGCATGTCGTATTCTAAAAGAGAGAGTTCTGCGATGTAGCTAGCCAAGTGTTCTAACTGCAGTGACAGAACCTGTAGATGATTATAAAATTTTTATCAACTCTGTTTCCTGTATAAAATATGTTGGAGAATAATCAACTTTGAATGGAAAGGTTACCTCATTAAGTCCTTGAGCAGCGCGAACAAACCTCCTGCAGTATATCTCAACAATAAGTTTCTTAAATCATCATATACTTAAAAGCAACTACTAGATAAGGGTAAGATATTACCTCAGAAAACATTTGACTGTTGGAGCTGTCATTTCAAACTTCAAGTAATTTAAAACAGCAGACTCCATTTGCAAGACCTGCATAATAATACATAGTTCTTAGTGCCACTGCAAAGTTTAACAACAGCAGGTACTGAAAATAAAGATCATATACCTCCTCCTTGAAGTAAGTGTTGTCTGTTATGTAGCAGAACTCTTCTACTTGAGGTGCACAGATCTCCTCATATTTGCTGCAATATAGCATTATAGCATTTCCCGTATTAATTAATGTCTTAGAGCATTTTCTTACAGATATGCTTGTAATATTTGAGGAAGTAAGAATATGAAAGCACTCAAGGAAATTTTTATAAATATCATTGCAAAAACAAATGCAGTAAAGGTCAGAGGGTAGTTTCTTACGATGCTATCATCATGCAAGCTACTCCAAGCAACTGTAGTCGCTGCCTGTCCATCAAATTACCCGAAAGATATCGATCAATGTAGTTAATTGTCAGATACAATGTGTCTGGGACAAGCCTGTACTCCTCGGCAACCTATACATCAAACAAATTCCACATCAAACTAATGAATTGCTGAGCTCATCGACATTTGTTAAGTCATAATTTCCAGCACACTGATATTCCGTGAGGGACACAACTTTACAGAAGAAAGATACTGGTAGACGTTTACCTCAACAAGCCAGTCAATTAAGATAGCACGCATGCTAGGATTTATGTCTTTCTGTACTTTCGCCATGAAATCTGTGGAAGGCCGTTTCTTTGCCTGGTAAATGACCAAAGATAACATTAAAACATATTTGACAACTGGCAGCAAATGTTAGTTACACTGCAATTTGGTTTAAAATTTAGCAGCAGCATCCAATTCAAATTGCTGTAAATTTATAGAAGGTAAACATTTTTATACCTCAGAGGCTCTCAAGTGTTTGTATATGTCACAGGCCATTGTAGCACATAACTGTGGGTCAACAAGATTGTTGTCAATGTTGACAATTTTATCCCCTGATTCCAAGTCTACAAGTACATCTCTCTTGCATATATCTGCTGCTGGAAGAAAAAATAGATAAATTGAATAAAAAGATCTTATAGTTAAAATGAAATGCTAGAACAAGGACTACTCTCTGCTGAAAAGATCAAAACCTGCTGCTTTGACATTTTCTGAGATGTAGAGGGTGCTACACGTCTTCTTCTCAATGGAATCAACTGCAGCCGTTTCATGGTCATCTATGTATTCGACCTCTGGACTTCTCACTGTGTCAGAAGTTGACATAGATTCATCCATGGAGACTAATGATCCGTCTGAGTGAGTTGGAGATATGTCCATACTGCAAGTGGCAGGAAGAGGAATTGCAGTGATCTTAGGTATAACTGCATCATTCCTTTGAGTAGAAACAGTTTTGCTGCTTGGTCTGATAGAGGAGGATGCTGGCAGAACAGCAGTCCCCGAGGAAACTGCATTACTGTTGCAAGTAGAAATGTTCTTCTTAATGCTTACAATCTTGGATGTACATGGTGCCTTCCAATGCCAAAAGTAGTTCGAAGTTAGTCACAGCTTCAGATACAAGAAACAATCTCTTTCAATTTACTCACAGTGCAAAACAGCTTATTAATTTAAATACAAGGTTCATCCAACTGCGAAAACACAAAATTAACAAAAGTTGCTTAACTTCTGCTCATTTGTGTAAAAACAAATTTTGTCCCTAACAAAACTAAGAACAGCAGTAAAATCATTTAAACAAATTCATGTTAAAGCTGACAACTATAATCTAGAATGCCACTGGTCCACTTCATGATTGTCCAATGATATATCCAATTTGAAAAAGCAAAAACTTTTCTTTAGCCTAATAACATAAACATTAGAACTTTCAAATGTTCAAAAAGCAGAGTGACAGCCAAACAAACAGAAACAAAAAGCAGGAATTGGGGGAAGATGTTTCAAATTTTCCATCCATAATACTTTTTTTACAATATAAGAATATCTAACTCAAACATAAGCTTTTCAAAAAGAGAAAAAATTCCACCCATAACTCAATTCAGTTCCCTTGATAACTGACGCATTTCCTGCTAAAAATAGTGAACTATTTTTATAAGGGAAGTCAATAAACCAAAATAACAACGTCCTAATATCAAAATCTTGAGAAAAAAACGAAATCCCTCAAATCCTCTCCTATCAAAAACCCTCTAATAGCTTCACTTGATTTTTCTCAAATTTATTTTGACCCAGTATCTTCAATCAATTTTTCATGAAACCCCACGTAACATTAATCATTGTAGTACTTATTTAATCCAACAAAGAAAAAACCCAAAAATAAATCACAGAACCCACCTGCATTTTCGTTGGAAATACAAATTTTGATCAAGAAATCACATAAACAACATACGAAAAAGTGAATCATCAAACCAGTAATAAAAAAAAGCCAAAGGAAAAAAATCACAGAGAAAGATTAAAAAAAAAGGATAACCCCATAAACCCCAATTATCTTCCTAGAGTGAAAAAAAGGGTACACATGCAATTTATACAAACAGAGAACAAAAAACCAAGAGAAATACTCACAAGTTTGGAGGAATGAGAGAGCGAGTTCCGAGCAGAGGCAGTTGTATGATTTGAGATATTAGATAGTGCTGGTCTTTTCTTGGGCGCTCCTGTATTCAATTTTCCGGCATGATGATTCTCCAACGACGATGAAGTAGCCGCCATCGCTTGCCTCTTAGCCACCGCACTCGAAACTGACGAACGCCTATTCTGGGTCGTCGTCATTCCCCCCTCCTAAAAAAAATCCCTTCAATCACTAGACGAAAAATCGAAAAAATTTCCTCCTTCTATCAGCAACTTCTCATTCCTGTAAACAACTTCTCTTCACGAAAACGAAGAAGAAAGCTGTTATATAAAAGCAATAAATAAATGATTAAACTATGATGCATAGGCGGGGAAAAAGGGCTGATTTGAATTGAAAGAAGATCTGGACCGTCCGATTAGTTTTAGGTATTCGTTAGGAGCGGACAAGGGATGGGCCCACTAAAAATCACTTGTTTGAACTGGACGTGAAAGTTAAAACACGAAGGACCAATCAGATGAGGACATATTTACTGCGGTGATGAAAGGGCTGTGAATTTAGTGAGTAATTTTTTGAATTCGAATTTGAAGGATTCGTCTTGACTTTAGTGCACCCAGAAAAAAGCTCACGCTTCCCCTTTGGGTTTTTTTTTCCCACAAATAAAGCCAAATACAAACAGAGAAAGAGAGTTTTTTTTGGAAAAACAAATTAAAATAATAAGTCCTGATTACATGCTAATGACAGATTATATTAATGGAAATAAATTTTGGTAATAAGGAATGAAATTGTGTTAGTATCCAAAGGTTCACTTAGCTTTGAATTGAGTTGAACATGAAAGTAAACTATTTGAATTTAAAGTTAAAAATGGAATTTAGGATCATAATAATTTTGGTATGAAATAAAACAATGAAGAGGATTAGGTATATTTTTGACAGTTCACTCAAACTACATTTAAATTTCAAATATTCTTTTTTAAATATATAATCAAATACATCTTTAACTCCAACCTAATTTTAAAATTTCAAATAGCCTTTTTGTCATGATGTGTGATTGTAAAATTGAAGAATAATGAGCTAGATATTAAAACAATAAAAATAATAGTATATTTAGTAAAATTTCACAAATAAAATCTAACAAGACTACTCTAGTGAATAGATGTGGAGTTTTTCTTTTAAACTAAAGTTGAAATAACCTTCAAAACAAACTATTTCAAAACTTGTCAAATAAAATAATATCAGTAATTTAAAATGAAATTACTCATTTATTCAAAATCTTTTTATATTTTTTAAAATTTTGTATTTAATCAAACTATGCCAGGTAAATTAGAGCGAGCAAAGTAAGTTGGTTTACATTCTTTTTACTAGGTGCCTATACTTATTCATATTTTGTAAAAGGAAACTAACAGATGTTTTTTTCCTCTTAAAATAATTTTTTAAAAAATGAAATTGTACTTTTCGCCCTTCTCTATATTTTCATTCTAGAGTTGATTTCCTCGAGAGACAAAATCCTTTTCACCTCAACTTTATTTTAAAAATCAAACTCTCCTTTTGATTTTGAACAATAAGTAAAACCCCTTGTTCAACCAAAAACCCTCTTTATTCTATACATTGTCAATTTTATCCTTGTTATATCATATATATTTAATATATCTTTAAATTATATTAATAGGGGTGGCAATTAGACGGGTTGATTTAAATTTAAGCGGATTATAATGAGTCAAGACAACAAATGGGTCAAGACCCAACCCAACTCAAATTTGCTTGGGTTAAAATGAGTTGAGTCAAAATGAGTTGAGTGATGGGTTATGAGTAGGTCAAGATCCAACTAGACCCAAATTTTACTAAGTTTTACTTATTTTATTTATTTTTTTCAATATTTTAGTATTTAATTAAATTATACAACAACAACAACAACATACCCAATGAAATCCCACAAGTGAGGTTTGGGAAGAGTAAAATGTACGCAGATCTTACCACTACCTCATAGAAGTAGAGAGCCTATTTCCTGGGAACTCTCATCTCAACACCCATAAGCAGAAAGAACTAGATATGACAAAAAGGAAAGGAAAGGGAACAGAAAGAGCGACTAATAATGAATAACACATGGCAATATGTAAATATGATAAAACTAACACATAATACGACATGATAAAAAATATGTCCTCCACCTAACCCTACTATACTCCAAGGCCATGCATCTACCTAACCCTACCAATTAGCCTGCTACTCTAATTCGCAACCTCCACTTCTTTCTATCTAACATCATGTCCTCAGTGAGATGAAATTTTGCTATATCGTGTCTAATCACCTCCCCCAATACTTCTTCGGTCTATCTCTACCCCTCCGTGTATCTCCCAAAACCAACCTCTCGCACCTCTTAACAGGAGCATCGGTACTCCTTCTCTGCACATGTCCAAACCATCGCAGTCTCGCTTTTCTCATCTTTTCAGCCACCAGGGTCACCTCTAGCTTCTCCCGAATGGTCTCATTCCTAACCTTGTCACTCCTGGTCTGACCATACATCAATCTCAGCATCCTCATCTCTGCGATATGCATCTTCTGAACATGTGAATTTTTAATTAAATTATATATATTTTTTATTTTGGTTATATAAAACATATCAATTTTTTTTTAAAAAAAATATTTTAAAAATATTTTGGCAAGATCTCTCTCAAGTCAATTTGGATTGAATATCAACCCAATTTTAAATGGGTTAAAATGGAAATGGGTTGGGTTGAAATAAATTGAGTTAATAAATGACCCGTCCAAACTTTCACAAGTTGGACGGGGTGAAGGTGTTGGGTTTAATTTTGTCACTCCTAATTATATATAATTTATTTTTTTAACATAGGTATTTATAACTTTTTCTTTAACTTCATTCGCATTATAAGTAGAATAATATTTTCATAAATTTGTCATAAAATTTAATAATATTTTTATAATCGTGGTTTCAATATAGTATGCATTACGAGTGTGTCTATATGTGTGTGACGTGTATTTTTGTTTTTATCCATTCTCTTACACCGTGTATTTTATATTATTTTGGTTAGAGGTGTTTACGGGTCAGTTTGGGTTGATTATTGATCAAAATCAAAATCAAATCAATTTAATTTGATTTTTAAATTCTCAAAACCAGCTCAACCTAATTATAATATACATTATCGGTTTGGTTGTTATAAGTTTTTGTTTGGTTTCGTTCGATTATTTGGTTATTAACCATACACAAAAATAAAAATAATGGGACCTTTAAAATCGAGAAAAAGTGACAACGATTCATTCAAAATAAAAAATCATTAGAACGACTAATATAATGAAACTTTCAATCATTAAATTTACCGTAAAAAAAATTTACTTCACCATTTTGGCCTAAAAGAAAGAGATAGTGATATTCTAGCCGCACCAAGAATTATCACAGATATTCATATATATAAAAATCAAAAAAATAAATGTTCTCATCTTGAACATTTATGCTCGCATAAGTAGATTAAATAATAAAAATTATTTTTATGAATAATATATCATGTATAAAATATATAAATATTTGGTTAGGTTTAGTTATTTCTTTGATTTTTTTTGAACAAACACAAGCCCAAATCAAAT
>JAOTQJ010000007.1:198241-209288 GCA_025642045.1 Solanum sejunctum
CTGAATATTTAGAAATAAATTCTCTAGTTCATTGCATGTACTTACACTCTTAATCTTGATATAATTTTTATGATCTATGTGATTTGATTTATTATTTTAATCTATTAAAAGGTGAGTCTTTTTCAATTAGTCGATAAAACCTAGTAAATTGAATTACAAATTACATTAATAAAATAATATATTCGTTAACAGAAATATGTTTCGATCCTGAATTGAAGACACCTCTTTCTGGTTGCTTATAAGTTTTCACATGAGAATCCTGCCGATAGATTTTAATCTCCGTCATGTGAAATAAGTTAAGTAAATAGTAAAGGATTAATTTAGTCAATAAATTAATTTTTCAAAAAAATTTGATTAATTCATTAGTGTCAGTAATTCTGACACAGAAAGTTAAAATAAAATGTGATGATAAATAGTTTATAATTTATTGTGATATTATAATTTATTCATCTACAAATTATTATCATAATAGAAAGCTTTTATTAATAAGTCAAATCACCTCTACATCTGATTTATTGATCAATTTGAGAGAGAACAAAGAATATTCTAAAAGGAGTTTAAATTAATTTTAGCTCACTTCGATCAAATTCACCGGATATCTTTCACCTTCTACCCCCACTAAGTATTAAGACTTTGTCAACCAAGGCCCCGAGACCTCATGATGCTCATTAACCGTTAAGGCACACGGATTCTGTAATAATAATTTCTCAATGGAATGTTTGATGATGCGGCAACGCATTATCTGCTAAATCTAAAATAGGTGATCAAACGCTTTCACAAGAGGTCCATAAACAAGGGCATGGGGAAAATGAATTTTCTACTGTGCAAAAGTGGATCTTCTGTGATTCAGATGTTCTTATATGTCTGTACAATTTATTTTACATAAATGTGGCGATGAATAGTTCAAGTTAAGCTTCAGAGAGCTTTCTGGTCTAGTCTCTCGTTCCAATTCAGGCAACGAATCAAGCTACCGAACCAATCACCTGTTTGGTCAGCCTTATTGACTGTAGGAAGTGGATGCTGGCTCATACATATTCGAATAGAATCTCCTCTCGACAGTTGTTGTCGTCTCTTCCCATCAAAGGAGACCCAAGCATTGTTGCGTGCATCCTCTGGAATCTATTTACACACAAATAGCTTGAGTTTTGAACCAGAAAGAAGCAGTTGTGCCTTCACTACCAACTTGACACATCTTAAATGAAATTCGGAGATCTCATGGTATCACATCAAATATATGCATTCATCAAGGTGCCAATCGACAAACAAGATGTAATGGAGTGCATCAAGACTTTGGACATGGGTGCCAATCATCAAACAATACAGGCTTGTTCATCAACAGTACTCAAATTCAGACAAAATTTAAAGTATGCTAAGAAATGTAAAGTAATTTAGGAATCATATTAATCTCATTTTTAAGAATACTGAGCAGCACATATTCTCAGACGGCCCATAAAAATCAAACACAGCTTCAGAAGCATTTAAAGAAATAGAGAGGGAGGTGGCAGACTTGTAGCTAGTATTAGTAGGTGCATATGCAGACATTTGAACTGGACGCATTGTTTCTACAACAAAAAGTGCAGAAAAAGAGACAGCACCTATGGGGCCTTTAAGTGAAAATTGGCAAGCAAAGCACACATTTCCTCGAAGCGAAGCGCTCAATTAATGAATCACTTAAAAATATCCACAATCAAATTACAACGTAAAGCATCATATTGCAAGTGAAATTACTAATTTCAACATCCATCATACACTATTGACAATAATAATCAACAACTCAAATTGAACGTCAAATGTAATTCAACAGCAATTAAAAAAACCACTCATATTACAATTGATTTTCAACTTCTGATTTTGACAAATCAGCCATAAGAATGAATTAACTATCAACATTAAATATCATTACTAACTTCACCATGGGAATTGAAGAAAAGTCAAAGAGAAGTCCAAAACCAGAAACTACACAAGAAAAGGACACATTCTAAAAGAAGAAAAAAAGCATTTTTTTTTTCCGGAGACAAGCTGTTCTTATAGATTGATGGTTAAACTGCTCAACAGGTCACTCTCAAAGGTCATACATGAAGATTGAGGGGTTCACAAGTCAATACTTTGGCCCTTGCTCACAAGCTAACAAAAAGGAAAACCACGATGAAGTACCAAATACAGAGGGAAAAGAAGTTCTAGCCATTGTACTAAGAGAGAACCTATACAAAACATGGTTCTCCACAAAAGACATCGAGTGGCATGCAGAAGACTAGTCCTCATGTACTAAAGTATATTCTATACCTTCAAAACTCTTCTATTTCTCTCTCCAAACTACTTACATAAGCTCCAATGATGCTACATTCAATATTCTGTCTCTTCTTTTCATCATCGCGAAAGTCCAGCTGAACATTAGTGGCACTACTGTGGCAGACTTTTCTCACTGTATGCAGAACAAACTCTGCAGCATCCACCATAATCCACTTTAACTGACTCTCTACTTTCTCATGCAAGCATATGTGGGTCCAACATTTACACATGTAACATTGCCTAACATATGTTATATTCTTTCTCAAATTGCAGCTGTAAGAATAGCCCCTTAGTTGCTTGCGAATGAAAAAGCAAAATATTGTCAAAGTTCTAAAATTCAATAGTTAAGAATATGGAAATACACTTCCCATTCTCCTAAATGATTGTATCAAATAAGCACCATTATTTTTATTTTTTTTTCTTTCCATCTTAGTGTATCTTGAGTCCATTTGTGAGATATCCATTTACATAATAAAGTGATAAGGTTTTGGAATTCATCTTTCCCAGTTCTTTAGGGTTCTTCTGAGCTCCAAGCCCCAAAGAGTTTCTCCATCATGCATATTATGTACGTGAGCAATTGTCTTTTTTCCTCTGGTATCTATATACCAACTACAGTGAGTTAACAGAATGTCATCACCATGTCATTGTGCTTTCAGAAACAGACTTAGTGTCTACATCCAACCTTGATTCAAAAACAGACTTTGCCATCATAACTATCAAGAGGAGAACAGTGTGGCAGATGTGCTAGCTAAGGAGGGATTAAAAGCTATCAGAACCAAACTCTTCCGTGCACTGGAAAGTTCCGCCTTTGTGTCCGGGAAGCTAGAAGCAGACAACAAGGGAACTCTTTTTGTTAGGCATCCTAAGCCATCTAATATACAAAACTCTAGAAATATGTACTGCACTACCCCCTACCCTACCCGCATACTGAATAGCAGTTACACCGCCTGCCATGTATACACATTAAGTTCTATTAATATAATATTTTGTTTAAAAAAAAAATCTCCATTCACTTTGATCTTCCTCATTTTTCCCTTCCTCATCTGTATATTCCCCAATGCATTCAGTTATGTTAAGTGCCCAAAAGTATTAAACAATGTATCAAAGTACTAGCAGTTAAAAGCAAGTATTAAACAATGTATCAAAGTGATAGCGATAAAAAGCAAATTTATTCCATAATTATTCAAATATTCATTCAGAAGGACACCTTTAATACCAGCCACACTGAATCTGGAAGAATGACGGGTCTGGACTAGAGTATGCATGGGCAGATTGGTGTGAAGAGCATGCAAGGTACATTAGGGTGCACCTACATGACATCTGTCTACTTGTTGTTTGCTGTCTTTTATTATTCCTCAACATTCATTCTTTTGAACCAAAGAATGCAATCCTTAAAATATGTTATAGGTACCCTAGCCAACAACCGATCCATCCATTTTTTTCTTTTAATGGGTCCATCCCTCAACTCTTTCTCGCTTAAGTAACCCCACTTGGTTTACTAGTAAAGGATTCAAACTCATGACAAGCGGCAACAACAAATACCATGTTTTACTACCTTAGTCATTTAACAAATGATCAGGAGGCAAACAAAGGACACTGACAACAGAAAGTAGAATAAAGAAGAATCATCCCGCAACATAGATTGGTTATCACATAGTTTAAGACATTCTCTTAAAGCAAACAACTCTAGAACCCTGTTTTAGGAGATCACCAAGGACCAAGATACAACAATTCTATATTCTTCTCAATTATCTTATTTTCAGTTATTCTTCTTCCCATTTTTTCCACATACTTTCGAATTCAGTTGAGGTATTCAATATAGGGCTTATAGTTAGGACTTGGGAAATTAGGTCCATTAAGTACCACTGCCCAGAAAGTATAAACGAACATCAAGGTACTAGCATTAGCAATTAAAAGAACTTATTTATGACTATTAAGATATTTACTGAGAAAGTTACCTTTAATTCCAGCCTTGCAGAGTCAGGAAGAATGACAGGTCTGAATGAGAGTGAGTGTGGGCAGATTGGTGTGAAGAGCATGCAAGGAACATTTGGGTGCACCTGCATGACATAAATTTCCTTGTGATATACTATTCTAGCATCCACTTGGTCAAGATGAAACAATCAACTACAATTGACCAGAACGAGCACAGTTTTGAGTGATGCTTCATCATCAACTAAATGAACAAACAACATAAAACAACAACATACCCAGTGGAATACCACAAGTGGGATGATGAGACCTTGGGAGGGTAAAATGTATGGAGACCTTACCACTACCTCATAGAGATAGAGATAGAGATGTTGTTTTCAGAAAACCCTCGTCTAAAAAGTCAAGCCACATGAGCAGAAATACTAAATAGGAAGAAAAGGAAAAGAAAAGGAAAAAAAAATGACTAATAATGAAAAGCAAATGATAGTATAGAAATACGATAAAAGTAACAAGTATAAGATGAACAATGACAATATAGGATATAAAGACACGACTAGTCCTACTAATCTATTATATCACAAGGCCATACATCAACCTACCCCTACTAGCCTATTAGTCTTCTAACCTAATACGTGACCTCGGTGAGATGAAGTTTCGCCGCATTTTGCCTGATTACCTCCCCCCAATACTTCTTCGGTCTACCTCTACCCCTCCGTATAGCCGTTAAATCCAACCTCTCACACCTCCAAACAGGAGTATCAGTACTTCTTCTCTGCATATATACAAACCATCGCAGTCTCGCTTCCCTCATCTTATAAGCCACAAGGGCCACCTCTAACTTCTCCCGGATTGTCTCATTCCTAATCTTATCACTCCTGGTATGTCCACACATCCATCTCAACATCTTCATCTCCGCGACTTGCATCTTCTGAACATGTGAGTTTTTAATTGGCCAGCACTCCACCCAATATAGCAGAGACAATCTAACCACCATTCTGTAAAACTTGCCTTAATTTTAGGGGGTATCTTTTTATTACACAATACTCTAGACGCAAGCCTCCATTTTGTCCATGCTGCCCCAATACGATGTGTGACATCATCATCGATATCGTCACTACTCTGAATGATGGACCCAAGATACTTAAAGTTTTCTCTTTTTGGAATAGGTTGAGTGGCAAGCGTCACTTCAATGTTTGCTTCATCTCTTGCAACACCATCTTATTTTAAGATGCAATTTCAAGATTGATTCAATGAAAGAAATCAGAAGGAAATATTTTTTTTTTCTTTTTTTTTTTTTATTACCAGGGAATCAAAAGGAAGTCCTTTTTTTTTGATGACCGGGAAATCAAAAGGATTCACAAAGCTAAAACTTCTTAGCAGTACACTAAAGCTCATTTGTTTTTTAACATAGTTCTGCCAATTTGCTTTTGATGACAAATACTTGCTCACAACGTGATTGAGTGCTGCAAGTTACAATCTTAGTGCACACATTGACACTAAGAGTGACATTTTAAGAAATAATTTTAAGATCTCCACTAGTCCTAATCAGTATGATAAATAGCAACTGGACACAAGATTATGCATTTATTGCTTAATCATTAATGATAAATAGGAAGTGAAAAGAATAATATTAAATTAAGAAAGGAGCTACGAACCATAAATATCAATAACCTGAATACAGAACCACATAAAGAAGTTTGCCATCAGTTTTTTTGGTAATCAATGATAGATTTCAACTTTTTCTAGAAAAATCATATAGTATGTTTTAATCAGGAGCCCAGATGCAACTAACTTAGCAACTTTCTTCCACATCTTCAAAGTGATCTTTTCATCTAATTCAATTTCAGTGTCTATTGCATACCCCCTTTTCCACATCAAGATTTAACTATTGACAGTAGGAATCACTGTTTCTACAAATAGCTCTTTTAAAATATGCTATGGAACTTCTATACCTATGCTAAAATAAGTGCATAATGCAGTCTTCTTTCTTTCCTATCTCTTCTTCTCCTATTTCTTCTTGAGAAGGGACGAGGTAGTGTACTAGTGTACTGCTTCTCTGTGGTTCTGTAGTTCATTATTGCCAGACAAACTGCTCATGCTGTAAAATCTCATAACTTAATTGCCTGTTTGGATTGGCTTATTTTAGGTGCTTTTAAGCCAAAATAACTTTTAATCAGTTTTGATGTGTTTGGGTAAAATTAAAAAGTGCTTATAAACACTTATTTTTATGGTAAAATAACAAATATAAGCCATAAACCATAATTAAGATTGACTTATACATTATAAGCCAAAAGCCAATCCAAACAGGCTATTACACTAGTTCTTTAATTCCGCTTTATTTTATTCTTTGCTTTGGATACAACTCCTTGTTTGTGGAATTTCCAGGGTACAACTGCTTCTTTGCTTTGGATTCAACTCATTACACTATGTTCATTATTCATGTAGGTTAAGAAGGTTCACATCTTTCAGAGATAGTAGGTACCATGGAACCTCCAGCAGCTGTAGAATAAGCTGTACTTCCAGTTGGTGTGGCTATTATGACCCCATCAGCTTGCACCTGCCAAATAACATAAAATGGCGTCACGTATATCTCCATATATGCTCTAGCTCCCTAATCAAGCGGATGCTTGTTTAAATAAAAAGTTGTCTTGGAATGATCTATAAAGCCTGAAATATTAAAAAATGGGATGGCGGGCAATGCTTTACAAAAATGCACCTTTGTAATGAGGCGGTCATGTTCATAACACTCAATTTTGGAGAGATATGGATTAGAGCCACGATCAACTACGACTTCATTTAGGACATCGAACACCTTTCCAGGCATTGCCTTCCCATCTCTGAATATTTCACATCGAAGACGCATTCGGAGAGTTATATAGACACCATCCAGAGTTCTGTTCCATGAATGACTTGTCTTAGATCCTTCTTATGATCCTCGAACTTTATGAATTAATAAGAAAATGTAAGAGGAGAGACTTTCCAAGTGAATTAAGAACCAAACGATAACATCGTCAGTCAGGAAGCATACTGTATGGGAAGTGAGAAATCCAAGGGATCCTAGATTAAATGACACAACAGGTGGGATAGCACCTCGAAACAATTTAGAAGCATGGAGTATAACTCCATCTCCTCCTAGGCAAGCAACAAAATCAACCGTTTCATGAAGAACACTGCATTAGGTATAACAGGCAAGGTTAGCATCTTTTTGTGGAGTAAAAAAAGTGAACCAAAACAAACAAACAAATACATGAACAATGCCACATGCACATACAGTTTATGAGACATCCCACCTGGTATCTTCACTATAGAAGGTTTGAACAAATCCAAAGCCTGGAATTCTAGTAAATATATCATGCACCTCTGGTTCAACAAGAACATTCATTTTCTCTTGGTAATACAAGAAAAGAGCAACCTTCAAATGAGAATGAAAATAGAAAAGCAAATGAGTGAAAACTATGAGATAGTAAACTACTTGCCAGAGATGCTTAAAGTAAATGTAAAACCAAGTATTAAGGAACGATAAGGACATAGTTTCCACTGCATAAGCATGCTGAAAAAGAAAACAGTGGATCTGCTAGAGTGAATATTTTCTGAAATACGGAACTTTAAAAGATAAGTTTCATACATGAATCATAGAGCTATGTACAACAAGCTGAAATTACATGTTCTCAAAATGAAACAAATGGTGGAAAATCTCCATGGCCTAAGCTAATCAAGATTCACTTGGGCAAAATTAGGAAGTGACTTGCATGACACACTCAAATCCACGATGTAGGAGGGATCAAAGTAGGTGGAAAAGACGATCCAATATGATTAGAGAAAACTAATGGTCATATACTCCTTTCTCAATTTAGCTGGTGGATAAAAAATTGGACAGAAAGTAGATGGATTCATATCACACATCACTGACAGCACTAAATGTTCATTTCACAAATCGACGCCAGCTTTTGTAATGTGTTTGTGTAAACTGACAGGTTGGATTAGTATGAATGTCGAGCATATTCTTTTTCTTTTCTAATTATATAGAATAAACGGGAGCAAGTAGGCCCACTTAATCTCTCAACCTGGAATTTTCAAGATATATATATAGAGTTTAGGTTTGCGTACATTCTACCCTCCCCAGACCCCACTTGTGGGATTCCATTGGGTATGTTGTTGTTGTTATACATAGAGTTTAGAAAGTAGATAAGATGATCGTGTAGCACAGAAATTTCAACTGAGCCAAAACAGATGTCTTACTCTCAAGGACAACATGAGGGTCTTCCTTTCAATTGTAGAAACCCAAATGTGAGCCTCACTAAGAGTAAATTAGCAGCTCTATTAAACCTACTGCTAACTGTATGCATCCTCAGGAGAAACAAATAGGGAGAGCATACCCAGCATTAACAGTGTAGTCAAACAGAGTCCAAGATCAATTAATGATTACTGTGTAAGCACCTCTTTGGCTTCTTCCAAGAGTTCTTGTCCCAGTTTCTTTAGAAGGAGAACGGTCTTTGGCGGGGATTTCCATAAAAGCATCTGCTGCTGGGTGCTAGGATGAGTGAAGGCCAAGGAAGATTCTGTTACCTTTTCTCTGTTGCACAAAACCCCATCTGTTCGAACCAAGAACATCTCTGCCTTCTTTCTGGATTGCACTCTTACCACACCAGTTGTGGACACACACATATTTCCTTCAATCAGCTCCATGTTAGCATCAACTGAAGGTCTGGGGGCCTCAATGTTCCTCCTTTCTGTGGATGTTGCAGAGAACACATCATTAGTATCCAATTTGCTAGTTGCATCAATAGAAACACTATTTTTAAAAGAAGTATGTATATGACCATTGTTGAATCCATTCAAAATTGGAGCTGCAGAACCATTAGCAGTCACATACTTTTCCGTATTCGCAGAGGAATTTGAAGATTTCATTGGTAAATGCATATTGCTAGATGATCCATTTGGGTTTTGAGACTTTATAGCTCCGTCTCCAGCATAACTGTCTATGATTTCATTTCCTTTAGATATTTCCAGTCTTTTCTTTTCACGAGTGAAATATGTCGCCGGTGAAACCTTCCTACTCCTGAAATATGTAGACATCTCATTTCGGGAGAACAAATTAGAGGGAGGCAGTTGAGAATTAAGGGGGTTTTCATTAGTACAGGATGCTACTCCACTATCAGCTGCAAGCAATGTGCTTTTCCAAGTGGATGCAATAGCGTCATCAGCTACATTCTTGTTTGGGTATTTGCTGTCCCTAGCTTCAGGAATTTGTCTAAGAAGTTTCCCAGCAAAAGTTATGTTGTTTGATCTTGTACGTAGTGTCTCATTTTCATGATCAATTGCAGAAACACCTTCATAAGTAAGAGTTTCATTTTCTTCTGAGTTAGGTAGCGTGCTTACCTCCTGCGTACCACTACTACAACACAATGGATTCCCATTGGAGGTGACATCCTTATTAGCATTGGACACAAAGTCTGGTGTGTAACGAGTCATGTATTGTCTCCATCTAGAGACCATAACAGATGTTCTCCAAACTCCTTCCCTGCTGTGGAGATATATGGGTCTTCTATATAAATCAGAGACCGTTGCTGCAAACTTCTCAACCTGCTGCACTGAAGGTGTTGTGCCAACTTCAACAGGAATTTTAAGAACTTCAACATCTCCGGAGAAAATGGCTTCATCCAGAAGTTTCTCATAGAAGTTGTCCTTTATAGACTCAGCTCTAAGATCTATAATAGTCTTGAACCCTCTCTCTAACAGCCATCTAAGACCTTCTTCAGTTACTTGGCCACCTCTCCAAAAAGCAACCTCAGAACTTGCGGACCGTGTCTCTTCTTCTGATGAAAAATAAACAGGATCCCAGTTAGCAAACAATGTATAGCAGGGCTGATCATCTCTTCGTGGAAATCCAGAATCATAACATACATTTTTCAGCCTTTGCAGCTTTCTCCAGACATCAATGCTCCTAGGATCATCAGGTGTTAAAAAAGTTTTCAAGAGCAACATGCAAGCTCTCACAATACCTCTTCATTTCACCTCTGAAAAAAGCTAGTGGAGGAAGCTTATCATCCATTACATGCACATTAAAGTCACTACATGTGTTGATGATCAATGATCTCCCAGATAGGACATCCTCCCTCCCTTTGTTTAGAAGACATACCATGCATCCTAGAACAGAAACTATTTTTGTCCTCCAGTAAATGTTTATCTTCTGAGGGCACATCATATGAGATACTGCATTCTCCAGTCAGTGGATTGCATAGTGTGTCCATTAATGTGTTATGAAGTTGTTCGGCAGCTCGAAAGATTCTACAATATGCCTCTATCTCAGCAATGTCCCCAGGTAGAGGGCCAATCCAGGATAACTTCGATATACCACGGGGCTGGTGGAGTACAAGTTCAGGAAAACAGTCAGCTATCTCATGAAAATCAAACTAATAACTATTCAAGCAGACGGAACCTATTAAGAACTTTATAATATCCCTAGTACACGGGGTGGTCCTTTCTTTTGTCAATTGGGTTACTTATATCACAAAATAAAAATAAAAGTAAAAGTTTTAAGCAGAAACCATCCTGGATAATAACTTACCAAAAGAACAAAAAAAGATCAAAATAAACCATCCCCGATCAAGTAAATAAACAATGATAAAAAGAAGGCAAAACTTAAAATAAATGAACTAATTACAAACAAAAAAGAAAGGTAATTAGAACAACAGCATAGTTGAAAGATTTGTGTGCAAATGTTGGTTTGTTTAAGAAATAAATTAATCAACTAAGTTGTTTTCTCGCTTCGAAATTCAAACAAGAAACACTTGGATTTTGTATCAGTATATACAAGAGACTTGAA
>JAOTQJ010000007.1:209388-227058 GCA_025642045.1 Solanum sejunctum
AAGAGAAACTCCTAAGCAACTTTGATTGAACAAGAGATTTACAAACTTGAGTTTACTTTTACTGTGCATATATATATATATATATATTATTCGAATGTATGAAATATTCTAAATTGTCATATACTGAGTTGAGCATGAGTTGAGGAGTCGAGGTGAGTATTCTTGAGCTTATCATTATTATATTTGAGTTGTTGGACTTACCGTACATTTCACGTACTGACGTTTTTGGCACTGCATTATTTCATGATGCAGATACTGGAGATAAAGGACTTCAGCCCATGCATCACTGAGATCCGGATCGTGCACTTCAGAGTTAGTGGGCTCTCCTTACATTCCGAAGAAGCCCTTTTTACTTTCTGTTTTTTATTGAGTACTATTTTCATTTGAGGTGTCTATGGCACGTCGCGGCACAGTCTGGATTGTTGATTAGAGGCTTCATAGACGTTGAGGGAGAGATTTCTTAAAAAATATTGTCAAATTTCAAACCGCGTTCTTTTGAAATTATAAGTGAGTTTTCATTAATAATATTGTATCTATTTGAGTTATTTTCTTCCATTGTTGAGTACGATGTGACGATAAGGCCAAGTAATTACTCGAAGGCTAATAATAATCTTCACATATCAATCACGCTAAGAGTATCCTCCCGTGACGTGATAGAGGAACTGTGGTAAGAGTAGCAGTAGTTGTGGAAAAAGAAGATATAGTATTAAAGCAGCACTTACAGTTAAAAATTCTTCACCGACCAATTTTTAGGACCACCACTTCGTTCATTTACTTTATTAAAAGTTGAATCATATCCTTCCATATCCCATGACTAATATTTTTTAATAAAATGGGCTCCATAAGTGGTTCATCAATCAACTGCTTTACATATACCTTCAAAATATCTCCATCTTTCAAAGTATAATAGAAGTCTAAAATATCCATATCATTGTCAATATATGTGAAAATGCCATTGTTAGATGGTTTAATACTAAATATGTAAATTGTGGTATATCCCAATTCGTAAATATAACCTCTCAATTCAAAATAGAATATCTTATCCACATTAACATCCAAAAAATCTATAACTTGCTCGTCACGATATCACTTTAAAATAATCAAAATAAATCACTCATATCCTACCTGAATAGAATGATAAAACAAAAAATAACTAAATTAATTATATAATGTACATGAAATACGCAATATTAACTGAACATAATATCACATATATGAAAGACTAAAAAAAATCCTAATTAAAGAACTATGCAGCAGTAATTGAACACAACAATATTGTAACATAATATATTACACTTTTTATTGTAACATAGCACGCACATACTGTTGCACACAATTTTGTTCTTTATTTTTCAAATTAATAGTAACATTAAAAAGCCCTAATCAAACGCTATCGTTAAAACTAAAATATCCTTCAATAAGCAATGACATTAAGACATAATTGTTCATGATAATGTTGTTCTACATTTTTCAAACTTATAGTGACAATAAATACCCTAATCAAACACCATTATCAATTACAATGGATAATAAAAAGCGAACTAACGCTAATTCAGAAAAATAGTCAAGCAAACTTTAATCATCAACCAAAGTTGTTCAAAAGTCGTGGAAGAAAAAACGAGTTTCAGAGAACAGAATTGAATTAAGAAGAAAAGGGTTTGAGAGAAAGGAAGAGGAAAAGAATTCGAGAAAAATTGAAATTAATTAGGAGAAAAGAAATTTCAAAAGTCGTGGAGTCCCAATCATACGTGGCTAGTGCATGTAAAACATACTTTTTTATCTAATTTATGTGGGTACATCAGTGTAGAAGGATCACTAAATAAAGAAAATAAAAGGTTCAAAGGATATTGAAAATTTAACTATACTTTGAAAGGATATTTGGCTATTTTATTGTACTATTTAATATTTTATAAATATAACTATAGATTATTTGCTTTAAATTTTTTTTAGTTATTGTCTTCAATTTGATACAATATATATATATATATATTTCAATTTTCAAATGTTAAACTTAAGTTACAATTTGAAATTAAAAAAATTTAAAAATTACAAGTTTGATATAGTTTAAAAAGCTTCAACCTTGAGTAAATTATAGTTTGAAGATTTTAAAACTTAAGAGTTTGAAATTTAAATTTTCAGTTTACAATTTGAAACTTGAACATTAAAAGTTCAAATTTATAATTTAAAGTTAACTTATTAAGTTAAAATATTAAATAAACTACATATTTTAAAAATCTTTAACTATAAATAATCAAGTTTTAATTTAATTAAAACTACAAAAAAGGAGGGGTCCCAAACCGGGACGGCAACTATAAGATGTGTAAGGTTCGGGTTTCGTCCCGGACCCGGCCTATCCCACTAGGTTGCATCAGTTCCGGTGCCACTGCTAGTCTTATGCAAACTTTACCTCTACCTTGAAAAGTTGAAAGGTAATTTTCGATAAATTCTTGCCTCAACGACTAATGTTAAATGAATACTTCGTAGGCTCCAAACGTTTTAACTTCCCAATCCTGCAAGAGTGCATACTACCGTAGAGAATTCCATATTTTTCCTTTTTCGTGACATTTCTTTCTCAAAAGAAGAAACTACTCAATATTCTGGTTATAAAAACCATATGCCAAACGTATATAAGACTACAATTAATAGCGCTTTCTATACACCTGCTGGCCTATTCTCCAAAAGCAGTCCCTGTTTATGAGGTTTGGAAGTCTTGAAGGAATCTAGACACTAGCATGCAACTGCCAATCTGATCTTCTACACGCCTACTGCATTTTCAGATGGAACTCTTTCAGCAGTATGTTGGGAACTTCGAGAAGAATATTCATCCATGCCTGATCTTACAGCATCTATAATTAGAATGCGATAGTGTTTAGGGCATATTCATCCAAGCCTGATCTTACAGACTCTATGATTAGAGTGTGATAATGTTTAGTGCCTTGTGGTGCAGCAACTTCAACTGGAAAAGTTCCTTTTCTGTGAATCCTCCCTGAAACAAGAAAAATGATTTGACAGTTAAAAATATGCAGTAACTGAGTTCAAACTGACAATGTCAAGAATTGTCTGATGGGGTTGTACTTACTTTAAGCAAATAAATATAACACAATGGCTTAATTCTTTCAATCAGCGTCACCCAGTCCATCACTACCATCACCTCTCTTGGATATAGGGGTAAGATGTGATTTAGCATTTTTCCTTTGAGAAGCAATTTCAGCATTTTTACGCAAGACTGCTCCAGGAGATGGGTAAGGGCGCTGCTGAAAGAGAGGACCCTGAAATATGAAGAAACGGTAGGTTATAAAAGCATATTTATTTAGCAGGAAATTGGATACGAGGAAGCCACTGATGTCTGCAACAGAAGGATAAACCCTATAAAGAGAGCCAAGACTATTTTACATACCATGTCATTAAAGATAAAAACCAAATCAAGATTAGTGCAAATGGCAATCTCAATGGACTAACTTTACTTTTGAACATAATTTTCCCCGTGATTGATTTTAGCCAATGACACTAAAAGATATCAATATTTCAACAATGAAATGTTACAAATTGACAACTGATGGCATGCTCTCCCACACCTCAAAGATGTATCCCTATCCAACAATTTTATGGACACACATGGAGGAAGTTCTCAAGAAATTGCAAAATGGGGCAGACAAAACAGCAAGAAATTCCATTAGGAGCGTCTTTTTTCTGCATTCCTTTTTCTTTGATTGATTATGTGCTGATGAAACGCCTAACAATTACAAAGCAAAATATGATCCCTCATCAAAAGTTTTGAAGTCTTACAATTATATAAAACCTGTCTGGTCCAATATGTGAGCAAAATTAGACAGACATGCTCGTGTATGTCAAGCATTCCAAATGCCTAAAGAAAAGGCAAGGATATGGCCCATGAATGCTTCAGAGAAGCTCCTAATCCCAGCTAATGTAACAAGAAATACGGCAATCCAAATTCAGCTTGGAATGAAAGAAACCTACCAATTATTTGAAGAGCAAGAAAGCAAAAGAATCAGTTCAGTAAAGCATCTACTCCTATCACCGAAAAACTTGACCGATTTTAACCAGTAGGGAGTTTAAAGGAGGAATGCTTGAACAGATTCTTGTATGGCATCTGCTAGAGTAGCATTTGAAGGTGGTTTTCCAATGACAATTAGTTTCGGAGGCAACTTGTGCACACCTTGACCAATCTGTCAGACTACTGATATAATCACAAGCAAAGGTGCAGTAGACCCACCCACTAAGGTTGGAGAAAATGGGCTTGCACCGAGTGGTGTCACTGCTCGAGCCTGGGATCTCAAGGTTCTTACTCGTATGGCTCAATCCCTTTAACCATCACATTATAGACAAAATCACAAATGATTTGAAATATAAAGAGTTAATTTTGAGTTGAAAATTTTGACTTTAACAGAGAATTCAAATTTAAAAGTTTCAAATGTAAGTCTCTGTAAGTATCACTTGAAATAATTTCAAAACAAAGGTTGCGATGACTTTTTCCATTCTAGGGTAAAGGGTCAAAATGCCCCTAAATGATGCAAAATGGAGCAATTTAACCTCTCTTAAAAAGTGTCTCGTTCCTACCGTCATTATCAAAGCGGCATTTTTACCTTATGGGATAGCAGCAACAGCTAAAGAGCAAAATTTAGACCATTCAAAAAACTTAAAAGGATTTGACCAGGATCACTATATATGAATAACATATAAAGAGGATGAAGACATGTCGAAGTACATCAATTTAAATTTGAAAGTGTGAACTCTTTTTAATGCCACTCGTAAATAAAACTTACCCTAACTTGATCATGTTTTTTTATTCTCTTACGACATTCTTCACTTGATCTATCCGTATCAACTTTTGGAGTAGTTGCGATCTCAAATTGTAAGAAATCTCATAACTAGAACAATCAAATATTATTTGCTTTCAGGTACACAGCCATAGAGGAGAGAAGTAAAACAATTTGGGAAAAGTTTTAAACCTTGATCAACTAATGAACTTTAAAAAATAGTCTAAAACTCTATGTACCGATAATGTGTGTGTTTTTATACCGACATGCTAAATTGATCTCCTACAAGAAGTAATTTTCCGTAACAAGTTACATATGATTACAAGAAAATAGAACAGTCTTGTTGGATCCAAATAAGTTGCACTACACATTACTTATGCTATTCATGTATATGAAAAAGTAAAAAGAATCGTCTCATTAAAGATTAGTTAGCTATAAATATATGTATTTCTAAATTTACCTCCATTTGCTATGCCCAAGAATGCTACGATCATATTTCCATTATTTTTAAAAATAAATATAACAGAAAAAAGTCAATATTTACCCCTGAAGGGTGCGAAATGGAATAAATTTACCCTTTGTTAATAGTTGGGGTCAAACTTGCCCTCTCCATTACTAAAATGGGCTAAATTTGTCATTATTTTCAAATTGCAGAAGCTTAGCAATGGTGATGTCATGTGTCCTGCAATTAAGGCTTAGTTTCTTTTTTAACAGAGGCCAAATATGAACCTTTTGCATAGATCAGGGGCAGATCTGACCTTTTCCTTAATTTTGAGTATTTAAAATTTTTTTGGTTCCTTCTTTCTCTCTCCCTGCCCTAACACTACCTCTACCACCAATCACCTTTTGTTCCTCCTTCCTCCTTTCCTCTGCCCGCCACCATTGTCACCATCACCTCCACTACCTTCTCTTCCTTTTTTCTCTCTTTCTTTCTTCCCACCACCAGGAGAGAATGTGCTAAGCAACTTGAACATGCAAACATAGAATACTATTTTAATGCAAATGTATATCTGTGGAGTCAAAGGAAGAAGAAAGGGTGATTGACAGTAGATGTAGCATACCTTGTGTCCCCATACACTAATCATTTTTCTATGTAACAATTATTAAGTATGGAAATGCACTCAAAATGCACTTAATCCCCCTACTTTGTGGGATTTTACTGGGTATCTTGATCTCACTTTTGTTGATATGGTCATTTTACTGATGATAATGGTGTAAGGTAGGTAGTGCTTTTATAGGTTTTGCTTGGCGAGTATTTAAGCAACGAAGCTAAGAGCAGCCGGTTAGGCAGTCATTTAATGTGACCAAACCATTACAGCATGTGTCTTAACAGCAAATCTATACCGAAGAAAGCGAAACTAAACAATAACTGTTGTTGGTGAAGTAATATATTGATGGATAAAATGTGTTATAAATGAATAAGTTAGTGAGTAGAAATACAAACAACAATAACATACCCAGTGAAATCCCACAAGTGAGGTCTGGGGAGGATAAAATGTACACAGACCTTATCACTATCTCATAGAGATAGAGAAGTTGTTTCCTAAAGCCTCTCAACTCAAATATACCAGCCCCAAAATTAGTGAGTAGAAATAAAAATTAAAAATTCACCATAAGAGAATTATTACTACAAATGATGGGAAGCTTAAACTGCGTCTTCTAAAATATGAAACATAAATTTGAAATGATCTTTCAACTCAATTGATATGATTGCTAAAATTCACATATTTCATTTATGGTAGTTTTTGAGTTCTTTTATGAGAAAATTATTTTTCTTCTAACACATATATTTGAAACTATTCTTCATTTTCTCATATATTTACTAAATCTGTATTTTAATTGGGATTTGTGCTTAAAGAACTAGCTGAATTAAGTGTTCTTTATGCTTTTCTCCTTACAATGTGGCAGGAGTTATCTCTTTCCATGATGAACAGAAACAAGGGCACGTGAGTAATGGACCACTTATGGTAGAATTAGTTGTCATAGAGCATCCCCGTATATATGGTATCGTAATGGGATTCTTCAGTTTTCAGGCTACAGTCTTGTAGGTTCTTTCTTTTTCTCTTTTACTTCCTCTGTGGAAGTCGGGGTTACATTCTTCTTGAGGGCATCTAGAAGTTTTGATGAATCAAAAGGGTATATCATCATCTCTTGCGATGAACTAAAAATGTTTCTCTTAAAAATGAACATAATATATAGAAGTTCAGACAAGTTAAGCCTTATTGATTAACTTGAAAGGCAGTCGGCATACCGTTGCAGTGGTATCTGCTGCCCGTGGTTGCACTCCTTTGAGACCTACAACCCTACGGAGTCAGCAATAAAAGAAACCATCAGTATTAACTTCAGAACTACTTAAATCCTGCAAAATGCACAGCCATGCAAGTGGAACACAAGCAGTAGAGGGAAACAGCCTTGGGATACGCACCAACCACCCCTAGGAGCATCTGAATAGGAGCTTGGATCCATGGGATCCAATTCGTCATCCTCATCATTTGTGCGTTTCCGTTTGTCTTTTTTGTTGCCTTTACTCATTGGTGGTTTGAAACTAGACCTGCAGTCTAAATATCAGATAATTGACTTTTGAAAATTAAAAAGATTATCCTTTCCTTTTGCCTCCTTGATCTATGTGCATGAAATTGGTTAAACAGAATTCCCAATTAGTTTCATTAGTGCAGTGAACAGTCCCCTTAAGCTAGTCTTAATGATAGTTAATTATTTTACTTTCTTTTAAAATTTCTTTTTTCTTTTTTTACTTCTCCCTGAGCTCCACCTTTTTGCTCCACTGGTGACATCATCTATATTATTCATCATTTACTGGGCAAACTGCTTACCCCAAGAGGTAATAAAACAAGTATGAGAATTCATCATGATAAACAAGAGATATGGCTAGTTTTTGTAAAAACTTTTTCAAGAAAATTACTTCCACTGTCATCTATAAATACTGTATTTACCAATACAAGCTCCAAATTAGTAATAAGGAAAAATGTAGAGATAAAAACATTTTAATTTAATGTTTAGAAGGATAAACAGTTTAGTTCATTCACCAACTGGCATGATGATGCATTACTACTCAAGTGCAAAACTAACATACATGGATTCCATGACAAAAAGAAAGCATCTATTATCATAGACAAAAAGGACTAATGCAACATCAAGGACTGAATTCCTAGTGGGATGCACACATGTCAGGAAGACTATCAGAAACTAGTGAGACATCAACTGGGCAGAATGAGGATGTGATGCTTAACTTTAATATTCTCTGGCTTAGTTCCTCTCAAACAAACAACTAGGAAAGAAAAAGGGATAAGGAGAGGCTTAATAACAGTAAGCAGAACCAAGAATTGCATGGGCTCTCTTTAAACAAGACGAATGTGTACCAGTAAAGATGTTTAAAATTATATAGACTTGATATGCAAATAGACAGCATACCTCTGCCTCTGGAACTTTTTGTCAGAGTCTTCTGTGGCACCTGCATACCCAGAAGTTTGTTGTTCTCTCTCCAAATTTGCTGACAAATACTGGCTTTGAGGAAGCTTGAGAACTCTGCATTCGGAACAATATCAACCTTCAGATGAATGATGCATCCTAGATAATTATGATTTGTTGAATTTGAGCAAACCACTACTTCAAATGTTAGCTATTACCGAAGGAATACTTTTATTTATTTATTTAAGGTCTACAAAATGCCCCCTCAAATGGGGTCTAATTCTAGAAATTCTTGGAAAATTAGTAATTTTCCTAAATTTCTAGTGTTTGGTAAGTAAGCAGAAAATATTTATTTATTTCTAAAGCATTTATATAAATTCTGGGGAAATACTATTGGGATGGAGGTAGGGGGTAGCAGTTTGAGGGCGGTGAACCTGGGGACTATGGGGGCTGGAGTTGGATTTGGTTTATTATAGGATGGGAAGGATTGAATTGCCACATATGGAATTTGTTTTTTAACGAAGTAAAGAATAATTTCATTTTAACAAAAGGGAAAAAGCTCAGTTATACTAGTGTACCAAAAAAGAGAGCTTACAAAAACAAATGGCTCTCTAAAATGGACACCCATGCATCCGCACAAGTAGGATTCTCATGGGTACACTAAAAATAAAAATAGGATAAAAGCCTATTAATCAAATATATAAAATCATGTTCAACTCCTTCAAGAGTTCTTCTATTTCTTTCTCACCATTCTACTCACATAAGAACCAATGGAGCAATTTCTCCTACTCTAGGCCTTCTCTTCGATCTTCTAAAAGCAACTAAACTAACGTCTCTGGCATGATCCACAAGAATTCAAACCATCTCAGAATCACGAACTGTAACCTTGAAGCAACCTGATAATGTAGTAGAAGGTGATTCAAATCCTCTTCTCATTTTTTGCACATAAGCACCAACTGACATAGGTGAACCTCCTTTACCTCAGATTCTCGATCATCAAAATTGTCCTTCTAGTTGCCATCCATACGAATAAACATACCTTTCTCACCTTCCTTCAAATCCAAACTGCATCATGCCTGAAAATCATCTCATCTCCTGTGAGAGCATGATTAGACTTTACTGAGAAACAACGACCATTGCCTAACTCCTGTCTCCCATCGCCAAGAATCCTCAATTTCTGAGGGTAGAGTTTGTTTGTAGGCACCTCAAGCAAGTTTTGCAGTTCATCCATCACCCAATCATGAAATTTCTCCTAAACTCAAGATCCCAAAGAACATTTCCTTCTTGTATCTTTTGAATTTGTTGGACTGACATCTCTTTTTTGGCATAAAGCACTATGGATGTTTGGATAGGTGGCTCTCAAAGTGATTCCCGCACCACTTGTGGCCCCAAAATAAGCTTTCTCCCGTCCCCTACCTTGAAAGTTATGTTATCACTAAATTCCTCTCAGCTTTTCAAGACATTTCTCCACAGCTTGCACCCAAATGGAGAAGTAGTGTTTCTAACTTTCCACCCTCACCCTTCTCCATAAATACATATTTGCGCACTATCACCCTCTCCATAGTGCATGATTCTCTGCTCCTCCTCTGTTTTCCTTACCATACTTCCACTGTCATTTTCCTCATTTTTAAAGAAGTTGTTTTCCTAAAGAAAATATTTTCCAAAATCTGAAAACATTTGCCTTTGTAGCTAACATACCCTCAATACAAAAGAGATTATGCTAAAACCATCTCCTTCTACTTTATTTTTCTTAAAACTTTCATCACTTCAATCTAAAATTATTTTAATATTATTTATTTCTATTATATAAGACCATTAATTAAGTCTTTAATATTATTATTTTCTAATGTAATATAGCATCTAAAAATATATTATTGACAAGTATACTACTCTCATTCTAAAGAAATAGTTTTTCTAATTTAATTTTTTAAAAGAATTTAGTCACTTTAAACATATAATTAAAATTATAACTATTTTTCACTCTGTAAAGAATGCCAAATTTTTAGCTAGACATTAAAAAAATTAAGGACAAAAATGCTCATTTTGAGCTCCGTAATGCACTAATCGAGCATTTATGGGAGCAGCATAGTAATCTTGAAAGTTGAGTATTTGTGTAGTCATTTAAAATAAATTTTATGATGATGTAATATTTATTATGTAAAATTATTTCATTCAATGATTTCACTTTTATTTGAATTGTCCATTAATATGTATAATATACAATATTTGCTTGCAATTTATGTTATTTAGAAAAAAATATAACTTTATATTAAATAACAAATTTGAAAAATATAAAATTTTAAATTATATGAAGATTATATGAGAAAAAGAAAGAACTTATATCATGAAATATGAAAATAAAAATGCAACAAAAATAATAATAAAATATTGAGGAGAGATAAAAAGATTCCTTTTCAGAGAGCAAAATAGAGAATTGGATTTGAGTTGTTGTCTCCGAATACTCTCTATTCTCTATATTTGGAGAGAAACAAAGAGTGGGTTTGAGATGGCCTAAAACAAGGAAGCTAACAAAAAAATAAAACTACGATCGGTCTTTATAAGGGCCAGAATGGAGCAGCTAAACAGACTAAGTGAAAATCTAGCTTTCAAGGAGTGATTTGGAGTTGAGATTCCATAAACGAAATATCTGCAATTTTCATGTTCATATGCACAAAAATATACCTATTTGGAGTTGAGATTCCATAAACGAAACATCTGCAATTTTCATGTCCATATGCACAAAAATATACCTCCAGGCATCAGTGTTGTCAATGGCGCGGTTAAGCTCTAAACCAAGGCTCAAAAAATGTATTGAGCTTCGCCTCGCTAAATGTGTGTTTCAGTGTCGTCATCAAGGTTCTAAGACATACTTTTCCTTGCTACAGGTGACTTTAAGTAATTGATATTTCATTTTATTGCAATTTTTTCACTTCTTTTGTTCATATTTATCACTCATGCTTACAATTATTAGTCTTGAAATAAACATCTATATTTGTATTTTCTTTCGCCCTTGGGGCCTTCTCTTATGAAAGCTCACACTTTATTTATGCGTAAAGCCCCAACAGACTTTAGAACTTTTTTGCACCTTTTCCTTTTGATTACACATGCAGGCACCATAATTCAGACTTTCTTGATGGCTTTACCAACTTTCCATGAACTCCAGTTTTCATAGGCATCTTTTATACTGAGTGACATGATCCAACTTTGTCAAAATCACAAAAGACATATTTCAAAGATCTTTTGCTATTGAATTGTGAAGCAATAAATAATCAATTTTCATTGAACTCTTCTGAGACATACGACACCTGACAGCTGAATACTTCGTTTGCTAAAGTTGAAAAGAATCTCTTCGAAAATAGGATTGTTCTTTTGTTCTGCAAGAGTCCTCAAAAAGGATTTACAACATGTTGGGCTACTCCACCCATTAAGCTACTGCTTTGAAAAATTACTCATACTATTTCACATGGTATTATAGCCAAACTTTGGTAAGCCCATTTGCAACACCATCTTCTCTCTGCCAACTATGTTGCTCTATGCTTTTCTAGCAACTCAACTCATCAAGCCATTACCTTTGCTCCAGTCCTTAGCATATTAAGTCGACTCTCTCTTCTCTCTCAGCCAGTGTTTTGAGAAGCGAGAAGCGGAAAAAAGCGACGAGGTCTTGCTTCACAGAAGCGAGAAGCGTGAAGCGAAGCGCATGCTTTTTAAGAAAAGCGCTATTTAGTATAAAATAAAATATATGAAATATACATAGATAAACCATCAAGAACTCAATAGAAGTAAAATATTAAGCAAATATTTCAAGTTTCAACTTAGATTAAAAAATCAATAGATAGTCAAATTGCATATAGCAAATAACATAAGTACATCACTGAACAAAAAATTTACACACTAAACAATTCACTACAAGCACGAATCAGAAAAACAGTGACATCACTGAAACAAAAAATTTACACACTACGAACCAAAACTGCAGAACTACAGAGTGCAGACGCATAATAAGAAACCTGAAACTTGCAAAAGCAGACGAGATGTTGCGAAGTAGACAAAGAAAGCTGCGAAAGAAGAAGAAGAAGAAGAAGTTACCTGAAACTTGCAGAAGCAGACGAGATGTTGCGAAGTAGAAAGAGAAAGCCCCGATAGTAGGTCAAACTAATTTCAAAACTATTAAACATTTAAAAAAAAAAAACTAAACTAAAAAAGCGTTGCTTCAGCGCTTCGAAGGGTGAAGCATGCGCTTTTTCAAACGCCTCACGCTTCAGATCTAAAAAGCGCAAAGGCCTCGCTTCGCTTCGAGGCGCGTTTTTGATAACACTGCTCTCAGCTCAAGGCCCACTCTTTAGCTTGATGAATTTGATCTCTCGTTACATCAGGTAAACTCTTCAGTAAAAAAAAAAGAAAAAGAACAAGACAAATAGAGGTCCTCAATCCATGTGTAAACTCTAGGACTGAGTTACACATATAGAAGGGTGCTAGAAAATACACTTGTCTGTGATTGCTGGAGTAATATCATGATCCACTCTACCATTCCCTTTAGGTTTTGATTGGATACTCAAATTATTTCATCGAACCAAAAACACTAAACTCAAAGACCCTCTTAAGTCAACTGCATGTGGTAGATGTTGGACTACACATATAGACAGTGCAGTAAGTTGACGAGTAAAAAAGGGGCAAAAACAAGAAAGCCCTATAAGTTGAACTATAAGTTTAAGTTCCATCCTATAACTTTAAGTTCTATTGAAATCGTACTCAAGCAAAAGTACTCATATGCAGCGGAAACAAAGATGAGATAAGTAAACACAAAAAGGTCAAAAGAGAAATGTATGCAATGACAACATACCGAGTGCAATGTTTGCAGTAACCCCATGACTGTACAAGGCCCACACCCCATCCACCACATTCTATGCATCTCTGGAATGTGGAAGCTTGGTCAACCCAAGTTACATTAGTTGCATTGTTGGTGACTGCTCTATCATGGTGCTGAATGGCAACCTGCTGTGGGTTAGAAGGATGTTCCCACTGTGATACATTAGTCTGTGAGTTATAGTAATATTTTTGACCTGCAAACAGTTTGAATAATATAAAACATAGGTTCAACATGACATGAAATCTGAAGAACTCAAAACAACAAAATTTGCACTTGGATTGCTTTGATGATTAGAAACCGATAACAATCAAAACTGTGACCAGCTTAGTCTAATACCCTAGATGACATCCTCTTTGTTCATTTGTCTAGCCGCAAAGGAACACAATGTACTAGTAGTTACACTACTCACCAGTTCAAAAGGAGAATGAAAAAGAGGCATGTCAAACCTATGATGCACAAGGATCCCAGCAGTAGTAAATGCATGCCTAGTTAGCAATTACACAATGGATCCAAACAACATAGCTTACCTATACATATATGAGGATTGGCATTATAAATGCGGATATCCAAGACCAAGACAAGGTGGGAGTAACTTCTATGGAAGACACGATACAAGAAGCGAGATTGAGATGGTCCGGCATGTGAAGAGGAGACGTAAGGGACGCTCCAGTCGGAGGTATGAGAGGCTGGCTATGGATAGTTTCAGCAGAGGTAGGTAGGTAGAAGATACTGGGGAGAGGTCATTAGACAAGACCATGGCGTGATTCCAGCTTACCGAGTACATAACCTTTGATAGAAGGTTGCAGAGGACATGGATTCGGGTAAAAAGTCAGTAGATGTTATCCGTCCATACTAGTAGCATGTGCTTTGATTTCTATTTAATAGTTGTTGTTTTGTTGTACTTCAACTATCGTATTATTTTGTTGTGGTAACTGTCCTATTACTAGTTGTTGTTTCTGTTACTATCTGGTGTTTTCTTGTACTTCTATTACTTCTTCTAGACTGCTTTGGAATATATTTAAATTGAGCCGAGGGTCTATTGGAAACAGTGAGGTCTGCATAAACTCTATCGTCCCCGATCCCACATTGTGGGATTATACTGGGGAATCTTGTTGTCGTTTGGATTGGTCTCTTTATCAAAAAAGAAAAAAGAAAGAAAGAAAGAGGGTTGTGATTGGTCTAGAATCATTCAGCTATATCTCCAGGTCCTTCCATTCATGTCAAAGATATGACACTCTTATTCAGTTACTAATGATTTCATTTGCCGTAACCTACAAATGAATGACCACTTGGATATTGGTTTGGGTCTGGTTGGTCAGGAGAAGCTACTGATTGTTGTTCCTGGCTTGGGTCCCAAATTATTCTTGTATAGTTCTTCACTTGAGTTGCATACTTGACAGCAATCAGGCCTCATTTTTAGTAGCAATAAATGATTCTCTCTCTTTCTCCAGATCCTTTTATAGTATCAACTTTTTCACAACCATTGTGATTTAAGAACTTTCCAATGTATAAAATAAAGGTTGTTCAGGAAAATTACTCTAGCATTTATTCGTAAGCCCAAATCACCCTTTGTCTTTCTTTATTGTTATTTTTTTTTTCTTTTTATATTTAAAGGTCCTACATTTATCAACAACAAAACATTACCATAGGCTTCCCTATTTTACATTTTTGAGAATGATCATGTAGACTACCCTTTTTACTTTTTATCTAATTGAAAAGGTCATTTTCATTAAATTATGTGGCTAAAGGATGGAACGCGCCTGACAAAAGCAATTATCCAAAAAGGGGGAAGCAAAAATCTTTTGAGAAAAGCAACATTATGATTCTCATTAAAGGATCAGCCTACAAAGGAGAAAATAAATGAATGTTCAAAAAAAATAATCAATTTTAACTCAATTTCTTTCTGTGAGTTAACTTCTGAGTGTTCTAATCTGATCGTCTCCATCCACAAATAACATGAAGCAAGTAAACAGCAAGCAAAGTCATGATACATAGCATACCAGTTGATTCATCAAGAACCTCCTGCCAATATTCAGGAAGTCCTGAACACACCCCAGAAACTTGTGCAGGAGCCTCAACAGGTCTTTCCCACTGACTTTTCCCAGTACTTCCATTATAATAATATAAAGCACCACTGGTAGGGTCCCTGGCTTCGATCTGCATCTCAATTTACAGGCAAATATTAACATTACAAACATCACTGTTTTTAAAAGCAAAAGCACAAAAAAGCAACAAGATCTATGGTAATTGAAGTGAAAAGCAAGAAGTAAAGTGAGCTCTTCTTTGAAGTGAAGTGCACAATTTATGGAAAATTAGAACATAACAAACACATTAGTTGAGTACTATAATAATCAAATTATAGTTGTGTTGATTTAGGTATTGATAGCTTAATTATAGGAGTAGAATGATATTGTATTGGATGTGATTGATTATGTTATATTGTCTTTCCATGTAGTCTTAGGACTCATTGTATAAGCATCATTCTCATGGTTTGTGTGTTAATCAAGGAATATAAAAAAGTTTTTTTTTCTTTTCTGTTGGATCTCCTCCTCAGTGAGCACTCTTTGTTCCTGCACAGCTTCCCCTTTGGACAACTCCTCCATAATCTCCTCCTCCTGTGCTGCACAGTTGTTTCTCTTATTCTTACTTCATTCCTTCATCTTTTCTTTTAAGAGTTTTGCTGCCAGAACAAAACCTGGGTTCCAGTTATTACAAAAGACTGCCACCACAATTTCAACTCTTCTTTAAATCCTTCCACTCTCATCCACTAATTTTCGAATTTGAAGTATGGCTTCTTGAAATTTCAAATTCTCACATGTTAGTAGAATGGGGTTGTCGTCAGATCCTAACTTGGGCATTGTGGATTGCCTGATAAGAGTGAACTACTCCCATTAGGAATCTGCCAATTCTGGAAGCTGTTGGTGCCCTTTCCCTCTTATCCAAGTATAAGACCCTCCAAATAAAGAAGGGTCTGCTAATTCCATCTCCTCAATGCATTCAGAAAACTCAGTCATAGCACCATTAATCCTAGAGTAATTGAATCTTTCTTCCAGGTATCTGATGACATTGAAATCCCCCCATACTACTCAAGGACTTCCACACAGACTTCTCATAGCACCCAACTCACATCACAGTTCTGTCCTCTCTATTTTCTTGCACTTAGCATAAACTGCTATCAGAAATCAGAAAAATTCTTGATTCTGGTAAGAAAAAATTTGCAGGAGATGAAAACTCAGTCATAGCACCATTAGAGTAAATGAATCTTTCGTCCAGGTATCTGATGACATTGAAATCCCCCCATACTACTCAAGGACTTTCACACAGACTTCTCATAGCACCCAACTCACATCACAGTTCTGTCCTCTCTATTCTCTTGCACTTAGCATAAACTGCTATCAGAAATCAGGAAAATTCTTGATTCTGGTAAGAAAAAATTTGCAGGAGATGCATTGTGATCCTACTTCCACCACTACCCCCTCCCATATTCTTTTATCCCGCATCATTAAAATACCTCCACTAGTGACTAGACCCCTGTGCCTCTACATGAAGTTCACCCCAACCATCTGTTGTACCAAATGCTATGAATTAGACTACTAATATTATCCTGTAGTTTAGTCTCCAAAACGATATACACATCTGCCCCCATTGAGTAATCGGGTTTCGGACAAAAGTCCTCTTCCCTTCACTGTTTAAGCTCCTTACATTCCAGGAAACTATGTTTACCCTCAGTATTCCACAATTGATAATCTCCTCCCTCTGCTCTGACACTCCCCTTCTTTGAATTTCATATTTAAAATAAGATTCCTCAACTCTTTTGGCACTGCTTCGTTGGTTGTGTTGCTTTTTCTGTCTCTGCTGCTCTGATCCTCCCTGCGGTTCTGTCCCATTCTGCTTATTAATGAGAACAACACTCTTTCATAGCCCTTTGTGCACACCCCAAACATTTGGCTTAATTTGACTAAATTGGCGTGAAATCTCAATATTGCTTGAGACTCAAAACCTATGTTGCTCGGACAGGTGCGGGTGTACGAGACGGGTACGAATCCGAGAGTCACATGGAATCATCAAAGATTTAACCTTTTTGAACTCTGTCTGTAACTCACTAGAGGCTGGTCAAGTTGGTAATTTTTCTTACATCTCCCCCTCCCGGAGCCCAGGTATCATAAACGCCCCCAAAATAAAGAGCCTTGAATACTAGAAGAAAAGCACCTATACTTAACAAGATTAAAAATACCTAAAACCAGCGTTCTTAAGACCAAAGAGTCGTGCAAAAGGGGGAGAAAGCCCCCTGTTCCTGCCTTATTTGGCCACCCCCGGAGCAATTGTTCATGGCCATTATGGAGAAACCCTTTACGAAGGAGATACATTAGTTACATTTATATATGAAAAATCGAGATCTGGTGAGATAACACAGGGTCTTCCAAAAGTAGAATAGGTGTTATTGACTCTAGAGATATAGTAATATGGAGAACACAAAATTGTTTCAACCACCGACAGAACTAGAAGCGCCCCTTCTTTCAAAGAGAGGGAGGAAGCAAACTCTGAGGTGAGGCTTGCCACTCAACCTATCCCCAAGAGGGATAAGTTTAAGTATCTGGG